>ML685956.1:428315-472064 GCA_007922175.1 Pelusios castaneus
GGGGGGGCATTGAGGGAGGAGGGAAGCAGTGAGCGGGGGCGGTGAGCTGGGATGGAGGCATGTCACGGTGGGGGGAATGAGCAGGGAGGAGGGACGTGGCTGTGGAAGAGATGGGGGCCAAGCATGGAGGCACATGGCAATGAGCAGTGGAGGCTGAGCTGAGGGCCATGGGAGAAGAGGTGGAATGTGGGGAAAGCTTTCACCCCACAACTCATGGCCCTGGCCCCCTTTAAAATTGACAGGCTCCCAGACAATTGCCCCCTTTGCGGCTCTGCAATGCTTTTTAAGAGGAGGTTGTTGTCCACAAAGCTGGTTCAGTTGCCAGATAACTAGATTTTCACCTATTTGCTCCCAATCAGCTGTACAGCTGTGGTGAATTGGAAGTGCTTTGCTGGAAGGGCTGCAGCTACCTGGAGCAGGGCCACCATGTGCTAAGACTCCTCTGAATTTGCAGGTACTGTCACCCCTTTCTGAATTTGTTACCATTGTTTGCAAAGTATTAATGCTTGACCATTAATTGCAAGGGAGTCCATGAAACGGCATTTGTTAGTCTCAGGGAAGAACAATTTGTAGCAAGGTTGCAAAATGGCTCTAACTGGGGCTGAATTTCATACTTACGGCAGGAATCAAATGCTAAGGCAGTGCAAAGAACTCTTTTGTTTATAATTAAAATTTGGTAGCAGTTTCAGGTGAAGCTGAATGAAATGTATGAGTGATGGTTCAGGGCAGCTTATACAAAGGGTAGGAGATAATGGTGAAACTTTTCATGGAACTTTTGACACTGTGCTAATTCATTGAGGCCATTTGGAATTGTAAAGTTACACACATGCACAAGTGTTCTACCTAAATCTGGGTAAAATGGCAGCGCTGTATATTTTTAACCCCATTTCTTTAAACCTGAGCTTCTGCTCCTAGTCAGTAGCATAGCTGTGGGGAGCAGTGAGTGCTGTGGAGGGGTGTCACCTGAGTGCCTGGGTTTCAAGCTTCTGTAGAGGGCTACCTTTCCTTTGATTTGCAGAGGTGCTGATTAAACACAGCTGCTAAGGCAATAGGCTGTTCTCCCAAAGGGAGGAGGCTGGGTGTGCCTTGGAAACTTCCTCCTTTCCCCCCAGCAGAGTTGGCCTGGGTTAGATGGGCATGCATGCTGAAAGGATGGGCTAGTGTTTAACTACTCTGGCAGAATGTCTCAAGGAGCTTCTATGCTAGGCGAGTGTGGCTCTGCCCGCCCCTAGTGAGTGGCCATGTCTGCAATATACAATTGATCCCCCTGTCTGCATGTGACCTTCTCTCTACCTATGGAGAGGGTCACATTCAGTTAATGAAGGTGTCCAAGTTCCCCCCATTGCGTCTAGCCCCATGGTGGAAGCTATGTGTTATCTCCCTGCAGGGACTGAATTCTGCTCAGTGAAAGCTGTGGCCTGCTCATTGCCCCCAGTTTATAGTGCTGGGGAATTCCTGGGTGTGCCTAGGTGGCTGTGTGGGGAGCTGCTGCTATTCGAACGATCCCATTTGTTTAACAGTCCCCTTGGGAGATTGCTGCTCTCCAGGGTAGGAGTGGGTAGGTAACCTGAGGTGGTTGTTACTTACATGAAGGCCTGACTGGATGGATTTGGCAGAGCACAAAGATCCCATATAGCCCTTCTTTTCCCTCCCCTGCTCCAGTCCTGCACTGAGCACAGCTTGGTCAGACCCAAAGATTAGGGTTTATGAGTTCAGTGGAGGCAAGTGTGTCTGTCCAGTCCCAGGAGGTTATTAATAGGATATTCAGCTCATTGTATCAACCTGAGGTATGTATCCAGTGAACGGTTGGTTTGTTTTAACCATGAATGACTTTCAGTGCCTTCTTTAGTCAGCTGTATCTTTCAGAAAGTAACATCCTGGCATTCTACATAGCATGTAATGCTTATCACTTCCTTTCAGCTACTACATACACCTCAGTGCACTCATTAAAGCAGCTCTCAATCACAGAAAGAAAACATTTTCAGTATTCAAGATCTGTGTTTCAGATATTCACATTGCTATCAGTGGGGTATCAGTTTAAACAGCCGGGCATCAAGCCACAAGGGCAAAGTGCTGGTTGGCCTGCTCTTATAGACAAGATCTGGCAGGGTTTACGTAGCAGTACATCTTTCTATATGGGTTGAACTTTTAATTCATTCTTTTCCAAATGGTCCCTCTGATTAGGTTTTAATGGATTGGTAAAGCCCTGACAATAATGCAAAATCAAAGGTGGTAATCAACTGCTTGATTTCTGTTCCAGAAAGAGTAGACTATGAACTTTGCTCAATGTAAATATTATTTCAGAACTCTTTAATAGTCTTGATTATATATGATGCTTGACCAATATTGATACAGATTTCTGTTGTCTTTGGTTAGGAATAAAACCCCACTATGTGTGCCTGTATTTTTTCATAGATGAGCAGCAGGAAATGAAGTGTGTGATTCCATGTGACTAAGTTTTCTTCATCTTTTCCACCCTAGTATACCTCTAGTGGGACAGCCACACGCTGGCCTTGTATGTTCTGATAGAAAGAATAAAGGGAACATGATGAAAGAGGAATCAGGGCAAAGCTCTGTTTTTCTTTTATATGGATCATTTTCCTAGTAAAATTTTATTAGCCCACCAGACACTACCTCTTCTCTTACAGCCAACCACATGAATGCTCAGCGGAGTGTGTACATATAGGGGTAGATATATATATATATACACACACACAATGTATATCAGAAGTTTTCAAACACTTTTTTGCTGGGACCTCTTTGAAAATATTTCAGGCTGTTAGGATCCCTCCCCCAACATGATGCCTTGCCATGCCATGTCACCCTTACCACCATGCATGGGGTTTGACAGCTCTTGATCCCCTCCCATAATAATCTCACGACCCCCTGCAGGTTCCTGATTCCCCTCCAGTTTGAGAACCTCTGCTTAAACTGTATGTGGAAGTGGTGTATGGAAGCAAGAAGTGAAGAGTTTATTGAATGGGATGGGAGTGCTGTCTGACACAGAGAGAGCAATATAGGTAGATAATTGGGATGGTATTGGCAGGGTTTATGCCTGCTTGACTTAGATGTTGATATAATGGGGACAAATAAAAGGCTGACTCTGGGGGCTTAAGTGGTCATATAGCAGGAGTGATTTTATCCTCCTCCCTGAATCCTGCAAACCCTCATGCATGTTCTTAACTAACACCCATGAGTCGATTCACTGATTTCAGTGGAAATGCTCATTTTCGAGAGAGGAGTGTTTGCAAGGTCAAGGCCTAAGGCAGTTTTTATAGCATGCAATATGATTTCTATTTCTAAGGACAGAGATAGGCTTTTTGATTCTACTTTCATTATTTCTGTGTCCTTCCGTAGTGTATTGTTTTAGTGTGTGTTTGTGTATAGCAGTTCCTGAATCAATTGGACACTGAATATTCACTTCAATCTAATTTAACTAGTCGAGAGGAAAAAGAGTTGGGGTTTGGCTTTTGTTTTTCATTTTGTTTTTTAGAATTGTTTCCTTCCACTGTTTTTATGACTGTTCCATTGCCCAGTGACAGGAGGTGGAAAATGAACTTCTAAGACTTTCTTTTAAGGGGTGTTATTTACCATGAATGTAACTAATGTAGGTAATCAAAAGGAGAATGATTTCCCATCTCCTTACCTTATAAACTAAGGGTCAGCAAAGCTTTCCTATTATCTGCAGTTCCCTTCCAGAGGAGAGCTGAATATTGAAGGCTACCTCATGCTAAGCATTTCCTTTTTAGCCTCTCTGTTCATTTATGCCTATTGTTTTTTTTTTGACATCCTTAAAGGTGTTGTTTAGTCTGTTTTGCATTACTTTAAAGCAAATGTGTTTTTAAAACCAGTTCTTTGAGTCCATGGAAATATTTACTAAACCCTTTTGATGAGACGGGCAAGGTTTTTATTCTTCAGGCTGGCATTCCATAGCAAACGCAAAAGAGGAGGTTTTAATTTTTGCAGGAGAGGGAATTTCTACTTCAAAAAGCAATGTTTGTGGGAGACAGGGAGTATATTAAATTTTCATGTACTTTCCTGCATTACAAATGGGGAGCTCAGCAGTAGTGTATCATGTCATTCTCCACTGGAAAAATGACTTAACTAAAGTACAACTCTCCTCCCATGACCCAAAGAACAGAAAAGGAATCATTTAACCCTGGAGCAATGAGAAGATGAAGAATTACTGGACAGGAAAATAACCTTTTAGGCTAAAGAGTCTGTCGCCTTAGGTTAATTTCAGCTCCACCTCCCTCCTTTGTCACTGTATCCTTCAGTCTCCTCCCGCTGTCTGTCTAGTTGCCTCTTAAACTCATTAATACCATTTGCTTTGATGGTCTTAAATTGCTGGTGACTTACTCCAGATGTTTACTACTCTGGGTGAAATAGATTTATCTGAATTTCCTGTTTACCCATAGTTGCCACATGTTTTTGAAATTCTTGCCAGTCTGAACACTCCTCATTTAATGATTTCCAACCCCTGGTATCATCTTCTAAAATCTGGAAAGATTTTCTTACATCTTAGGTCATTTTTCTCCTTTCTCGTGGGAATAATCTAGATCTTTTACCTTCCCTTGTCACAAATAGAGCTGGTTGGAAAATTTTGTGTATTGAAGTTTTTCATTTCAGGGGGGAAGGGAGGCAAAATGTTCCCCTTTTTTTTCACTGGCTCCTGTAACAAATGTTCTTTAACCTGGACTCCTCTTCGTTATCCTATGCTGTACCTCTCGGGGACTGATAATGTCCCAGGGACTTCAAAGTGGAGAAAATGGGTTTGATTCTCCTTGTTAGGCTTGTCTAAACATAAAAGGGATATTGTTTTAACAACACTAAGATAGTCAACGTGGTACAACCCCTGCAGTGTGGACGTTCCTATAGTGTAATTACACTGACCTACAGTGCCTTTTACAGGCATATAACTATGTCCACACTCGGAAATTATACTGCTTTAACTATTTTGGTAACACAACAGAACTAGTTGTACAAATACAGAAACTGTGTGGAGCATGCCTTACGACCCAGTCCAGTAGACACCTTCTCATGTGCTTAACTTTTCCACCATGAATAATCCCATTGATTTCAATGGCACTACTCCTGCAGTAACGTTAAGCAAGTACATATTTGAATGACCTGGACCGTACGTACCGGGGCATAAATTGGAACTAAAGCCAGTGAAATCAATGATTAATGTGTGTAAAAGGCCCAGAATCTGGATTAGATGTGTAGAGTGTTTTCTGCAATGCCAGCTTGGTCTGAGTCCTGCATGCCTTTTTGACTGCAGTTTTGTAATTGGCTGAAGGTGTCTTAGACGCAATAATAAAAAGTGTTGGGATTTATATTTGTCTTGCAAAACAGCGAAGCAATTTGGTTATAAATTGATGAACTGCACTACTTCATGTACTTGCAAAAGTGGCTTTAAATTTTCAAAGCAGTCTAGAAGCTTTCCCAGTCCCAGTGTTTTCTCCCATAAATGAAAACTGCCAAGTAAAGGCCAAATTCTCTGCGGATATAAATGGAAGTCAGTCACATGCCCACTTCCCCAGGCAGAGAGTTTGGACCTACATGCTTCAAATTGTTAGTAAGATCCTCTCTTGTGCTAAGATATCTCAGCGCTCATTGTCAAAATGGCACAGGAGTCATTTCATCTCTGGTGTATGCTGGATAGGGAAAATATCGGCTTTAGCTTTGTGGTTTTTTGGGGTTTTTTACAACAAATTCTTTAGGGAAACGAATCATTTTCTGTAAGCACAAACAATCAGATATTGTTGCCATTTATGTCGCGATTCTATAATCCTGTGCCATTAAAGGAAAAGGTGGTTTAAACCTTCCAACATCTTTGCTTTCTTTAAAAAATGAATTTTGTTAAATTTTGCAAAACAGCAGCAGACTGAGACAGCCGTCAGGGAGAGCTTGCTCAGTTTATGCTAGAGCATTTAGAAAGAGGGTAGTGGTGATTACGAGGTTCGTATTTGGGTGTCTGAAATGCTTGTGCGCTGCTCAACATTCTTTCGACATAGGATAAAAAGCATCTCAATGGCATCTCTTACATTTTCAGAAGTCTGCTATTGTATTTGCTTAGAATGGGAAGTGCTGCGTATATCACGGGAGATGGAACAACTTTGGATGGTAATGACCTAATCCCCAGCCCAGTTTGAAGTCAGTGGAAGGATTCCCAATGACTTGAAAGAGTTGTGCCGGGCGCTGTCTCTTGTCACGCATGGTGCCTTCTGGTAGCAGATCTCGGGAGTTCACGTGGTGATGAAGCTGGGCTTCTCTAAGTATGGTCCATTCAAACAAGCAAAATAGTTTGTCAGAGTTAGGAGATAGTAGGGTCTACTGGCCAGAGCATTGGATGGGGAATGGAGAGCTTGCTTGCTTAAGCTTGCTTAAGTCAACTTAATTTACCCTGCGTCTACACTACAGTTTCCTTAAGTTTCCTTTCCTGTGTTGGTGCACAGCTTGCTTAAGTCGACTTAAGGAAAATAAAGTCGACTTAGTGAAAATTAAGTTGACTTTATTAAACCTAGTTTTAGTTCGACTTAGGGCTTTCTAAAGTCGACTTAAGCTAGTATAGACCTGGAGTGGCCCTAAGTCGACCTAGGGCTACTCCAGGACTCCCTCACTGCCCTCCCTGCTGGGGGGGGCCACAGGGGGAGCCTGGCATGCCCCCCCCAAAGGGCAGGGCAGAGCCCTGCCCACCATCCCCTATGTCCTGCCAGGGTCCCTGTCTCCCTTTGCCCCATTGTACTCAGGTACAATGGGGCAAAGGCTGAGCCCCCTGGCACTGGGCAAGGAGTGCCCCCCTGCCCCCATGGACCTGCCCTAGGTCCCCCTACCCCCTAGAAGTTGACCTAGGTGTCCAGTGTGGACGCTCTAGGTCGACTTTAAATTTAGGTGTAGACATGCTAAGTCGACCTAAATTTCCAAGTGTAGACATAGCCTGAATGCCACTATCGTCCCTTCCCTCCTCGTGCATTCTCTCCTCATGTGTCTCTATGGTGCCTAGCAGAATGGGGCCTTGCTTTCAGCCTCTTGCTTTTCACCTGTAGGTGCTTCCATAATACAAACAATAATGTTCCCTTTCTGCTTGTTTGTTGCCATTTGGATGGTGCGAAGCACAATTAGTGTAACACATTCAGGTGACTGACGCCAAAATCTCAGCTGTGGCACTGGGTGTAGAAAAGCTATCTGTTCCTTTCCTGTTGTGAACCAACATGCGCTGCCACTTCTCTGCCTCTCTCTCCTATGACGGTGTTCGACACACTTCAGAAGTGGACTACAGCTATTGCTGCTCCCCCTCCTTCCAATGGGTTACGTGGCTAAACTTATTGGGTGTGGTCGTGGGTGTTGGTGCATATTCTGCTGGAGAACAGTAGTGAACCTGGCCCCTGAGGAGCCTGCGGGGAATGCTACAGCTGTGCCTACCCTTCAGAAGGATTGTTTTTGGGGCCTTGCCATTGCTATTGCCAGAATCCGAGGCTCTAACTTCACTTCCGTGCTGCCTCAGCTGCCTTTTATTTTCCTTTATTTTTGTTTTTCTGGCAGCTCTTTGGTCAGAAAACGCTAAATGCAAATTCTTGATGAGAGGGATTGTTCACTGTGTCCTCATTTCTTCTCTTCCCAGTTCCCCAGTGTCTGATCCATGATGATCCCATCTGTCTTCTCTTCTGCCTTTTATGAACTTGGGTGGAATTGTGTGTAATCCTTAGAAATGGACCCAAGAGACTCAGATTGTTTGGTTAGAATTGGAAGAGTTATCTCTCTGGGTTTGAGGCTGGGCAGGGCTTGGATTCAAAGGCGCCAATGTCTTGTGAAGTGATCTCGCAGGGCTGCAGTCCGGAGCAGTAGAAATCTCATTAGTTCTGCTAATCTGGTCAGATTTTTTCCCCCTCCCTTTATCTTGAATTGGTGGCAACCTTGCAAAATCAGCTGTTTTTTTCCCCACCATCTTGGCTTACATTTCAACCAGATAGGCCCCCGGGGTACCATGCACCTGTAGTGAAATCAATAAGAAAATATGTAAACTTACATCTCTCTGGCAGAATCCTTCACTTCACACCCGTTCCCCAGCCCTATTTCCCTCCATGAAACAACTTTTAAGTGGGAGCAAAAAATATTGGTAACAAAATGACCATGATGGGGCCTCTTAAAGTTGTTTAAGTTGCTAATACTTTTTCCCATCATTTCTTGTTTAACAATGGTACCTATGAGCCCCAGCTGAGATAAGGGTCCATTGCCAGACATGATGCAAACGCACAGTTTGTGTAGGCAAAATGACACCATCATTCTGAAACGCTTACTATCCCATTAAACAGACAAAGTGAGAGTGAGGAAAGAAAGGTAATGAGAGGAATGTGACTTTCCAAGATCACATGCCAGGATGGGGAGCAGAACCCAGGTTAGAGCCCTGCAATCCAACCCAAACCCGATGGGACTTGACTCTATGGAGTTGGATGGGAAAACAGCTGGACTTTCCTGGGTTGGGATCAGATTTCCTCATCCTGACTGTTGGCACAGAGATGGTTGCTTGACAGCTGCCGTGACCTTTCTGCCCTATGTGCTGGGCTTTTTTTGTGATGGTACTCAGGGGTTCTGAGCTCCGGCACCTTTTTCTTTTTTTAACACAAAAAGGCACTGACTATGTGTAGTGCAAAGAGAACGTGCCAAGAAGTGGCAGCTGAGGGGCAGTGGATGGTGGGGGTAGTGCGTGCCACTGTGCTGTGTGGTGGGAAAAGAACTGACTTCTTGAGCTGGAGGTGGTGGTAAACGACTCAATCCTTTCCATTCATATTAGGTTGGGGGGGACTTGGGCCTCAATCAGATCCAAAAATTAAGCCTGGGCAGGCCTCTAACCTAGGTCTCTAGATTTCCAGTCCAGTGCCCCTTACCTTCTGTATAGTTGTCCTCCTGCCCAACTTCTTATAAGCTCTGTCCGCAGAGCTGGGAAATGAAATGGGTTCCGCTAAGACAATTTAACCTTTGTTAGTGAAACCATTTTCAAATCTGGATCAGTGCCTCTGCATTGCAATTCTGGAGCCGTGTTGGATTCGTAAACTCTTCAGACAGGCCGTGTAGCAACAAGCACAGGCAGAATCGAAACGCAGTATTGCAACATGGCTATGCCTTCCAAAGAACAATTTGTGGGCACAACCCAGGATGCCCATTTTTAAACCATGCTAAATTCCTCCACCAGGCAACTGAACGCTCCTGAAGCTTATTAAATTAACCAGTTAAACCAAGGCAATATATAGCGGATATGGGCCAAGAAAAGCAGTTGTGGGTGTAGCTCTTTGAAGGTGAATTATAGTCAGTGCTGATCATGCTGTTACAGTAAATGTTGTCAGTCTTTCCATTTTCTGTGCCTGTTTTCCTCAAGTTAATACTGAGCCCCGTAAAAAGTTTTCTCACATAATGCAAAACCAGTGAATCAGGGCTATCCAAAGACTTCTCAAAAAATTGATGAAAGATGGGATTAAGCTGCAAAATTTGTATCCAAACCCAGATTTCAAGCACCCTAAACTCTAAATCTGTTCAAGTCATGCCCACCTCTCCCAACCGAGAAAAGCATTCACTTAGCTCTTGTTTGGTCACTTAAAAGACCAACAGTCGGAAAGTCTGTTAAGTCCTGTAGGTTTGGACAGAGCTTTACTGTCTTGCTGTGTCCTGTTTGTGCATTACAGTAGCGCCTAGACAGCCCCTGATGGAGATCAGGGCCCCATTGTGCTTGGTGCTGTACATTTAACAAATAAGAGAGTCCTTGCTTCTAAGATCTTCCACTGCGGATTAGTTTCCGTGTTTCAGCCTGCTACAATGTGCCATTATTATTATTAATCATATTTATTAAGGTAATGGCGAGGCCCTCAACCAAGAACATAGTCTCATTGTGCCAGGCCAATGCTCCTCAGTAGTTGAGGAGCCAAATTTAGTGATCACTTTACCCAAAAGAGCCACAGTAGTGTGACTCCATTGTTTTGTTTCATTATTTATATATAATATTATTCTCACAGCAAAATGGCCGGCCAACTACTATTATCAACTGTAATTGGTTAATAACATAGTAAAAGCATCCTGATTGGTTAATCACTTAGATTGCTTCAGAGTTAAGTCACGCTATGTTTTAATATTATGCGCTGCAAAGAGCCACATTAAAGAGACATTTGTGGTTCGCGAGGCTCCGTGTGACTGTCACTGTGGTAAGGACTGTACAGCTACGGAGCAGAAGACAATTGTGTGCGCTGTGGCGTACAGCAGACATGACCCTCTGACTTTGGTCTAGTCTACACTGGTCGGGGGGGAGTGTAAGTGGATGGGAGATATGCAATCTGCGCGCTGCAGATTGCATATCTCCTGCCGACTTAATTACTCCTACTCACTTCGGTGTCTTCACTAGGGTTTGTTGACTTGAAGCGCCCTCTGGTCGACGGAGCCTTACTCCACTTGAAGGGGTGGAGTTATTGCGTCCACTGGAAAGTGCTTCCGGGATGCACTGAGCAGGTCTACGCTGCCTGCTCAATCGATGCTGCTGTGTCAATCCATGAGGATCGATACAGTTTTTTCAATCTAGACAAGGCCTTTGGCACCTGCCCTCTTTCGTGAAGCAGGCTTTTTTGGTCTGTTAGCCTGTCCTGTGCAAGTCATTTTGTTTTGAGCAAAGAGAATGTAAAATGTTACTGCTCTGATTTGTTAACACTTTACACCTGCTTTACACTGGTGTGAATAATGACTTGTGGCTCAGAGCAGTGGAGAGTCCGGCTCTCCTTGCGTTCTTTGATGTGCCAAGCCATTTCATATGGCCAAAAACCTACTTTTGGCTTCAGACGTCAAACAAAATCAGTGAAAAATCATTTTTGTCTGAGTGAGTGAAAATGTTTGTGAATCACTTGAAACGGCAGAATGTCAGTGGTTTGGAATTACAGTTTGTGTGCATATATATATTTTTTTCACACCTCCAAGCTTTATAATGGAAATGCTGACCCTACACGATCATCACTGACTGTAACTCAGCATTGACGAAGGAGTTCCACCCGGCATTGTTTGCTTTGGCCCGTCTTTGTTGTATACTGCCTTGATTTAATTGGTTAATTTAATAAACTTTTGAAGTGCTGTATCGTTTGCTTGGCTTAGCTCTTTATATACCAGCCTGATGAAGAAAGTATACATTTCAAAAGCTTTCCTGTATGAAGTGAATCAAATAAAAGATATCACCTACTGAATTTGCTCTCTGTGTGTTTTGGATGGACTGAGCCAACATATTTTTACAATTAAAACATTTTTTAAAAAAAACCCTTTTGTTTAGATAATATTTCAGGTTTGGCCTGCCTAACAGAAGCCAGGAAATTCAAGCTCAAGGTTCTGTAATGCAGCAGTAGCCACTACTGACTAATGGTTGGGCCATGCTATATCTTATGTAGACCTGAGGAGCTGGGAGGAGGAATGTGTACTGTAATAATAATCATTTGCATACATTAGGGAAAGAAGAATGTTGTTGAGATTAAAGCACTTGACCGGGACTCAGATTCTCATGTTCCAATCTGTTTTTAAAGTTTTTTGCTGAAGTATTGTAACTACCATATTTTTTACTGAATGTCCAGATTGACATGTTCTCCTATGGGTTTTTGAATGTTACCATGCTTGATGTCTGTTTAGTCTTATGTGCAGAGATAGTCCATTACTGTATAATGTTCTCTAAAACCTTGCTGCTGCAGTGACTTTCAGTTGGACTCTGATAGTTACATGGAAATGATTTGTTAACTTGTTAAAACTTCCTAAATAGATTTAAAAAAAGAAAAGGAAAGGGATTCTTCCTTTCTCCCACCTTGTGTCTGTCTATTTATTTAGACAATGAGTGAGAGTCAAGTTCCACAGGCCTCAAGTAGACCCTCTGCATGGGTGAATTTTGTCTGTGAGATGACTGCACCCAATCGTTTAAAGGGAGCTCATGCTACAAAATTTGAATCCAGTTTGAACGTTCCAGTGGGTGAAATTCAGGGCAACCTTGAGCAAGTCAGACTTCCCTCTCCATACCTCAGTTTCTCCATCTGTGAAATGGGGATAGTGATCAAGTAGTTTACAAAGAAGATCATTGGATTAAAAATGCTATGTAAGACAAAGCTAATAGGTGTAGTATAATTCAGTTAAAACAGTTGAACTGCCGGATTAGAATTTCAGCTGTGGGGTCAGTTTCAACAGATGTGTTAATGGCATCACATGCTGGAAACCTGATTTTGATTGATAGGCATGCAGTGTCTTGGCATCACATCTGGGTGCTACCACATTGTTCATTATGTCTCTGAAATAGCTGTCGATGAGATTGCAACTGCTTGAAACAAGCTAATATATATTGGTGAATGGCAGCAGTAAACTCTAAATAGGGAGTTGGACCCCCCTTATGTGGACCCCCTTATTTTTCTTAAAGCTTTCTTTTTCTTCTTAATTTTTCTTAATGACGTGTATAAAATTGAACTTTTTGTTGAGCTGGCTGATTCTAGGATTTCTTTTGCAGGATTTCCAGGTTCTCTCTCGCTTTAGAGCAGCGGTTCCCTTTATACGGCCCACTCCATCGTCATCGAAAGCTTTTGCAGACCACCACGTAAGCAAGCCATTTTAAACATAGCCTATGGCTGAGGAGAGTCAAACTTGGGGTATTAAAAATGCAGCTATTTCTAATAATTTGTTACACTCACTCACAAACATATTGCACTCATCACAGCACATTTACCTGCAAGAAGGCCTACCCGTGGGGAAAAGATAACTTACCTACATTCACAGAATGTTTTATAACACAGGTATGTTTGTAAAGCAAATTACATTGCAAATAATAATGTAACATTGAATATGATACATGAGGTGCACGGGATTATACTATTATTACATGAACCTCCACCCACCCACGGACCACCTGCAGTACCCTCGCGGACCACAATTGTCCATGGATGCAGGTTGGGAACCACTGGTTTAGAGACTCAACACTGTGTGTCTGTTGTAGCTAATGAAACACACTGGCTTTGGTTATCAAGGTGGGTATCTGCAGGCTAGTTCTACACTGCCAGCTAAGGTCTAAAAAACTGCCATGGGGTCACAGATATGGGAATAAACCATGGTGCTACCAATGGCCTGCTGGCCCTATGAGGACTACCAAGGGTCTAAAGCGAAAAAGATCTGTATGGAGCCTCTCCGTGAAGCGCTAAAAGCCTAAATCTATTGAAACCCTTGTTCAGGATTGTAACCAAGCTAAAGCAATCTGTATCCTCATGCCACTCCCATGGGATTCAGCCAGTAAAAGAGGGATGTGTTGCTTGTGTTAAGTAAGAAAATGCCATATATTGATTAACTGACTAGTCTGAGCAAGAAAACTTAATTATATTTCTGGAGCATCCTGGCAAAGAGGCAGGAACAACAGCTCCTCCCTTCTCCCCATGAATCTAGTTAAATTACCCACTGGAGAGCTACTGTTGTGAAGTGCCAGATGAGCTCTGAGGAGCATGTGATGTGGTTTTTTTGTTCCCTGCTCACAGTCTGTAGCCTGAAATTGTCCATGTACCTGGCTAGGCTACTCAACTTACCCCCTCCAGGCAAATTCACATTAAGAAGCCTGATAATATAACACACAAAGTTCATGTGCTTGTCTGGCTAATTAACCCGTGAGATATGCCAGTGAGTAAACCGCTGTATAATGTGAGAGCTAGGATAGTTGTCTGTGAGCTGGCCCTCTCAGAAAAGAGCTACGGAGCCAATCACGAGCTTGTTGAGCCTAGAGCAGTGTTACCTAGTGGGCAGAGCACTGGCTTGGGACTCGGAAGATCTGTGTTCTATTCCTAGCTTGACTTTGGGTAAGTTACTTCCTTTCTGCACCTGTTTTACCTTCTATACACTGAAAGGGACACAAACAGGATGTTGAGAGCTACAGCTGGAAAGCACTATATAAGAGCTATGTCTCTTTTCTTTGTGTTTAATCCCTCTACACAATGCACTAAGCAACCTGAACTACTTCTCAGTGGGGGATCCCAGCACGGATGTTTATGCACAAACCCCGTATGAAACTGCAGTAGCACCCAGCAAGAACTAAGAAGGAACAGACCATCTGGATGGTGACTGAGGCTAGGTAGGATGAGAGCCAGCATTTACTACTGAAACAATTTCCCAAGAGCTATGATAAATTCTCCATCGCTGGCCCCTTTTAAATCAGGATTGGCTGTGTTTCTAAAAGACATACTTGACAAATTCTTTTGCTGAAGTTCTACAGCCAGGGTTATGCAGGTAGTCAGGCATGCCCATCTGGCCTCTGAATCCAATTGCACTGTTGACTTCCTCCATTCCCTTGTGTGTGCGGAGCCCTTCTTGTGAGGTGGTGTGACTTCAGTACTTCACAGTTTATACTTTGAAGCTGCAAGTTCTAAGCTATTCTCTTGCTGCCTTTTCAAAACTTCTCAAGCTCTCTTTTGGTGGTGGAGATAAATATAGTCATTTAAGAATATGCCCTCGTCAGTCCGTTTGATACTAATGATGTCAAATATGATCATCCTCTAGAAGATTGTCAGGGCAGTGATACAGCAAAGAACTGCCCCAGATTTGGAACAGAGTTGTAAAAGCCCTGTTTTGATTTTCTAATAACCACTTTTCAAACTCACAGTACAGAGAGAGATATTTTGAGCCTTGCATAGCTCAGATGCGGGTCTCCTCCATTCTATGAAAGAACATAGCTAAGCTTGAAAGGTCTGGGTTTTAACTGGTAGTATCAGTAACTAATTTCTCCTCCATCCCTAAAAAGCAGGAGGAGACATTTCCAACGTTAATCATAAAAAAGATAGTGAGCAAAGTTTTGTTTTTTGTTTGTTTTTAAGGTAGCTCACTTTTAGGCAACTGTTGCCAATCTGGCAAACTAATGTTATGAAACACTGATTTATTATTTTTGAGGCTTCTGTGAATCTTGACTTCTGGAGTCATTCATTGGTTGATCCTGTAAACCCTTGCTAACACGTGCATGCCTTATTCATGCAAGTAAACTTGCTGACAGCAACAGCATTCTTTAGCACGAGTAAATGTATGGACCTCAATTCCGAAGAAAGAACATCTACTAGCAGTGAGTTGGGGGGTCCCGGAATTTAGGCTGGGGCTAAACATTTAAGTCAATAAAAACTGGTCAAAGATACTCAGAAATAAATGTTCATGTGCTCAATTCAATAAAAACTGGAACTTTTCAAAGTTTAGACATGGAATCACATTTTTCAGAAGAGCTTTGACTACCACATAGGCACCTAAATGAAGATCTGATTTTCAAAAGTGCTCAGCTCATTGAATGTTGCAGTAGGAGCTGCTGAGAAGTCTTTAACATCCATCTGTAATAGTGTGTGCTTTGCCCTTCTGAAAGCTCCACCTGAAAATGTCAAATGCTGAAGAATCCGTAATGATATAATTAGGAATGCATAAAGGAAGGCAGCTTTCCCAAGGACTTTACAGGATCCGCTTAGGGACCATACTTTTTGAGGTTGACTGCTTCAAAATAAATTGTACAGTGAAGCTTCAGAAATAAATAAATGGTCATTTCTGCTATCCCAAAAAGGCAGTTACTTATGTGGGTAATCTTCTCACTGAGCTGCTGCAGGCACAGAGTCCTAAAACAGGGTAAAAAGCAGTTCACAGAGAGGATTTTCCTGCAGGAAATTTAAATACCACCTACACTTTGCAAATCCAAAGGAGCTGAATTGTGTACTTGCTACTCCCTGGTTTCTGAAAACGACAGTGTAACAGCTGAAAACATTTTGAAATATATCTCTGAGACATTCTGTGCAGTTGCAGTAATTAATGGTTTCTCTCTTGAAATAGCCTCCAGAAAACTAACTCGTGTTTGACGGCAAACATGAATATGCCTGTAAAATCCAAGGGAATCATTAGGCTTGTGTGAGCTTGATCACTTTAAAACAAACCAAGAAGGGAAAAGCTGAACATAGAAGCTTGTTACAAATGAAGGACTTGATCTTGCGATTATTGAAGTCAATAGGAGTATGTCAGAATTGGATCCAGTGGAAAGGGTGAAAGCCTAGATGAGTTATGGCCTCACCAACTTAAATGAACAGATGTGCTGTGTAAGTCATGGTAGACTTTGACCCAAAGAATTTATCACTAATTTCAAAACAACAAATTTGAGGGTTGTAAATTTATTCTGCACCAATGCCCATGGAACTAAGGGGGGGGGGGGAATTGATCTAATTCACAAAAGCAACAAAATTAAAATGATGTTGGTTGCTTCAAAAAAGCTGGACATCAATGGAAATAGAGATGACAACAGATCAGTGGTCTCTGCTTGTTACCAACACTCAGTTTATTTCTCTTGTTTTGCATATGACTTGCGCCGTTGCGACTCTGCTCATGTTAGTTACCTATGCAGATGTAAATAAGAGGAAATGTAAATATGGCACTTACATGTGTAACTCAGTGGAGAATTATGACCCAATAGGGTAAATACCAGGAAAAAACACTTGTGACAAGTTTAACTAAATTACTATTTGTTTATATCTCTCCATATTTGCTCTCTATGAATATTCCCATCAGTGAATTTACAGAAAAGAGTGTTCAACAAAAAAGAGAACTTGAAGCAACAATTCAAGAAAATTTAGTGGAAAGTGATCCTAGGTTACTCATCCAATTGGTGAACAGTGAAGCATCATGTGACCACTGTTTGAGAACAAACAGTGACTATTTCATTGTCAAGCTATGGAACAAAATATTAAATATCAGAAATTGGTTTGCAAGAAGTTCTGAATAATGAATACCAAGAGCAAATCACAAACAGAAAAAGTGGTCAAACTAATTGAATACTGTTTACTATGAATTATTCACCCAGATTTCATGACAAACAATGGGTGAATCTGGAAGGGGTCAGCATCACAAAGTTCAGATGCTAGCGTGAAGTCTTTTTGAAATCATGTGAATCTTGTTCTAGAAACTGGGCTTGAGGGCTCATCTTTATGCTTTAGAGGATACAGAAGTCCTTGTGATCCAAAAAAGTTTCACATCCTGTATTTCAATGATGGTTAATTACCTGGAAATCACAAGTTTCTATTTAAAGGGATAGGAGCTTTATTTTTTATTTTTTTCAGAGGTGAAACTCTGTAGACTTCAGTGGAGTTACTCCTGATTTATCCTTCTGGGAACAAAAGGAGAATCAAGTACCAAATAAATAGCAGAACTTTTATTGTCTTTGAGTTACTATAGTTTGCCTGAGACCTGAGCTGTGGGCATGACTATAATGCAATCACAGGGGAACAGGGATTGCAGCTGCTGGAGACGTACCTTAGTAGCATTAATCTAGCTATCTTGGTGACTGGCAGCAGTGAAATTTGTGCCAGCACATTTAAGACTGCCTGGAACCCTGGATAATTACTTCTGTAGCTAGCTGATGTTGAAACCCATACAACCTTACGTCACTGCTCCAGTACCCACACTTGCTTGAGTAAAAAAAGTTATGTTTGCCTGAGCTGCATCAAGAAGATCCTGTTGGTCCTCTTTAAATAATATTTCTATTACCTATAGATCCCTGCTGAAATATTAAGCCCATAACATTAGCTCAGTGGTGAATTCGCTAGATAAATCTTTTGAGAAGTCATCTAACAAACTATTTTCCCAATCTTATCTAAAAGCTGTAGCATTATTGCTCCCAACTCGGAGACACAAATGTTGTGCTATCTCATGCCTAAAATGATATTAGTAATTACCCTGAAATAACATGTCCAAATGTGTCAGAAGGAGATATGTTGAAGCGTTTGCCTTGTATTACCTGCCTCCTAGCAAATGGGTGGTGAGAGGACCAGGTTTTTAATAGTTATTTTGTGCATTAGGAAGATCATACAACTACTTTTAACCGCAATTCTGGAAAACCTGTTGGCTGGTCTAGCTCACAGCCCCAAATGACTTTCAGGTGCAGTCGTTCAGTGCCTAACCCTACAGGGGAAAAAACAACAATCTGACACACCTTCCAGAACAACATCTTCCGGATTGGGAAGATTAGGAAGAAAAAGGCCTGTGTGTGAAACCACGAATTATACTATGTCTGCCAAACCCCTTTGAGAATTGGACCAACTGTCGGTTCAAATGATTTGTGCTTATCCAAACTTTACTCATCAAAGGTTTTTATGAGTTCACTTTGGCAATGTCTCTGTTTTTCCATGTGGTGAAATCATACACCTGGAAAACATGCAGCACTTGAATAACCTTCCTTGTTCTCCAAAGGCTCTTGAGCTTTAAGAATCATGGTATTTAAAGTGTTTGTGGTGCTATAAAATTTGTACAACTTCAGTGTAAACCTGGCTGTTGCTTAACCCTATTGGCCAGATGATTGGCAGCTTAGTTGTGATTTTTGTAACACAAAGAGGAACAAACGTTGGCCTGAAGTCTTATCTGTACACAGAAAAGAATGTAAAACGCTTAATTTATTCATCTTTGGACATGTTGTCTTGTGCAAGGGTTTAGAAAATACTTTGTACTCTTCAGCCTCTACTGTACCTGTGAAGAACAATGTTTTAAGGTTCACATCTGAACATGCCTCACAAATAGCATATGTATAGCACCACCCAAATTCACCTAACTTGAAGATGGAGAGCAGCAGCCAGGAAGATTGTTAAACTGTGCAGCAGGGGGTGGATTGGTGGGCTGGGGGACAGGTTGACTGAAGACATTGAGGCAAAGCATGACAAAGTGCCGCAAGGGTCTTCAATTTCCACGCTGAGCAGAAAAGGGCCTTGATTTTTTTAAAATCTATTCCAAAAGACCCTTCCCAGGGCATGATGCTCAACTGTATGAATTGGGCTGTGCAATCTTGTCAAGACTAGTGACTGGAAACTTAGTTTTTGTTTCAAGATTACAACCATCACTGTGCACACATCATGCAAAACATACAGATATTTGGCGCCATTTCATCAACTCCCATACCATTGTGCCAGGGAGGTATTTGTCTGCTTAGACAAAATGACCAGCTTTTCGCCTCTACATTTACACAGTAGGATAGCCTAAGGAAATGGCTTTCAAACTTTTTTCCTCGGGACCCAGTTGAAAAAATAATTTATGCCAACAACCCAACAATGACATCTTTGAGCAATGCATTCCAGTCTTGCAGGGGTGGCAGCAGGGGACGCCACGAACCAGTACCAGAAGGGCTGCGACCCAGAACTCATAGCTTGAGAACCACTGGCCTAAAATAATCTACTCCGCTTAGAAAATGATACATTCACATAGGGAAAAAAAAATTGAAATGTGGCTAAAAAAATGAAGAGTACAGAAAAGATCAGAGCTCTGATTAGACTGTCCCAAAACCAGCCTGAAGAGTGCTGGCCTTTAGCCAGTGCTAGACACAAAGACCAAAGACATTGAGCTAAAACTATGCTATTGTATTTTGAAGATTACCATCTTTTATATACTGTATACACTCTCTCACTTGCACACCTAGCAAAGCAGTCCTTCACCAAATACCTGTGTTGCTATGATGATGTAAAAACTTCACACCAGATACAGTATGTGCCTCTATCCCTGACTCTGCCACTGACTTCCTCTGTGGCCTTGAGCAGGTTCACTTAATCTCTGTGATTCAGTTCCCTATCAATTAAATGGGAAAAATGCTTGACTATTTTGTCTATTAAATAGTGAGCTATTGGTTGTTTGTACAGAACCTAACATCATGGGGATCTAGCTTTGACTCGTACTTCGTAGAGGCTAGTAATATATTATGAATACTGCATCAAGTGCCTGTAGGTAGACTTGTATGTAACAAGATTGCACTGATTACCAGTGTAAGATTTATGCACAGTATCTTTCCACTCAGTAGCTTCATATAGTCTTGTAACAATACTGGCCCATGTCTGTTGGTTCTTGCCTGTATCAAACAAAACTCCTCTAAAACCTGGTCATCTACTGATATACTTTACACGTAGGAATAATTATTTGTAAACATTCCTATAGAACACCCACCAGGAAAAGAACCTTACAACAAGCTGGTTTCAGATCTTTCAAGAAGATTTACTGGAAGGACTGTAACCCTTAGAATTAATGAGCAATTATTGATGAATTCCTTTAATCTAGTGGCTTTGCAACGTGCTGCTCAATGGGAGGTCTGGGCTTGGCTCTTGCTTCTAGTTTTGACACGGGGTGGATGAGGATGATGATGGTAAAAGTCCCTTCAGCCCCAGGAAGGAAGGCATGACCACTGCTTATCAAACTTAAGTTACTTTTGCTGGGCGTAACTCTGTAATGAGAGATTTAAATCCTTAGCTTGTCCTCTGCTTGAAATTGTGGTTACTATTTTTTTTATATCATCCCGTTCCTGTAGCCTTTACCTCTTGCTTCCTTGTCCTTGAATCTGCTGATGACCTCACTATTTAGAGCCAAATGGCTTCTTGTATACTACCTGCTGAGAGTTATGGTGTGTCTCTGGTATATGTCGTCCTGGAAACTGGAGATCTGGTAGATTTGCTTCTGCCTAGAATCAGGGGGGGGAAACAGGTACCAGTAGGTTGTTGGCTGCTCTTCCAATGAGGATTCTTATTGAAGACCTAAAGCTTGAGTCACCTGAATCCCAATGATATTTGTGCACTCAACGGTGGTCTCCTCCTTGATGGTCTTGATTGTGTGGAGGCAAACATTTGAAAAAACATCTGCATACCAATCTGGACACCTTCTGTGTGAAACAGCATAGAATGGCACGGGGAGGGGAAGCCATAAGGAAGATGAATATGGGAAATGAACTGGGAGAGCGTTTATATTTATATTTACATTTCACTTTGCAAAGACTTGCTAGTTGGGGGACAGTCTTGCTTGTGACCAAAACTACGTTTACTTCAAAGAGTTTCCACCCAAGCCATTACATAAGGGTAAAAGTCTGGTCTGTGGCAAAAGCATTCATAGAAAACATTGTAGATCTGAGTTCAATTTCCAGCTCTGCTATGTACTTCCAGTGAGACTTAGCAGCACTGGGGTTGAAGAGAGAAATTAAGTTCTGTGAGGCATTCAACTACTGCAGTGATTAGGGGACCAAGGCACCGAGGCATAGGGTGATGGTAGAGGGGTTGTTACCCAACGGGCAGAGGTTATATTTTAAATCCCATCAATCCTGAGGCATGTTCAGGGTTTGGCACAAGCTAACCACTCTCTAAAATATTCTCAGGAGTAGCTGCACCCCAAGCTCTCAGAAAGTATACATCTTCCTACAAAAATGCTGCTTGGACAAGTATTTTCAAATATCAACCATTCTCTCTTTCCCACCAGCAAACCTGGTTTAGTGAGACAGTGAAATTCCATTCTCCGGGCAAAACCAAAGAATTTTCCTCTATTAGCCTTAAGTGGAAATTGCTTTGCAAAGGAATTCCAAAGGAATTCAGTCACACAAACAACTTTATCTTTTGCTTGTTTCATTAGCAGTGAGAACTCTTCCACATGACTATGCTTGGAGGAAAAGAAGTTCTGTGTCCTTGTCAAAACATTTCAGAATTTGGGCAGTGAAGGCTTTCATAGGAAGGGCCTGTATGCAACTTTATAAAGTCAAAGTGAATACAAACAGTGAAGCATGTAGACTTACTCTTATTAATTCCGGCATACTTGTCCAAACTATACCATAGAATCTCTATGGATGGAAATTCCATGCTTGAATAATACATGGACAGCCATAGGAATCTACTACCAACCATCCGACCAGGATGGTAACTGTGAAATGCTCCAGAGATCAGAGAGGCTAGAAAAATGGAAAACTCAACAATAATGTGGGATTTCAACTATCCCCCTATTAACTGGGAACATGCAATGCCTTTTTTTTTTTTTTTTTTGGCTTAAAAAAATGGTGCTGATAATCATACCTTGATAGTAAATTTGAAAAATGCCTCTCCCACCCCTCTTCTTTCAGCTGCATGCTCCTTTTCCCTGCTGACCCCACCCTCCCAGGTGGGCAGCAGAGCTGACAAAAAACAGTGCTGGTACTCCATATCCCTGCGTACCATCACAAAAAAAGCACTGGGAACATGTCACCTCGGGTTGGGACACAGAGGCAAAATTTCTAGACACCAGTAATGACTACTTATTGTCAACTAGTTCTGGAACCCACAATGGGTGAGGCAATTCTTGATTTAGTCCTTAGTAGTGCACAGGATCTGGTCCACAAGGTAAATATAGCTAAACCATTTGGTAACAGAGACCCTCCTGTAGTTAAATTTAACATTTGGGGGGGAGCGGGAAGGGGTGATATTAAAGAAACCCACCACAGTAGCATTTAACTTAAAAAGGGGAACAAAACAAAAATGAGAGAGCTAGTTAAACTGAAAGTAAAAGGAAAAGTCACAAGAGTAAAATATCTGCAGTTTGCATGGAAACTGTTTAATACACTAAAATAGAGGCTCAAACTAAAGGTGTATCTCCAAATTAAAAAAAAATCAGAGGAGCAAAAATAGAAAACCATCACTAAACAATGGAGTAAAAGACATCCTTTAAAAATTATAAGTCACATCCTACTGAGGGGAATAGAAACATTGGAAAGCCAAGTGTGGAGGTATAATTAGGCAGGACAAAAAATAATTTGAAGCGCAGCTAGCAGAAGACAGAAACCAACATCAAAAAATTCAAGTATGTCAGAAAACAAGACTACCAAAGAATCAGTGGAGCCAGTGCTCCATCAAGCTGCAGAGGGGAGCCGTGTTAGTCTATTGCAGAAACAGACAGAGTCCCCAGGCACTTTGAAAGACTAACAGATTTATTTATCACGTGAGCTTTCGTGGGAGAAAATCCCACTTCGTCAAGGGTTAAACAGGGACTATGGATTTTTCTCTCATTACAACAGGTGATTTAACCTCACCTTCCTCTATCTGCTGTTCCCCAGTGTTTGAATCCTAACATTTGCTTTGATTTGCTGTTACAGCCTGACCTGATCCTATGTCATACACTCCCCTGCATTTATTTCCTCCATTCTGTAAATTCCCCATTTTCAAAGCATCTGACGAAGTGGGATTTTCTCACACGAAAGCTCATGCGATGAATAAATCTGTTAGTCTTTAAAAGTCTCACAGGACTCCTTGTTTTCTTGACATCTTTGTTGTCCAATTCATAATCTGATGTCCCTTGACAATTGGTTTTATGTAAGCATTAATATATGAAAAGGTTATACACCTGCATTCCTTTACATGACTTGACTTAAATGACGCTTTATTTTACAGTTTTTGACGTTGCTCGTGGACCTAGAAATTTGGTCTCCAGGCTTCCCGGGGTCACTTCTTTATTAGAAGATCTATACGTGTCAGGAGTGGGCTATGCTTCAGCTCTAATTCCTTACAATGCTGTTGATGTTGCTCCCATTTACAACCGTGGAGTCAATAGTTGGTCTGGCATGAGAGAAGAACTGGACCCTCATTTGGATTATTTTGGGGTAGAGGGTGAGATCATGTGGGTAGTATATATTCAAAGCAACAGCACTCTGGATGACTTTAGATTTACACCAACGTAGCTACACTCGAAAAAGTGTGTGGTGTAGGTCTAATTACTGAGTTCTTCAGTCTCGCAGTAGCCACACCCAATGCTGTCTAGTAGCTCTTATTTACATAAGACAACTTCATTGTGTGGAGAATGTCTGTAGTGGGGTTGCCACCTCTGGAATGGGTAGCAACGCTTACTAAAATAAACCCAAATTCTGCCTAGTCCCTAAACACTTAACTGTTCTTCAGAAAACAGGCTCTTCCCTCTCAGCTGTGTTCATGCATTTTTGTGGTCTTAATGTTGTAACCTGTTTTATTCTCCAACACAATAGGATGAAATCCTGCACAAGACAGAAGAAAGACATATCTCAAATGTTTCCAGTACATACACATTAAAGATATATGTGTAGTTTCTAGTGTGCAGAGGATTAGAATAAATACATTCTTTGTAGATGCCATTTTAATCTTTCATGCTAAACTTAGATCTCGGACACCTGTCTCTGCATCAGTCTGTCTCTTGAGCTCATGGATTTTCTGCACAGCTGTCCGTGCTCTATGTGGGACTCTCTCTTTTCAGCTGGCTCCATTCCCAGTTGGCTGTAAAAAGTAGGAGCCTGTCTTAGAAAGAGAATTTCCACTTCTGCATACTTTGGTGGAAACAAGAAGATATAAAACAAGATTTAATGACCCAGCTTTTTAACCATTTACTAACTGGTCTGTACATAAATTCCAGAGGGGTAGCCGTGTTAGTCTAGTTCAGCAAAAGAAACAAGGAGTCCGGTGGCACTCAAAGATTAACAAATTTATTTATTGCATAAGCTTTTGTGGGAGAAAATCCCATATTCTCAGATGCTTTGAAGATGGGGAATTTACAGACTGGGAGGAAAATACATTCAGAGAAGTGTAAGACATAGAATCAGGTCAGGCTGTAACAGCAAATCAAAGCGGATGTTAAGATTCAAACACTGGGAAACAGCATATTAGAGGAAGGTACGGTCAAGTCACCTGTTGTAATATGAAAAAAATCGTAGTCCCTGTTTAATCCTGAGGCAACAGAGTCAAATCTACATATTTTTTTCAGTTCTGTAGTTTCTCTTTGAAGCTTTGATTTGTTTTGCTTTGTTTTGCTTTGATTTGCTGTTACAGCCCGACCTGATCCTATGTCTTAAACTTCCCTGCATTTATTTTCCTCCCATTCTGTAAATTCCCCATCTTCAAAACATTTGACGAAGTGGGATTTTCTCCCACGAAAACTCATGCAATAAATAAACAGAGTCCTGTGGCACTTTAAAAGACTAACAGATTTATTTATCACATGAGCTTTCGTGAGAGAAAATCCCACTTCATCAGATGCTTTGAATATGGGAAATTTACAGAATGGGATTAAATTAAATGCAGGGAAGTTTAAGACATAGGACCAGGTCAGGCTGTAACAGCAAATCAAAATAGATGTTAAGATTCAAACACTGGGGAACAGCACATAGAGGAAGGTGAGGTCAAATCACCTGTTGTAATGAGAGAAAAATCCGTAGTTCCTGTTTAACCCCAAGGCAACTGAGTCAAATTTGCATATAAATACGAGTTCTGCAATTTCTCTTTGAAGCTGTGATTTGTTATTCATCTGTTTCAGCACAGCTGTTAGTAAGTCATCAATGGAGTGAGCAGAGAGATTTAAAAGTGCCACAGGACTCTGTTTTTCTGCAAGAGACTAACACGGCTACCCCTCTGGATCATGTAACAAATAAATTTGTTAGTCTTTTAAATGTCACAAGACTCCTTGTTTGTTTCAGTCTGTACATAGTCTCCAGGGAGCTATGTTATATTTTGTAAGTGTAGAGTGCCTGCTCCCCATGGACTTTGTTAATGATTTATGTGGATATAATCAAACAAATTGCCTTGGGTGGCTTACTTTGAAATAGAACCTAAGGATGTGGCAGCTTGTAGCCAAATGAATATCTGACTTGAAGTGAGGATTGTAAAATGAAGGCACTCTCTCTCTCTGCCTTCTGAGTCCTTTCTAGACCAGTGATTGAAGAGCCCAAAGGAAGAAGAGGGCTACTGAGAAAAATATCCTCAGACATCTATTCTCTACTTCTTTTGGGATAAGAAATAGGGGGAATCTGTCAGAGAAAGGATGGCCGAAGTGCAGCCACTAGGGCAGATGAGGCTTTCATAGTTTGATAACACAGTGGGCACGTAGTGTTGGCTCTGAGGAATGAGCTGCAGAGATTTCAAATCCCAGCATGCCATCCTCTGTCTTATCCTGACAGTCTTTGTTCTGATTCAGGTGAAACATTGCACGCTGGGTTGGGTGGTCTCTTCTGGTTGTATTTCTGTTTACATTTAAGAGGCTGCAGTCTACTGTGTTAGGTGTAGCCCTTGTGTGCCTGACACACTATTAGTACAGCTTTCTCAGGAGGTAAATGTTCGGTAAAACTCCTCCAAAAGAAACTTATCCTCCCTCCCCCCCACAAATCATTTGCATGACATTTTAGAGTCTATGGCTTTTTGAATGGAACATAAAACGAGGTCCTGACCTTTGTGGCTTTTAAAGGGGATGCATTTTTCAATAGAATATATATTCTTTTGCAGGAGCAGATCTCAGTACAGAATAGCAAATACAAATCGGGCCTATAGAGATGTACAAACTCAATTGTGGGTCTAGTCTATTCCATTAGTGGCAAAATGCAGCTGCAAATTTGCTCTCAAAATGGGATTCAGAGTTTTACCCAGAATCAAAACATACTCCCTAAATTCTCATGGCATTCTTCACTTATTTCTGTATTTTGGTGAAATCCCATTTTTGTCTACTCTCAGCAATTTTGGTTGAACATGGTCATCTTGTATTCTTGTCCATGTAGAGTTACTTTGCACCGTTCAACTTCCTCATCAGAGTTAGCAATAGTGGACAAAGCAATTCCTGAGAGTCACAAATTTCCTTTTGGAAATAAGAAGCATAATATGAATGTAATTCATTATCCACCAGCTGATAAAGGGGTTATCTTGGCCAGCAATGCTTGTACCATGCTGGTATCTTGTATCTCCTCAAAGAAGAGGACACCAAAGAACTTGGCTCTCATTAAGCAATACACCTAAACTACCAGTTAATGATTTGATCAATCAACAAGCTTGTCAGATCAGACTCTAGATATGCTGGCGGATTGCCAGACGCTGGATCAGAGAGAGGTTTTTTTGGTGTTGTCTGAGCACAATTAGGGGATGTGCAGAGCTCTGTGAGCTAGGCCAAGTGTCAATGAACATGAATGACGGGTGCTCATTCAGAATCCCAAGACCTGCTTTCACTCAGGACAGCAAGCCTCTTGCTATAGCAGCCAAAGGAAGGGAAAAGAGTGGGTCAGTCAAAATGTGTGAGGACTGTCTTAAATCTGTGCATGTGTTTTGGTTCCTCTGTCAACAGGCAGCTGAGACAACAAGTAGAGTGAGTTTCGGGAAACCCCGGGGCTTAGTGAAAAAGAAAGCTCAAAGGAATTACTCTGGAAGACTAAAATACCAGGTGTAGCATGCAGCTAATTACGCCACTGCTTTACAGGATGGATTTTAAATGTTTCTTTCTGAAAAGCCTGAAAGGAAAACAAAATCAAAGGGGAAAGATTGAAAAACAAGTATGAGAAGATATAAAACAAGATTTATATCTAAATAATTTCCTTTAATTGCTGTTAGAAGTCATTAATTTTCCTTTTGATGCTCTAGTTTTGTGCCTTGGGCTTTGCTTACCTGCCAGCATGGCACGGAGTCAGAGGATTAGTTGAGCAGCTCCCTAGCATAGCCATTGCAGAAGATTTAGCAATGGGAAGAGTCTGAAGGTTTAATTTTTATTTTTAAGGGCGGATGCTGATTTGGAAGAGCCAAATTCTGCCTTCTTTTATCCCTGTGCAGTTCTGGTGACTTCACAGAGACTGTGGACACAAGGGGGTTGTGCAAGACTTATAGATAATAGCAGTGGCATCAAAATCATTATTGGTGAAATTCACCCAGTGCAAAAAAGCAACCAATCCAAGACATGTACATACATTAAATCTCCTGGTCTAAGCCACTTCCCTTCACTCCTTTTTTTTTTTTAGTGCATTAGAAGTGGTGCACAAAACAAGGTTTATGTAGGACTTAATTGGTTCATATTCCTTGTGCTATATGCCTGCACAGGGGTGAATTCATCTTATCTTTGACAAGGTATCATTATCCTTTCTTGACCAGTATGCATGTGAGACACCTGCAGTAGAAATTCAGGCAGTTAGGGCTGTGATGTCATTGGTATGCAGATGACATGAACTTTTGTGTCTTCCTTTATTGAGAGGCAGGTCTTTGGTCTCCCAGTGCAATTCCAGAAGGGACGCTAATTGCTTAGGAAAAGCAATGAGAATTCTGGAGAAGTTGCACGTTTCACAGTGTTTAGAGGGTTGCCTCCTTTGCCAATGAGGTTCTCATTTTATGGGGACTTCTCCACCCCTCTTTGCTCATAGAATCATAGGTTGCTTTGGTGGCTGAGGCTCCATATTTTATGTTCATGGCATACGGATTGAGAAACTCGACAAATATTCTTGTTAATAGATGGTTGCAATGTAACACCACTTTATTGCTTAAAGTACAGAATGATAACATGCAAGAACCTAGAAACAGAGAGAGAAGAAGCTGGCTGCTTCTTAAAACAGCAGTATGGGACAGCTCATCCCATCTTACTCTAGGCTGGTTGGCTGCTTCATAGACCCAGTTCGCATGCTTTCTTACACAGGCCCCTAGCCTGCAAGCATAACGGGGTGGGAACAACCCTAAAATGTAACATGACTGCTTACAATTTTAGTGCAGTTTTCAGTATACCACATCTAAAGGATCTGGCTGCTCATGCCCAGTGCCATTAAAACTACTGGGAGTGGAGCATCCAAATTTTGTAGGCACCCGTGTAGACCTTAGTCTAGAAATGTGGGTTTGTGACCTTTCTTTTCAGAGGCAGATTTTGCTGTAATTCTCATAAAGTTATCTCCTCTGTTTCTTGGAGTGAGCTTTGAAGAGTGGTATCTTGGAAAACCACTTGGAGATATATCAGCCAGTGTAAAATTAAGAGTTGGCTGTCAAGAGCACATTATACCAGTATCAAACCGACTCAGTCCCTCTTACTTCCCCACTCCATGCTGTGTCTGCTCTGTGAATCTCTACAGAATTGAAACTAGCCGAGCAAAGCATAGGCATCAGTTCTTTCTGTTTCTATTCTGCAAATAATTGGATGGCATAGTCATGGGTGGCGATATTAAACTGTGGCTCATAGACTTCCAGTGATCTACATGTGCTTGATAGAATGGATAGAGGCACGGTGAGAAATTAAAGCCTCTTTTGATTCTCATCCGTATAAAAAAAAAAAAAAAAACAAACCCTAATGAACAAAAATATAAGCCAAAGATTTCAGTGCGTAGTAACTGTCCAAGTCAATCACTATGGCCAGAGTTTTCAAAAGTGCTCTGCTAGCACCCACAATTGTGGCTTATTTTTGTGAGAGTAAATTCCCATGTAGGCACCAAATAAGTACGCAGCCTTTCCAAAAAGGGTAACATGCTAGAGGGGCTCTTTGGGTGCTGAGCGCTTTTCAAAATCTGGTCCCACTAAAGTGTGAGTAGACAGTCTTTCTTAATCATCCACTGTCTGCTGTTGATTAAACAAACACTTTAGAGTCTGAGGAGTATTAAAATTCTGCAGCCTCCATGAATGACTTTGATTTCAGGATGAATGACAAGATGTTACAGTCAAACCCGAAACCACTGCAGAACCAGCCAGCTCTCTGACTTCAGGAAAACAGTGTTAATTTCATTAGAAATAAACATGGAAGTTAATAACATGAAACAGCTGACCACGAGCCAGATGTTTCAAATAGATAACAAGTAGTTCAGGAAGCTCTGTAGCCCTTGGCTTTGCAGAGGACTTTAAGATCTATATGTATCCTTTCAGGGATAAATGAATTGGGTTAAACCCTTACACTGTTTAATGGGAAGTGTAATGCTCTTGGTATGAAAACATGAACAACTATTTTATGCTTGCAAAACTTCGTAAGAAAAGATTTTAAATTTTTTATTTATTTTTAGAGAGATTGGTTAAGAATGGAAGCAAATAAGAATTTTGCATGAAAGGACCGTAGAGTAATGCCCTGAAAGACATTCTTATATATGGTTGGGGTTTTTAAATCTATATTTATTTTGTTTTATACTTAATTTTAGAGTACTTTATAAATATCCAGATTTGATGGTCACTGGATTTGTAACCAGCAATTCAGAGTAAATAAACGGTGACCACAAATGTCTTTTATTATTTAGACTTCTAACAAGATTCTCCCCATTTCTCCCCTCATGTATCAGACCCCGAGAGCCAAACTCTGATCTCAGTTATACTGGTAGAAATCTTGAGTTACACCACTGACTTGATTGGAGTTGGTATGTTTTACATTAGCATAACAGAACAAAGATATCTACTTACTAAAAATACGATGTTTTCTCTGATTGCCTGACATGTGAGGGCATTCCATGAAGGACGCTCTGCTCCATTGTCAGACGTATCAATTGTACCAAACTCACATCTATTGTTTTTTCATGGGAAAAGCAAACAAGTCTCCTGCAGAAGATAAGATCTGATTTAAAGGCGTGCGAAAGGAAAATATGGCAAAATTTATGGTTGGTCAAGTGGCTGCTCACCATCATATTTATTATTCTTTACTCTCATCTGACCGAATGTTTACTGCATCTCGTACAGTGTTGTGTCATGGAGAAAATTATGTCCAAAGAGCTTAAGGATGAGTTAAAGACTATAAGCAACAGTCAAAAGAAACAGAGACAATCTCAAGTAGCCTCCTAGCTGAATTTTACCCGTTGTTGGTAAGATTTTTGAAAGATACCTACCGGTGAAAAGGATGGCCCAACATTTTCAGTCATGTGGGCTGCATGCATACTTGTCTGGCATCCTCCCTGTGACATGATCGCATGCATGCAAGAGCATGCTATGTGGAGGTTGCCATTTTGAGAGTAGAATGGGGTCCTCAGCCCATCCTAACCTTGCATGCACTGTATGTGTGAGGTCACACTCCACAGAGGATGCAAAATAGCCTGAGGATGGATGCATTTGTGGGCTGGACAGATCTGGCCTGCAGTTCGCCAGTTAAACCACATCCATCACTGTACTATTTATAAATTGTACTGTGGTAGCATGTAGGAGCCCAGAATTTTATTGTGCAAGGCACTGTACACATGTATAACAAAAAAGAAGATGTGGGCACCTCCATAGCATTTATGGTTCCATCCTTACAGCACACGTTTGTGGTAGGAATTATTTCCATTTTACAGAGAGATGAAAATTACTTGTCCCTGGTCACGTGGGGAGTCTGTGGCAGGGCCAGGTATCGAATGCTGATTTCTTGAGACACAGTCCAGTGCCTGGATCACAAGAGTATCCAGCAGGAATGGGCTGCCTCTGAATTATGGAGAAGTAGGAAGTGGCCACCTGCTACCTTAATAAAATGTTGAGTTACTGATACAAATGTGTGGCAAAGGAGTAGTTCTTAGAGCTGAACTAGATTAGGTGAATGATACTGAAATGGGATGAAAGCACCAGCAGGAATACCTTAGCTGTGTTCATGTTACAAGTTCCTGGTTTCAAAATGAACATGAGGAAGGGAGAATTGCTATTGTTTACCAAGAATTTCTCTTTATTAGATTTATTTCTTTAGTAGTTTCTTTGTAGGCAAAACTCTGCCTAGCTATCCATGAGAGCTTTGTCCATATGATGGCTGATTGAATTCTGCTTGCTTTTTGGCCATTCTGTTCAGAGTATTGCACCCGTTGCTATAGTATTTGTGAGGGTTGACACAAGAAGCGTTGAGTATCCTTGGCGAGAATTACTTCCTCCTTCAGTAGTCTGCTTTCAATAACTTCCCCATTGACTTTGGTCAGAGTTATGTGTGCTCAAACCTCTAAAAATGAGACCCACCCTGTCCCAAGTTGGGCACTCAGAAACAAGGTTCCCAGAATTAGTGGGAGCATGTGAAAATATGGGTCTACGTTACTTGTTCAAAGATACGTAGTAAGTCTGTGGAAGAGTCAAGATCGGAGATCAAGGAATGAGGAACTCCTACTGCCATGCTCCATTCACAAGACCATGCCACCTCTGATGAAAAAAGATTAAATGATTAAAAGGAAATACTTAGAAATGGCAAATTTAATAAGGGGCAAACCATGTGCGCTCTTAAAAGGGAGATTATGGCAGATGAAAATTGCCTGAATTAAGTGCATTCTTCAGTTTTTAGACTAGAGTGAAAGATCTGACCTGATTTATGCTAGAATGCAGGGACAGATAAGAACTATTACCTCGACAAGACTCTCTTTTCCTGCCTGTGTGGGACTGTATATTTGTTACTGTTTGTCCGGCTAAGTTTCAAATATGCTAAGCAAGTTACATGTTTCGAACCGCATGCTTCCTTTGGAAGATTATTCCACAGAATAATAGATCTCACTGCCTAGAAACATTTTTTGATAGGGAAAATTTAGGCTTTCTTAATTTCAGTCTCATCCTTTATAATATTTCTTAGTTACATCCTAAATAATTCTTTTCTCTTTGGTGCTTGCACGCCTCCAGCATCTGCATGTTGTGCACATATTCCACAGGACTGTTGCTTCCCCAAACTATCAAAAGTGTGGGAAAGGTTTAGTACCCAACAGATTCATCTCTAAAGGCAGGGTACTACCAGTTAAAAGCTGGCAACAGACTGAACAGACAACAGACTGAAAATGCCACACAGAGGAAACTATCCAGAGTGGAGAGGTGAAAGGAGGATCAATTTAGCCAAACACTTGCTTCCCTTATACATAAAATGACCTTGAAAAGGAGTGGATTGAAATACGTTCACTAATAAGATAAAATGGGGCATAAGAGGGAGCTCATTCATGTCTATGAGGAGAGAGCAAACATTGATGGGTACGTATATTGTCCCTCTTTCCTTGCCCTCTCTCTGCTTGTTTCTCAGCACTGAATTTGTGGGCTTAGTGGAGCAGGTACCCTCATCCTGGCACATAGTGAATGCTGCGGTAAATAAATAATAACCAAGCAGAAGTAATTTAAAAGATTGCCTTAATGTATTGAACTAATAACTGATTTATCGGGTTATATCCTTAGCTCCCGTCAATTGCTGTAGCTTCTGCGACTTAGGCCTGGTCTACTTTTAAAAAGCTAGTTCAACCCAGCTACGTTGCTGAGGGGTGTAAAAATTGACATAGTTAACCTGATCTCAACTCCCAGTGGAGACAGCATGAGATGCATGGAAGAATACTTCTATCAACCTCTCTGGGGGGTGGATTAACTACACATCTTCTGTTCCTGTTGTGCTCCAGCATAGACACCCACTATAGCGACGCAGTGTTTTAGGGGTAGGCACAGCCTTAAATGGAGCTATGCTGATTTACACTAACTGAGGATCTGGCTCATTATGTTTTAACAGTGTGAGGCTAGGGACCAAGAATAAATATAGATACCTTGAAAGGAAGCACCATGTGAAATGAAGACCTAGAAAAGGACTGTCAGGTGTGGGGGAGAATGTTGGTGACGAATAAACCTAAAGCCATCTGCAAAAGTATAAAAGCAAGAAAATTGCGCTGTATGTACAGAAGCATTAAGTGCAAAGCATGTGGGTTTACAGTACGAAGGCATTCAGCATGGATCGGTGGAGAACTGGCAATAGAACATGCAGGATATTGTATGAGGTTTTAGTTACCTTCTTATAGAAAACACGCGGCACATGTGAGAATGCAGAAAATGAGGCACAGGGCAACCAGAATTATTCAGGCATTGAAGAAATGAATTATGAAAAAAGATTAGCTGTAAGTTTGAATCGGGAATGGTGTTTTGGAATTGGAAGTACAAGAAAAGATGATCACAGCTGAAGTCTTGGATGTTTTTATTTGAAGCAGTGAAAGATTGAGTGATGCAGCCTTATGGTGGAATGCTGGGGGCTAGCGCCTAATACGCACGATGATGTGGAGTGATTCTAGTTTAGGGAGCTAGATCAGGCCACTGGGAATCAATGCTTCTTGGTACTTTTCCCAGCTATGAGAGGGAGGTGCTTAGGAGGTCAGAGGAGATAGAGGTGAAATCCTGACCCCATGGAAACTCCTATCGATATCAGTGGAATGGGATTTCTCCCTGCTGGCTGGCTCACCAGAATGCTGGATGGAGATTCACTTACAGATGGGTCTAACGCTTTTATGAAAGCAAAACACTCAGCAAATGGTGAGCAGTTACTTACGAGTGGGAATGATCTCATCACAGCCACTTCCAGCACCAGCTCAGCCTCCCTTTGTCATGCAAACAAATGTATAACTTTCTTTTCTTATAGATGTGTATTAGTCTCTCGTTTCCATATTAACTCTCCTCCCCTGTCTACAGGTTTAGTGTTAATTCAATCCAGACTTTTCTAGCTCTTCAGTTACTTGATCTTTTCTTTTTCTCACAAACACGGTTACTCTGCAATTTCCGATAATGCACAGTTCTGCTTATGCTTAAATGCTACAAAAACAGAATTTAAAGTTCACAGCAGGCTTCTATCAGTCTTAAATATGCTTTTGGTTCCAACACCAGGTTCTGCCATAGGCTTGTGAGTCCTGGAGCAAATCTTGTGGGATCAATTCTTCCAGTGCGCTCCCACACTGGTGCCCGTGGCCATTTTCAATAGAGTTCAAGCCTGGAGAGTACCCACTGAGTACTGAGCTGTTCTGAAAATCTGGCCCTACCAATAGCTGATCAGACTGTGTGTCCTTAGGGTAATAACCAACCCACATGGGAGTCATAGAATATTAGGGCTGGAAGGGACCTCATGAGGTCATCTAGTCCAACCTTCTGCTAAAAGCAGGACCACTCCCATTAAATCATCCCAGCCAGGGCATTGTGTCTAAGCAGGCCTTAAAAGTGTAGGAGATTCCACCACCTCCCTAGGTAACCCATTCCAGAGTCAATACAAGTCAAAGTGGGCCCTTAACCTCCCTCTCTCGCTTTACCCATCAATCAAATGGGGATGACAAAAAGCTTGCGCTATCTCACAGGGCAGGCGTGTGGTTTAATTTAATGTCTCTAAAGGGTTTTGAGATGCTCTGATTAAAGGCCAGTATACTATAAAGCGCCAGGTCCTTACTACTCCGTTCTCGACCATCCATCCAGCTGTGAGTGATATAGACACCAGAGCAACTCCATTGACATAGTGGCAGTAATGTAAAGGCCAGTGCTGCTCCAGAGAACATGAAGTAATTGGGCCGAGCACTGCTCCAGTAATTATCTGGCACAGATACAGATGAGTGCCACTCCATTGATCAGCTGCTCATTGTAGAGACTCTAGTGATGCTCCATCGGACACTTGGCGTGAGCACAGGCTCCAGGGTTGCGTTACCATCCAAGCAGTAATGGAAACTCCTTGTTCCCCTGGAGTGGTACAATGCAATGCTCAGCCTTGAGAACTCCATTCAGTACCCAGTGGCGTTACTCAGTCTGGGCCTAGATGATTTCCTCTGTATCTACAGCTGTTTCCATCTCAGCAGTAAGTATCTCGCAGCAAAGCTTGATTTAGAGTAAAGTCCTGGGCTCAAAACCTATTGCTTTCAATACCTACCGCTGTCCCCAGTTCCCCCTTCCCGCCCTTTGGAGCATGCCTAGTCAGAAAAACATCCCTTTTGATTCATTTTTTAAAAAATATATGCGATTACAATAATTCTAGTATCACTTGGAAACTGTCAGACAGCAATTCTAGCTAGAGAGAAATACGACTTGCATTAAAAAAAAAAATCTGGAGTCTACAAGTGAATCACTTCAGTGTTTCAATGTGGAAGGGGCGGGGAAGGGAATCCATCTGAAACAGTGCTGTTCTTTTAACGGGGGACTCCCCCCCCCGCCGACAAATACTGCTGTATGTAGTGTATTAATGGGAGGCAGACTGCAGGGAGAAGCAGAGTGGAGAATCGACTGAGTACAGACGATTGCAATAGTAGAGACCTGAATTCTAGTTGTGTCGTCTGAAAAGGCATACGTGAAGAGTGTTGAAATTCCCACTGCATAGTGTGCCCTGACCCCCCGGAGCTGGTGCTGAGCAATCTTCCCGCTCTGAGTGTAAAATACCTGATGCTTGTTGCACTCTGATTTGTTCTTCAACGTCTTTTTATTAGCCCCAAGAGTAAAAATACTCTCTGGCAGAGTGTTTTAGCTGGATAAACAGAGAGGATATTTTCACCAGGGCAAGGAAATCTGTGTTTACCCCAACTTCCGTTTCAGTCTGTGATGGAAGCTTAATAAGAGCTGCAATGCCTTCCTCTTCCTCACCCTGCAACCCAGCCACCAAAATGCAGCATATTCATTGTTCATAAATACAAACTGGTCTCAAATATTATTCTACAAGTCAAGGGACTCCTAATATCTCAGATTGGGAACTAGAGTCGTATGTACTTTAAGTGAAACAAAGGTTCTACTGGCATCTAAATAAAAGAGGGAACATAAATGGGCTGGAACACATTGCTAAATGGGAACATATTATGTTGTTAAATCCATGCCATTGTCTTTACCAACAAGATCTTCCCCTGGCTCGGAAACATGATGCATGATTCTCAGTTAGGGGGCACAAGCACTAAAGTCACAGGCAAATTACAGACTAGTGAGATTGATACCCCTTTTAACCAACTGGTCTTCTGAGCCTTATAATAATTAACGTACTTAAAAGCTTTGTCATAAAGCAGGCAGGATTGCTAGTAGAGCTGGGTTTTTTAATGCTTTTTCCCCATGAAAAATGTCATAAAAACAAAACTGTTTTTGTCTAAAAATAAAATTGCCCCAAAATTGAATTTTTCCAGGGAAGAAATTCAAATACTGTAAAAATCCGAGATTTGGTCAAAAAGTTAAGTTTTCAGACATTTTGGTTGTTTTGCTGGGGGGAAGGTGTAAAGTGGTCTGTACAGGATCAGGCTGGGATGGAATTTGGAAGTCTGATTCCCTTAGATTTTTTTTTTAAACTTTATCTTGCGGGGCTCACATTTTTGAAGCTTGATGGGGGGGGGGGGGGATTTTACAGGCACAGACAGCAATTAGATGCCCACTTCCATAGGGCCATTTATAGGGCTACCAAGGTGTCAACAACTACATGAAGGCAAGTCTGAGAATGATAAAAGTGTACTTGAAGGTGTAAGGAATGATCTTCATACTGTGATTTCCACAGAGAAATGTTCACCTTGGTTTAAAACATTTATTCTCACAAAGTGAATGTGCTACAGAAGCTGAACACTCAGCCTTTTAATGTCTTACATAATTAAGGACCACTTTATTTTCCCTTTTTATTAATGACTTACCTTTAAAAACGTTATGCTGATGACACAATTGTGTAATTTAATGCAAATGTATTATTCAGCTAGTTGATGCCTCACAAAAAGATTTTGACAGACAAGCTGTGCCGGGTTCAGTTTCAGGACAATATCCTCTCCACCCCCCCGATAGTTGGGTGGGGGGAGGGAAGAATCAAAGGATTTAGAGTGGATCTTTTAAAAGTTTTGAAGTTGAAGCTTTTTCATGCAAATTTAATTGAAGACCAAATACAACAAATGGTATTGCATAGTTAACAAGATCAAAGTGAAGCAAAGACAAATTAATTATAAAAGGCCTAATTCAAAGAAAGCATTTTGGCTTATGCTTAAGTCCATATGCTTAAGTCCATCTCTTTTAGGAAAATACTTCAGCACATGCTTAAAGTTAAGTCCCAATGGAGTCATGTCTTAATTAAGCATATGCTTTTCTGAAAATAAATACATGGACTTAGGCATATGCTTAACTTCTGGAAAGCACTAAAGCACATGCTTTATTTGATTCAATATTAAATGAGGTCAGTAGGATTTAAGAATGTGCTGAAGTGCTCATCTGCATAAGGATGTTTTGTTGAATTGGGTCTGGAGTTGGTAAAAGAATCTGGATGTCAAAGACAGAGATGGCAGTGTTGGCTCACGCCGATGGCTCTCTAGAAATGTAGCACACGTAGGAGAATATGTACGCAAAATGGTAATCTGAAGGCTTCTTGTGTAGTTGCTGAAATAGGAGCATTATGTAGGGAGAAGTACAAAAAACAGAAGAAAGTTAATTGCTGAAACTCAACTGAAGATTCAGAGGAGTCGCCGTGTTAGTCTAGCTCAGCAAAACAAACAAGGAGTCCCATGGCATTTTTAAAGACTAACACATTTATTTATCATATGAGCTTTCATGGGAGAAAATTCCTCTTTGTCAGATGCTTGAAGATGGGGAATTTACAGAATGGGAGCTCTGCATCTTCAAGCGTCTGACAAAACAGGATTTTCTCCCTCGAAAGCTCATGCGATAAATAAATGTGTTAGTCTTTAAAAGTGCTACAGGACTCCTTGTTTGTTCAACTGAAGATGTGATTCAAATGAAAATACAGGGGATGATTTTTAAAAAACAAACAAACTGATGATCAGTTTGACTTCCACTTGTTCATGCATGCCTGTTCTGTGCTTTTATCACATGCATGCATGAGAGGCAACATTTACAGCCCCCAAGTGCACACATGGTTTTCATGTGAAAATTCCCCTCTGCATGCCAATGACTGATGCTGTCACCACACTCCCCAAGTGAGAGCACACAAAAGGAACGCCTGTATTTGTGTGATGTTCTCTTTCGAGTGATGTCCCCACGGTGCTGCACATTAGGTGTAGGTGTGTCCTCGCGCCGAGGATCGGAGCTAAAAGTGTGCTAAAGGTGTCTCGTGGCAGCCCCAGTGCGGCTTCAGCAGCGCACGACCCCTTCCTGTCAGTTCCTTTTCAACCACCCTCAGCAGTGGATAGAGCTTTAGGGCACTTCTCCCCCTTTTCTCCTCAGACCTGAAAACAGAAAATAGACAGAAAATTAGTTAGTTAGTCAGTTTAATTTTTTGGTTATCTTACCTTAATTCTTTAAAAAAAAAAAAAAAACCAGTGGCTTTTGCTTCCCTTTCCTTCTCAAGCCGTCACTAGTTTGGTAGTTACCGGTAGTTAGGAGTCAGTTTTTCTTTTTCTGCTCTTTGTCCCTCCTCCTCTCTAATTACTCAGACTCTTCAGTGAAATGCTGGGCTCTCCTGGTTTCAAGAGATGCTCGGCCTGTAACGAAGCTCAGATGGGCACTCAGTGCATCCGCTGCTTGGGAGAAACACACGTCCCTCAGAAATGTAGCCACTGCACCAACCTCAGTACTAGGGCGTGAAAAGACAGGGACCTGAGGCTCAAACTCCTCCTAATGGAGAAGTCCCTGAGACCATCCTCCGACCCGGATCCTGAGCACCAAAAAAGCAACTCAGGACCACAGGAGGAGAACATCCTCCCCAGCCAGATCCACAACTTCAAACAGGGGACGCTCACCTAACAAGAGATCCCCTAAAGGCAATACCCACGAGGCTTTAGGTTCCTCGGGTAAAAGCCCTGCCAGGAAAGCGAAGGACCCGAAGCATCCCTCGCAGGAGTCGCGCTTGGCAAGTAAACGCTCCTCCGGCTCCAAAGAAATCAACAGTGCAGAAGGAGCAGAAGCAAGAACCACCAGTGCCTCAGAATAGAACAGCACCAAGAACCCAGCCAGCACAGCTTCAGTCACAGAGAGCTGAAAATGCTACAGCACTGTCAGATTGTAACTCTCCAAGCAGGGCTCCGTTGACTGTCCCTTCATCTGATCAACACCGTAAGAAAACACAGAAACAGTGCCACCTATCGCCTACTCGCTCATATAGCTGCAGATCTCCTGCACATTCACAGCTGTCACCACTTCACTCACCCTGGTACTTGCCTGCAGACAGCAACCCCCCCACGGACTTAGAACACACTCCACAAGAGCGGTATTCACGACAACCGCTTTCTTAAAGAACGTAAACATCATCAATAGATGCAAGGCTGCAACCTGGTCATCTATACACACCTTTACTGACCAATATGCCATAGGTAAAGCATCTGAGAAAGATGCAAACGTAGGACAGGCAGCACTCTCCGCCATATACCAAAGTCCCACCTCCAATGGTAGATCACTGCAACCTAATCACCTAGCGTGGAGCACCACGGGGACATCACTTGAAGAAGAAAAAGCAGTTGCTCACCTGTAGTAACTAGTGTTCTTCGAGATGTGTGTTCCCATGCGTGCTCCACTACCCACCCTCCTTCCCCTCTACTTCGGAGTTTTCTCTTTGCAAACAGATTCTCCACGCTAGAAAAAGAACTAACGGGAGGCGGTTGCACGCTGCAGAAGCCACGCTGGGGCTGTCGCGAGACACCTTCAGCATGCGCACGACCGCGAGGATGACTGCTAAAAGAGCTCCGATTCACGGCATGAGGACGCACCTACACCTAATGTGGAGCATGCGTGGGGACACACATCTCAAAGAACACTGGTTGCTACGGGTGAGCAACCACTTTTCCAAGATCAAAACCACACTGCATCAGGCATCTTTCTTCTCTTGGATGAGGGGAACTTTGTATTCCAATGGACCCTATCACCATAGTAACGAACCCTCTTGTGGCATCCTGACGTGCAGTGTAGGGAAGTGGTGTTGTTCCCATTTTCAGATTTAGTGAGTTGGCCAGGGTTGTACAAGGAGGATTTGGAAGAGCTGGAGATGAACCCAGATCTCCCACTTCCACGTGCAGTGCTTGAGCCACAAGAGCAGCCTTTTCTTCACATAGAATGCAGATTCAAAGACAAACGAAGATATAGAAATTCCTGTTGTCTAAGCTCATTTGCTTGCTGCATCCTCCTGAAGAGAAACTCAGCTGCAGTGACCCACTGGCACACTAGCTGTCCCAAAGGCCCATGTGGCAGCTCTGGAGAGGAGTTTTGTCCGATGTACCTGCTACATTAAGGAGCAATGATGCGCTTAAATTATGATCTCGCAAATTAAAAACTGTATTAAAATATTGTACTATTCCTGGAGTATGAAGACTTAGTAAATCAGATAGCTACATGGAGAATTTTAGACAAGTTACAAATTATTCATAACCAATTATGTAGATTCCGTCAAAGCTGTAATAGTAAAGAAACCACCCAGTGACATGTACAAAATGTGGGTTGGATATGTTACCCCTAGAGAAGAGGAAGCATTACTATTGTTTAAGTCTAGTCTGTAAACATGTTAATGGATCCATTCGAAAGCATTTGAGAGGAGAGAAAAGTAGTGCAACCTATTAGCTGTCCATGTCCTAGAGATACTGAATAAATTGACTTTTATTGTATGCAAAAGTAAGAAATCTTATGGGATAAAAAGCCTTTTGCTACATGGCTACTTGGTAATTGGAATCAAGGAATTAAGGAGCTTAGGTCAGCTACATGCTTTTAAAATGATTCGTAGATGATATATCACCAGTTATACACTCTGTGGACTAATCCCTAATTGTATTTTCTTGTATGGTGCTGGAATGAATGGGTAATTTACCTGACAGCTTCTAACCCTCCCATCCCTAGGCCTTTTACATATAGCAACAAAGCCCTACATTCCTATGTTTCTATTTGTCCAGCATCCCCTCTGGCAGTGGCCAAAATCATACTTCTGAGGAAGTCCCAGAAAGGACCCTGATCATGAGCTCATAACACTTTTCTGGGACCTGTTACATTTTGGGGGAGGCAGTGTGGGTTGGGGACAGGTTGCTGGACTGAGAATCAAATGTTACACTTCCAACTCTTCTGCCATGTGTCACTGAGCCAGTTACTTCACCTCTCTGAACCTGCATCTCCTCCCACTCTTTGTTAGTCTTCTGTATCTAGACTGTAGCCCTTTAGGGCAGGGGCTGCCTCTCATTATGCGTTTATACAGCACTCAGTATAAGGGGATGCCAATCTCTTCAAGGCCTCTAGCCGCTCCTGTAATAAAAATTATTATTTTTTGTTACCATTAAGGAGCATAATGCTGTGACTTTGCCAAGAACAAAAACTCCTGAGGTGAAGGCATGAGCAGTTGCTTCCCCAGGGTGCAAAGATAGTGCATTCAGAGCAGATTTGGTGACGACTCAGAGCAGCAGCATTGACTGAAACTTAAGATGGGGAAAAGTGCCTCTGATGAAATAAGAACCGGCCTGACTCCAAACTCCAACTTGAAGGGATGGGGAAGAACTGGGTTCTGTTCCTGGTTCAGCCCCAAGCCTGCTGGGTGACCTCGGATAAGTCACGTCCTCTGCCCCAGCCTTGGTTTCTCATGTATAAAATGAGGATAATGATCCTGGCCTTCATTTGTAAAGTGCTTTGAGCTTGATGGATGAAAAAGGCTTATATTAAAGCCCAATATGGGCTATATAAAAGCCATCATCATCAGATAGAGAAATTTTCCCTATAGTATTTTCATCAGATAACTCTGCATGTCCTGACAGAGTGTGTCAAGGCACAATGGGCTCAGAAAGCTTCACTTTGAAGAGTGTTTTCTATAGTCAGTCAGTCACTGCTTTGCCACTGTGTCTTCAGAAGAGCTTAACATTTAACTGCGAGCTCAATGCTTAAAACTAAACTTCTGGGTTCATAGAGAGTGTTAGTGAAACTCAAGGATGCAAAGAACGGTTTGCATCGTGTGGTTGGTCATTGGTTGTGCTAGTGGGTCCTACTGTTCCGTTTTAGCTAGTCTGGATCTAGAAACTGGTAGAACCCAGTCTGGTGAAAACTGTACAACAACATAAACCAAGACATCCAGGAGCGAGAGGTGGTGAAACAAAGGCAAGAATGCTTGCCTGAACTGGATATTTGAAAGATCGCTTGTAGAGCCACACAGCCCTTCCCAATGCAATTCGAAAAGGATTTGAGAGTGCATGGGAGATCTGCAAGCTCAAAAGTTCTCAAAGGCAATTGCTTAAACTGGAGCAGGATGAGATATTGATACCAACTCCCAGACAAGGTGCAAGTCTGATAGTTGATGCTATTTGCATAGGGTTATTGGAACTAGAATGAAGACTAGGCCTCACTTTTGATGCAGCTTCAGAACACTGACTTCCAAGGAAACCAGCTTCCCTGTCTAATTCTCATCAGAGAGAAAGAGAGAGATGCAAGATGAAAGAGAATAGCAAGAGACTAGTGATGGTGAGTTACATAAGTTAGTGTTGAAAGTTTCACAAAGAAACCTTAAAGCAGAAATGTTTGTGCTTCAGAAATGAGAACAATGAATGTGGGGAAATGTCTCCTCTCAACCTGATATAACAGTAAGCCTGAATACAAAATTACAGCAATGCAGTGCTAGTGTGCCCCCCCCCACCTGCTTTTTAAGGACATCTCTTATTTGTTGCCTCATGCCCCAAAGCTAGAATCCACTAAATAGATATTGCTCAAATGGCTAAAGGGTTGAATCTGATAGCAGATGTGTTTTCAAGGAATTATCATGTAAAGGATCATACCCCGTAACACATTTATGATTTTGTGCCATGAATACAAATACTGTGGAAAGATGTCCCTTTAAAAAAAAAGCTCTTGTCCATATTTTTCATAGCATTATCTTTTCGCTTCCTGAACCACTTCCAGTAGCTGAGGGAATTGCAGAAGGAGCATGTATGCAGATGTCTGTCAGGAATATGCAAAAACTAGTTCAGCTGTGATGCAATGACAGAACCCTGGAAATAAGACAAGAAAAAAAATAATTTCCCCTTATAAAACTGGGTCTGTAATTATGATGGGAGCCAAGATATCAAGATAATAAGTAAACAGCCCTAAATAATTTCGGGAATTATAGAAGGTAATAACGTACTAGGCCATTGCCAGATGTAATTAGACAGACATAGTGGCTAGGAAGAAAAGAGTTTTAGGCCAGGTTCTCTCCTATGTTGCGCGTGCACCACCACCACAATGCAGCCTTAACCAGCGTAGGTGGCATGTGAGGATGCACAGAGGTGGCTTTTGCACCCACCAAGTTGTGCTGTGTGCTTCCAACTATAGTCAAGAATTTGGGATTTGGTTTTAGTCTCTCCCTTCTCATCCCAAGTTCTCCAATTGGACTGACGACCTCAGCCTCTCCTCTTAAAAGGAAAAGGAAAATGGTCTCTGCTGAGCTGGCTGAATCCCAGCTTGATTTGAGCTGTTCTTATCTTGCATGTCCCTGGTTAGCCACAATTTACTTCATGTGACCTACTCCAGCAAACCTGGCATGGGCTCAGAGAACACAGCAAATGACCGTTGGCTCATGACTTAGTGAGTTTCCAGACAAAGGAAAATAATTTGCATGAGGTTTCTATGGACCAGATTTTCCACAGAGTTCATCTCTCTCTCTCTCTCTCTCTCACACACACACACACACACACACACACACACACACACACACACACAC
>ML685956.1:472074-503084 GCA_007922175.1 Pelusios castaneus
CACACACACACACACACACACACACACACACACACACACACACACACGTCAAAGATGCAAATGAGCTCTTTTTTGAAAATCTGGCCCTCAAGTGTCATGACTTTACCTATTCATTCAGTCCTGAAAAGGGATGGGAACTTTATTCCCTCTTCACTACCCCTCTCTGTAAAGAGAGAGAGACATGTTATAACTAGTGCAGTCTCTATCTTGAAAGCATGCTCTGTTTCTAAGCAGGACAGAGATTTAGAGCTGCCATGTCGCTACAGACTGACTCCAGTCCTCAAATCACAACCACTCTTCCCCCTCATTCCAGAGACTCAGTAAAATTCCTTGGGCTTTACTGCCAATAGTGGGACATGTGTGAGTGTTTCAGACATGCTAACAGTAGGGATCTGTCACAGGGCCGGCTCTGCCACCCCCATTTCCCAGCCATCTCTGCTCCCCAGTTGACCCACAGAGACTCACCACAGACCATCATCAGTGCAAACCATGTGCTCATTTATTTACAAAGGTGCCAATCCAGCGCCCAGTTTGTGCCCCCAGTGCTCTAGGGACTTAGCATTCTGCTCTCTCTGACCTGCTGCCAGAGCCCTGGTCTGCCTTACTGACCACACCTCCCCCTCTTTCCTGTGCTGCCCGCCTTATATCTCTGGGCCAGCTCCTTAGCTGCCCCTGGTCTCCCTGATCAGGCCAGTGCTCTGCTGCTCCCAACTGCTGTCTGCCCAGCCTGAGACTCTCAAACCCAAGCTAACAGAGGCAGGTGAGAAGTCCCAGTATCCCTGCCCTGTTACAGGAGCCAAGTAAAGTACCGAGCTGAATAACGTTGTATGCTCTTTCCAGCTCGCTAACAATGCACACTACTTCCAGGAGCGTTACCGTTCTCCTACCGCACTGCTGCAGCAGACTATGCTACTGCTAAATGTTATTAAATTGGGACCTTAAATCATCCGCAGTAGCTCGCTGCCCCTGTTGATTTTGAATCTGGTTGGTTTTCCTACCAAGACCCAGAGTTTTGGCGCCAGTACCCTACATCAGTTGTAATTGCTGTGCCCTTTTACATGGAAAATGTGATCAACATCAGCTTGTCTGAGCTGCAGCAGCCATCTGCACCTGTGGATATGGAGGGATTTGGCTCATACTGGAAATTCTAACTTTATGAGAATGTCAATTTATTAGTCCTATGAACTTCCTTTTAAAATCTCTCACTGTGATTATTCAAACACGTCCTGTGTTTGATGGCCTGCTAATCAGCCAGCATATTAATATCAGTGTCAAATATACAACGGCTTTATTGTCTGATTCAAAGATGAGTGCTCTTCCATGAGGGTGTCAGATTCTCATGTATTTATCTTTGGTGCATTCAGAGTGAAAAGTATCAGATTAAATCCCTTAGTGGCCCACTTTCTTTGAAACCCACCTAAAGGAATGAACAAGTGTGTGTGTGCACACACACTAATGTGCTGTCACTATAGAGTGTCCCTGCGTTTTGAGGGATTTCAATGGCAATCAAGGGCAGCATCTGAACCTTGAGAGCTCTGAGTGAGATTATGTTGGGCATGAGCCCTGCCTTTACCAGGTGGGGGAGTCTTGCCTGGAGCAGATAGATTTTTGCACTATGCCCTCTTTTGCAGCTGAGGTTTGACACCTAGACGGTTGTGATGCGGGGAGATTTTAAGTCCCAGCAAACTGTCTCCCTGTGGCACAGCTAAGAGGAGTGTTGTGATAAGGTCATCTCAGCCAGAGGGAAGGCACTTTACATCTCTTCATATATCAGAGACTTTGTCATGCAGTGCTGAGGTGGTACAAGAGAAGTTTGCAGTTGTGAGGGCTGCCTATTACAAATGCTTCAAGAGGGAAATGTTGGCAAGTGTGAGGACCAGTGCCTGAGTTTTGGCGTTGCACAGAAGGGACATCTATGGCAATAGCAAATGTCTCTCTCATCCCCTGCAACCGCTACTCCTATGACCTAACATTCTTGCCTTGTTTAACACCTACCTGATATTTACAGGTGCTCGGCTCTCCCAAGGCCGTTCAATGACATGCAGTAGATAGACCAGGCACAAACATGTTTTTCTGAAGCTTTTAAAGTCCTGTTATTCCATTTAACCCTCCCTGCATCCTCTCAGCCCACCACGAGAGAGAGTACTCTAACAGGGGCTGCATGGTAAACCTCCTAAATTCCCTCGCATAAGGGAAAGGTGTGGTACAGAGTTCCTTGTCTAAATTGCCGTCCTGCTCATTTTACCTGGTTCACAGGCTCTAACCATTGGCAACAATTGGGTCCCACACTTAGCTGTAAACTCTCCCCCGGGCGGTCTCCAGCTTTAACAAGTGCTAACTCCCTTACTTATATATTTTTACCTCTTTAGCTTCACCTACTGTTTTCAGTGCTGAGGGAGAAGGGCTGGGAAGAAAAGAGAAAGCAAGGACCTAGATTCAAAGGGTAAGAATGAATAAGAACAGTGCTGACAGAACCAGATGAATCAATGGATCTGGCTGTATTGTCATTTAATTCCTGCCAGCAGGTTTTTAGCAGAAACCTTGGCCCTGACTGAACCATTTCTTGGTTTCCAAATGATTTTCACTGCCTATCTGCTGCACTGTTGTTACGGGTTAGATTTAGTCTCTTTTCTGGCTTGGGAGAGGTTTTCACTTGTCTCCCTTTCCCTCTTTGGTTTTTGTGCCGTCACCCCATGTCCTCTAGCTCTGGTTCCCTGTTCTGGACATTGAATTCTTTAAGTTTCTTGGCTTTCTCTTGATGTCTGTCTTTTTTTTTTCTCTTGTGCCCCACATCTCTTGACCATGTTACAGCATGCCCCCAAAAAGCCATGATTTGCAATGTGGGCATCAAATACTGTAAAGCTTTGCACATTTTGTACACGGATAAGCCAAAAATAAGTGTAGTAATTTGCTTGAACATGTGCGATAACCATACTAATGTAGATCTGGTGCAAATCATAAACTTTTATATGGATTTGCCGCCTTATGTATTACATAAATACTGACAGGTGCTGACATGCAAAGCCCATAAATGCACACCTAAACATTAATGCCTTCATTGTATGACATTTACTATGACATTGTTTAGAATTTATTATATTTTAGCGTTTCTTCATAGTCAACTCTTTGAACATCGTCCTCCCACATGGCACATCTAAGTGGTTACCATGAAAATCTTGCCATACACATGTCTGATGGTTAGACCAGTTGGATTGGGAATCAAACTAGTTCTCGGCTCTCCTGTGTGACTGTGAACAAGTCACTTACTCTATCTGCCACAATTCCTGGTCCGTGAAATAGGAGCGGCAATATTTAATCTTTTTATGGCTCACTTTTCCCTGCCATCTTTTTTAGATTATAGGGGTAAAATCCTGAAGTTGTTTGGGGGAGGAATAGTTTCTTATGGTGTGTTTGTACATTGTCTCACCCAACGGGGCACCAAATCTCAGCTGGTGCCTCAAGGCACAGCTGTGTAACTAATAATTAGGGCTGGTGAGAAAGTAAGTGGTTTTTTTCCCATGAAAACTTACAGAAGAAAGAAAACATGTTCATAATCTTTTTCAGCCATTTTCTGGTTTTTTTTTTTCTATGAAAACTTGTTTAATTTTCACTGACAATAGAAAAAATTGAAAATTTCAAAGGAAATGGAACATCTTCTGAGATGATTTTCATTTCCAGGGGGGAAAAGTCTTTCCACCATGATTTAGTAGCCTGTGCCTTGACTAGCGTGACAATGTTCCAAATACCAATAAAAATGAAATTCTCTTCTTTATGGTGGCCTCCATATAGAGACAGGTTATCCTGACTATTGGGCGGAAAAAGGACACTTCAAAGCATCTGACAAAGTGGGATTTTCTCCCACGAGAGCTCATGCGATAAATAAATGTGTTAGTCTTTAGAAGTGCCACAGGAGTCCTTGTGTGTTTGGCTGACCTAGACCTTTGGAAGCTGATTATTGGAAGATGTCAAGGATACCCAGAAGCACTGCATCAACTGGTGTATTTATTACTCCAAAGTAACTCCTAACTGACTCTCTCCCAGGTTTAGAGATAGCTGGTCAGATTGATAGTATTGTAGTCTAACGGGGAACGTCCACTGGAAGATGGTTGCCCTGCACCCCTGGCCTCCATTCCGCTGCTCTCTGCGCTCCAGGTTGAAGGGATGCAGACGTCCTTGTGTGCCAGTCTTCGGGAATCTGCCTGACTTTCTCTGCATTGCACTTCGGGCTGGGGGAACTTGAAGCCCAGTGGCAATAACAAGACATCCTCCCTCAAGTGGTCATGAGGCTGCAACTTACCAGGTTCAGGTACCCATGGAGTGCTCAGGTGCCCCGAGCAAGCAAGCCAGATATTGGAGTGACTAGGCAAGAAACATGAGTAGGTTGTCTAAGTCATGTTTGTCACATGGAGAAGGACAGAATTGGGAAGAAAATTAAAATTTTATTTGCATGATTCTAAGAGAGTAGTAAAAACCATGAAAAGTTAAAACACATAGGCCAGATTTCTCCTGGTGTAAATCAGGGCAGCCACTAATGTTCATGAGTTATACTGATTTACACCAGCTGAAGAACTGGCCCAGTATATATTAAAAATGCTAAATGTGGCTGGTCTGAGATTAAGTATGTGCATGGCCATGTGAAAACCTGCCATTGAGAAGCATGTGTGGTTAGATGTGACAGCCATTTATTTTACTCAGTTCAAGCACTCACCAAAACCCTGAAACATTTCTTTCTTTTACTCAAGGAAATCTCTGTAGTTTAGTAGAAATGTTGCCTAATAGAAGGTGTAAGTAGTTGTCTATTCCCCACCATAGCATGGCACCGCTTGGTATCAAGAAAGGACACAGCACTGGAGAGCAGACTGGACATTAAGAGGAAAGGTAGAGTAAAAAACAGTCTAATAGGCGATATTGGCAGTAGAATGAGTGTGCTAAATCGGGTAAGGAACATGAGTGAAGCTAAAGAATAAAAATTAATCCAGTGTGAGGAACATTGGTGACAAAACAGAGGAACAGGTAGAGGAAGTGAAACTAGATATTTTGTAGAAAAACAAATGAGTCCTGTGGCACTTTTAAAGACTAACAAATGTATTTATCACATGAGCTTTCGTGGGAGAAAATCCCACTTCCCTTTCAAACATCCTCCTCCCCTAGTTCATGTCCTTCCTGCTCACTAAACCATTGACAAGAAACCTCTTTTGTTCTAGACAATGCACTGCCTCTAATTTAAAGTTCTCATTGTATCCTTGTTGTCTCGTTCACCTCAAGTGCCACACCGTGAGGAATCTCCCCCGTTCCCTTTCAGTTGCTTTGTGACTGCTGGAAAAGCCCTGGGAAGCGGTCAAGGTTATTCCTCTAAGCAAGGTGAGAGAGAAAGCAGAACTGAAGGGAACAAGGAACACAACGCAGGCTTGTGCAGTTCCAGGAACGGATTTGCACATGTTTATTCCTTCTGCGATACTGGATCAGCCGTGATTTCTCTTGTAAACTAACTTCAGTTTATTAAAAAGAAGTGGGGAGTCTAAACAGTATTGAACAAAGAATGAATGCTCTTCAGACAAAGGCCTTCTCTCCTATCTATATAGGAAATATATACTAAAAATCCCATCCCCTCATGGTTAATGCCCACCTCTCTCTCTTTGGCACAAGTCCAGTCTTACTTACACTGGTGTAAATCTGAGATCAGTGCAAATGAGATCTGAATCAGCCTTTTAATCTCTCATGTCACCCCCTCTTCCCCGTCTATCTGTTTCCCCAATAACCATTTCTGTGTTTTTACTTAACTGCCATCTGGATACAAAAGACCCTCGCCTATGCTGGTCTATGAAGGCAAAACCTCACCTGAAGCCACACTTCTTTCATCACACTCTTGAAAAGTTACCTGCAATATTACATGATTTTTAAAAAAAATACTTGTCATTTCTTCAGCATTAATTCAGGGGGGGTTGCCCTCAAGGTGCGTATGTTTTATGGTGAGGCATTCTAGGGTAGTGGGCACATTTAACCAGAAAAGCAAAATGGAAAAGAGTAACTACTCTTCTACCAGTTTGGTGGCCACAATGTCTTTCATGGTGGCAGCAGGAAATGGAACTCGCATCCTTCTGCTTCAAAAGCACAGGCCCATTACAGAGTCAGCTAAAGTAGAAAGGCTCTCACTTGAGTTGGGGATTATTACATGACGTGCAGCAGCACCCTCTTAATGTTGCTGTTAGAAATCTTCTGACTTGACTGTTGTCACCACTATAGCGTAAGCCCAGTTCTGTACAGCTGGGCTCTGAGACGTGTGTGTGTGGGGTGTCCTTTTAAAGGTTGATGTGTCCTTAGAATTTCCTATGGTCTTCCACTGTTTTCATAGATCTTAGTGCTTCTCCTCCAGCAACTTAGCTCTTACTTCACTCCTCCTTGCCTGAAAATCTGTCATTCTTTGACATTCTTGTGTGATAGTTTCACACACTGATTTTTGGCTAAGCCTTTGCTGAAGAGCCAGTCTGAGCAAATGGAGGGGGCTGGGCCATAAATTAGGGGACCATTTAGTTGCCATGTGACCGTACATCAGTCACGTCACCTCTGTTTTTCTTTTTACCCATTGGTGGTGAAGATGAATGGGTGTAGTTCAGGACCAGCCAGTAACGACTCTTGATAATTCTGCTTCTGTTGGAGCACAAAGTACAAGCTGGCTGGGTTAGTTGTTTTCAATTCTTGAGCATTGGTGTAAGGAGAAGTTGTAGAAAAATGATCTGAATAATTCTCTCAAATGGGGATAACCCTCAATGTATATTAAGGTCTGACAGTCTCTGTTATTTGAACAGGTGGTAGATAGCTTTCTCTTTTACACACACACTGGGCTGACCCAAATAGTTTAATTTAATCAGCGGGTTTATCCAGTTGCCAGTGAGATGCAGAACAAGTTTAGATACCAATGAGTTTGAGCCAATAATAGGACCAGCATCTAATTCTCTCTGTCTCCCTGCTTATCACATATGATAAGCTAATTGTCAAAGGAAAGAGAAACCATCTTCTGCTCCTTTGGGAGCTGAGTCTCAGCTCAGGCTTGCCATTTGTCTGTTCCCTTTTTGGAATGCTCAGCAAAGAATGAGACACTTTCTCCTAGACCCCTTTGAGAGGTTTCCTATTAGTCACCAGAATAATTAAAGGTTCCAGTTGCATTGCATTAGCACCTTACATGTCATTAGAGTCCAGCTGCAGCATGAAAATTGCATCTTTGTGGAGACTTCCGTGCCAGCCAGCCTTCCAGGAGCAAAATTTTGCATTTCATCTTTTTCTAAAAGCAGCACAACTCAGTGCTCCCTGATCCTGTAGCTTGCAAGAAAGGGGTATGTCTGGATATAGAAGGTATGTAAAACAGGCATTCTGACTAAATTAAATCCAGGCCATCTAAGGCTAATTTATTTCTATGTTGCATCCTATGGCCATACAAAACTTCCCAGTGAGAACAGGGCTAGTGCTCCGACCATTCTACTTCTAACAGCACAGGCTAGCGCTACAGGAAGCGCTTTGCCCAGTGAAGCAATATAGGTTCTATGACACACAGCTGAACAATTCTGACTCTGTGATGTGGAAGTGGAGCTAAAACACCCACTCAGTTCGTTATAATATTGTTAATTGACAGATCTCTGCAGAGTCAAATCAATAATAGCTTTCCACAAATATACAAATCAAACTGCTAAATTAGTCTGCTATAGCTGTAGTTTTGCTCTGTCTTGGCTGCTTATCTGTCTCTGTCACTGTAATATCTAAGCAGTTCACAACCTTGGCTGTACACTAGCAAAGTGCTGTTGTCCCCATGTTAAAGGTGGGAGAAACTGAGACACAGAATTCTCATAGGCCCCACACAAAGTCTGCAGCAAAGGAAGGATTAGAGCCTTTATCTTCTAAAGTTTAGATGAATATCCAAGCCCTGGAATGTCCTTGCTCACTCACTCTTTTTTCAAGTCAGTTTATACCACTACATTTACCAGTGAAGAGTGACCCATGTCTTTTATAGCTTGATTTGTCTTCTATTTAAGAAAGGCAGCTATATTTACAAGTAAACTAAATTCTGTTAAAAATGAACCCTCTTCCTCCCCAAAATAGCCCTGACTGAAATGCCAAACCACTTATGTAATAGATTTAAATATGAGCTAGCTACCCTTCAGAACAAAATAGCCTAAAATCTGCTCCTCCTCCACGTCCTGGCCCCCAGGGTTATGCATGCCCTTTCACTGGTAGCATCTCTAATTCCAGGTACAGGATGACCATGCTGTGCTGCTTTAGGGGTTTAGCAATATCAACCGTGGAAGTAGGGGAAATAGAAATCTGAACCTAATCCTTGCATCTTGGCAGGAAAAATAGCCCGTTCATTCATCTATCAAATAAAGTAATTTGTAATGATATAAGTGGACATGTGTGCTCCATGAATCTTGGGGGGTCTCATACCACTTTAACATGTGGTGCTGTGGTAATGTGAGTGCTTAGTGATACGCTGTTATTATTTCATGCCTCTGGTATGCTAGACATTTGACAAACTTAAAAGAAGCATGGTCCTTGTTCTGGAAAACTTGCCACGTGAATGAAAACGCATCAGTAAGGAAGTCAGATCATCAGGGTGTGGCCTGGGGCCCTGGGTTGCAGCGGTTATAGACAAAAGGTGATTGCTTGGTTGGGCAGCTGAGCGGTGTGAGTCACGCCTGAGATGTTGCCAACAGAAGGCAGGTGGACTTCGCACAAGCTGGGTAAGAGAAGCCCTGCCTGGTGCCATTGCTGCCACTCCTACGTAGCGCCACGTGTGTGTGCAGGTAAATATAGAGTGTGCATGAGTCAGCCCCCTTGCCTGACACCCCATTTCCCTTACAGTCACAGGCAGCAGCAGGCATGGCAGCTCAAACCCCATCAGGGTTCTCAATATGGCTTTTTCCCCGCACAGGAAGAAAACGCAGGGGAGGCTTTCCAATACTCATCAAAAGCCTAGAATCGAGGTGGGAAACAAGAAGCTCTAGTCCTGTCTATTATTTCCTCCTTCCCCTGACCATGCTCCCCATTATAGCTACTGCTACAAAGGAAGAACACTACAGTCCCCTTCAGGACCTTGGTCAGCCACAGGGGGGCATTGTTGGGTGACATGAAGAACTCCAGTTCTCCAGTGCTTCTGGGCTGTAGACGGGCACCAATCATTGTTTCTTTGCACTGGCTTCCTTCCCTACGATTTCTCTCTCTGGGGGACTGCACCAGGAAGTCAAATTTTGCAGCTCTCTGTCTTGCAGGCAGTTGTGGCTTCAGCTGCTGCAGAAGGCCATGAGTCAGCAATTTTCTCCTTCCGGCCATGCTAGTCTATCAATTTGGTCAATCTTTCAGGGACATGGCGGGGCTGAATTCATTAGCATTGGTAAAGCACATTGAGATGCTGAGATAAAAGGTGCTTCAGAAATGCAGAGCAGTTGTATTCATTAGGGAGGAAGTAGCAGATCAGACACAACTAATAACAGTCATTAATATGTGGTGCTCTGTAGGATTCTCAATCTGAACAGCTAGGGCTTGATGGAAAGCCCACTGTTATCTTTTCAGGTATTGGGCTCTGATTCATTCTCCTAGATCGCTTTCCAGATATTGATGAGCTAAGCTTTGCCGCTTTCCAGTTAGGAGACAGATCAATATTGCTAACCTCATCTGACAAATGAGTCAAATTCCAAAGGGGTAGCCGTGTTAGTCTATTGTAGAAAGACAACAGAGTCTTGTGGCACTTTTAAAGACTAACAGATTTATTAATCTCATGAGCTTTCGTGGGAGAAAATCCCACTTCGTCAGATGCTTTGAAGAAGCGTCTGACGAAGTGGGATTTTCTCCCATGAAAGCTCATGCGATTAATAAATCTGTTAGTCTTTAAAAGTGCCACAAGACTCTGTTGTCTGACAAATGAGGAAAGTGAGGTACAGAGAGGGAACGTAACTTGCTCAAGAACACATGATAACAGAAGTGGAAAGAAAACCCAGAGCTCAGGATTCCCATTTCTGAGCTTTAATCACTGCTAGAGGATGCTGTTTCTTAGCCTTCAAACTTTCTGGATCAGACATCAAGGGGGAGGGTTGTCTTTGTCTGACTCAAACCCGAATGCCAGGCTTTTTGCCAGTCAGCCACCACGAGTTTCAGTAAATCTGCTCAGAGCCAGTACTTTGAGGCAGCATCTCTAGCTCTGAGTCATCTTGACCAGCCAAAGGAATTGCTATGAGTCGATCTCAAAAGGGTTAAAGTAGTTCAGAGAAGGTCAGAGCATTAGCTTATCCCGAACTGCTCTGCTGTGGAAGTGGCACGTGCTGGAGATGCTTAGAAGAATATTTGTCTCATAGTTTCATTGTGCTTGGTCCGTTTGTTGCAATTGCCTTTTTGTCTCTTGGCTTGTATGTAAAGTCTAAACTCTTCAGAGCAGAGCGCATCTGTTTTATACACCTTTTGTTCAGTGCCTTACACCGGGGTGCTGATCCATGGCTGTGTTTAAAACAGTAACAGTAACGGTCTTGTTAGATTTCCTGTACTTGCTGGTTGAGGCAGTGTTGTCAGTCCTAGGAAAATAGCCTTCTTCCAGTTGTTTTAGTGCTTTTGCTCCCAGCATAGCCAGAAAGTACCAGAGTTCAGCAACATTACAGCCAGAGCATTCGGAAGGGCTGAGCACCCGCAATCAGAGGCAGATTTGCAAAGCAGCTAAGTTCCCATTCAGGCACCAGAATAAGCATCTGTGTTTTCAGAAGTTCTGAGTGGATGCCTGTCAGAAAATCTGGCTTCCACTGCGGCTTCTGTGCATTTTGAGAAGCTGGCGCTCATTTTGGTGCCTAAATTGGAGCTGAGTTCTTGGGGAAGAGATCTGACCCCAACTGTGGGTGCTGGCCACTTCAAAATCTGCCCCTGAGCTCTTTCAAAACCCCAGTCCTACATGTGCAATTCTGCTTTGAGAAGAAACTGTGCAAAAGTGGCTTTGTGGAAGATGCCACGTCACTTGTCTCTTGATTCTGGAGCAAATCTCCACAGCTCAGTGAAGAGATGTTATTTTTTCTCTAACTGCCAGCCCTGCACTCAACCACTGGCCTGTTCTGCCCCCTAAGCCTGAGGCTGGAGACTGCCCTCAGTTCCCTTACTGGGAATACTCAGTGTGGGGAATCCCCAAGTGGCATAGCTGGCTCCTACACCTCCCTCCCTCCATTCTCTGATGCAAGGGACATGCTGAAAGGGAGTGGCGGCCACCTGGAGCAGTTGATGGCTTTCCCAGCTTGTGATAGCCAGTGCCTGAGCTGGGACAGAGAACCAGGGAGCTGGAACTATTTGCTCAAGTGCTGAATACACCAGAGAATCAGGCCCTCGCTTAACTCTGATGCCTTTCCAGCTCACACCTAATCACCAGTTATGAGGTCCTGAAGATCAGTTTATGTCCTCATTTGCATACCTATCACTGTCAGTCTGTTTACACAGGTAGAGCTGATGGGAGTTGAGTAAATAGTTCTGATGTTGACAAAGGAGAAAGAGTATCCAGTTCTGAGCTGTGCTGGTTCTGTAGGGCTAATGGAAGTGGGCAATGCCAGAACATTGCTGCTGGTGCTTCTGGATCAAACTGACATTTTTTCCAGCTAATTGAAAAGTGTGGACACGGAGGGAGAGGTTAGACTTGTACAGAATTTAAAAAAAAAAAAAGCTTCATTTTTTCAATTGTTTTGAGGGTTTCCTAATAAAATGTAGGGGAATTTCTAAATGAAAAGTCACTCTGAATGAAAAGTCCAAATGTTTCATTTTGAAAATATCAATACAAGATGTTTAATTTTTTTCAGAATTTCTTCCCCCTTCTCCCAACTAACAATTTCAGTAAAATCAACATGAATTCACAAAACATTTTGGGGTCACTGAATTGGCTTTTTTTTTTTTTCCTGGAAAAAGAGCTTTGACTGAATTTTGTCACCCAGTCTTACTGGCAGTACACATGGGGAACAATTCCGATGGCTATGAAGGTATCATTATTACATAATCACTTTTCATGTTAGAACTCCATTTTAAGGAAAGAACAACAGGCTTTTTTTCTCACCGGAAGGTTTGTGAGTTTTGGAAGAAGGTTCAATTTGTTCCTGCTAGAGATGTGTTGACTTGTGGTGAGTGGGAACTGGGTGCTTCTGCATTCTCAGCCCTGACACCGACTCCCTTTGTAGCCTTAGGCAAATTACTTTCACCTAATTTTACAGATGGGGAAACAGACCAGAGAGTTTGATACTTACCCACCCCTCTCACAAGCGTGGTATAGGATTAATTATTTTGAGTCTGGAAAGGACTTTGAAGATAAAAAGCTTGACACAATTGATAATTACTGTTACGCAAGCCAGTTCTCCCATCCCTAGTAATTAATCGGCACAGGAGAGGGATGGGAACTATTGGCTGAGAAATGTTTCTAATGGTGAGTTTCAGTCTGAGCAGAGATGGGCCAGCACTAAACCCCCCAATCCAAGTACCCTGAAACTCTGAGAGTTTGGATCCAGAACCAGTCCCAGATGTTTGCCAGTTCAGGTTCCATTTTTAACTCTCCTGGAAAAGGAAATCTGTTTCTATCCCTCTCCATGCTCCCCCTCAGCTTTTAGTAGCATTCTCTGTTTTTCAAAAGCTTTTGTCAATCCATGATGCCTCCCCTCTTCCCTATATGGGGCTCTACCTTATTATACAACGGTTTGTTGCAGCATCTGCTTCAAACAGCCCCAGTTTAAAGGGCCCTGTGAGTGTTGAATAGGTTAGCAGTTTAAGGTTGCTAACACTGCCACGGTTTTGTTCCAGAGGGAAACAGAGAATCACCGGTTTGTAGAGTTTCCTTTGGCCCTGAAAAAGGCCACAGAATTGGATGTGTCTTAGTGGCAAAGATCAAGCACCAAGGAACCCTGTAGTGGGAGCTCTGGAAATGCATCATTATGAGTCATTGACTTGGTCTTGAAGGAAACTGGAGAGTGACAAAAGAAGGGAAGGGCTTACCATCACACACTGGATAATTGCATCTAAACTGATTCTAGCCAAATACTTATTTCTAAGAGGGGTGGGGTAGGGAAGGAATGGCTCTTAGTACGGATGAGCAAAGCCAGATCAGGTAAACTATTACCCCAAATCTCAAACTCAACCTGAAATAAATGTTCCTCTGAGAATGAAAGTTTGGAGAAGATATTTTTTTTAATTGATTTTCATTTGTACACAGTTCTGACCTTCTGGTTCCAGCTAAGTCCAAGTGTCAAAATCATGTGCAAATGGCTCTTCTGGCCCAAGAGGAAGCAGGAAAAAAATAGAAATCCTTGTGTTCTCATTATATTTTTAAACTGTTTGCCAGAGGGAGGGTGTTCAAATAGTTCAAGGAAGCAATATTCAAATACTAGAGTGTTTATCCAGGTTGAATACAAATGCCAGACTTTCTTTAACAAGAATGCCTAGCTCTTATATCTCAAGCTACTTTATAAATGGTCAGCATCATTAGTGTTATTTCACAGATGGGGCAATTGAGGCACAGAGTGGGGATGTAACCTGTCCACAGTCAAATGGCAAGCTAGTGGCAGAGGCAAGAAGGGAAGTGGGGTGCTCTGAGACCCAGTCCAGGGCACAATCCACTGGCCACACATTTTAAGGTTCTGAGTGACTAAGATAAATTGCAGTAACCTGTTCTTTGTATGAGCTTAACTGCACAGTATCTTTAACTGATTACAGGAGAGTTGCAGCATTTTAGTGTTATAGTCACACTCTGTAACTTTCCTATCTTCAAAGCGTCTGACGAAGTGGGATTTTCTCCCACGAAAGCTCATGCGATTAATAAATCTGTTAGTCTTTAAAAGTGCCACAAGACTCTGTTGTCTTTCTACAATAGACTAACACGGCTACCCCTTTGGAATCCTGAGAAGAGAGGCAGAGCGTCACTCGTCTCCTTTACTCCAGCTTCCCATGTGTAATTCCATTAGCTTCAGTGAAATGACTCCCAGTGTAGAGCAGTGTAAATATGTGTGGAACTTGCCTTGTGGTATCTATTTGGCAGATACTGCGGCGATTGGGTAATAGATAGATAGGTACTGCAGAGAGAAAGGGATTGAGGGAGTGCCGGTGGGCATGTTGCATATGAAAAGACTCAGTGTTACGGCACCTGAATTAAGTATGTTGTGAAATACAGCTCAAATGATCACCATCTCTGCTGCTAGAAAATACCTATAATAGGGTGAAATTCACCCTCATGCAGACAAGGACAAGCCCTGGGCATCCTTCAGCCACTTAAGCCTTATTTTGGTGGTTTAAATAGCACATGGACCTTGTGCTGCAGAGGTGTGGATTTCACTCACTGTGAGACTTAGATCATGGATTTAGAACAGGGGAGCAAGAGGAGAGGATCAGGATCCACAAAAGTATGCTTCATCCCAGTTGCTTGACTCTGGAAGGCAGAGAGAGAATCCAGGACATAGCCCTGGTCTACACTTGCCGCGCTTTTTGACAGCAGTCGACGGGAGATACTCAAGGTACGTAAAATACCTTGCGTATCTCCCGCCGACTTCCTAACTACCCCTTACACATTGCACTAAGCCGACTGGAAATGGCATCCAGTCGGCATAGTGCTACTCCAGTTACAGAGCTGGAGTTACAGGTCCGGTTCTGTGTTCGATTGAGCCTGTCTTAACAGACCGCTCGATCGAACACGGAAGAGCGGACTGATGGCGGCGAATCTGCCACCTCAGTATAGACATAGCCAGAGATGCTGCCTTCTTTTCTCTTACCTTCTCTCCTTTCATCTCTATGTCTTTAGTTTCTGGGGAAAGGGCATTTTAATTAGGTGCAGAGGCTGGTGAACTTTCAAAAACAATATTTGCTTGATTGCCGTACTCCCACAAGCCGATCTACTCTGCTCACAGCCAGAAAATCCCAGCACTAGAATTCCTGGAAGGCTTTATTAATCCCTATTCAATCAGATTCACATCTGAGCCAAACTTTCAAAACCGGAGCCTTAAATTCTGTCTGCAAAACAAATGAGGTGTGCCTGTAAAAACCCACATTGCACAAGCAAATATGTACAGGTGCTTGATTTGAATGCATAAAAACAAGTTAGTGGGTGCAACGTAAGAGGCAAATTGACTTCATGCTATCCTGGGATGAAGCATCTTCTAAAGTCACTTTCTCTCTCACCCGTCCTCGGTAGCCTGTGTTAGTCCCAAGCCATCATTGCACCTTCTGTAGAATTCACAGAAATAAGTTTCCGTGTTCCTCTTTCCAGGACCTGGGTGGCATGATCTCTTAATGCATCTGCCTGTTTACGTTAGTTAATGGAAAGCAGCTTTGTTTATGGAAAAGATCTATTTTTGTTTTACTTCTTTCTCTTGACTAAACTGACTTTTTTCCAGGATTGCTCTTTGCTCTGGGAAAAAAGATGGTCTGCTTCTCCTGGCCTCTGCCTGAAGGTCTGGTCAAGGGCAGTGGGGAGGGAATCCTGAGTAAATTATTTAATTGGGTAGCGTTACAGTAAAATTTAGATAGTATCACTCTCTTCTTTGCAGCATTTTGTCAAGTGTCTCTGTGCCATTAGTTTTGTCTGTGCCCTACACAAATCTAGAAAAACCACACTCAAAACAAAATCCATGTCTCCATGTCATGAGCGAGAACTGGAAAATAGAGATGGCTAGGGCTTGTCCACCAGTGCCTGCATCTGCGGAGGAAACGTCTCCAAAAGCGTCAAGGTTTCTGTGAGGAACAATCATTTCCGTGGCGGGACTTCAGTTACTTTGGGCATTCATCTTGAGTTAAACAGGGGCAGGACAAAGATGGGGAGTCTTCCAGTGAAAACCCAGGGTGAGACCGAAAGTGGTGTGAATGATTTAGAGAGTGATGCTCTTCCCTTGAATCAAGGACCAGGAGAATTTTCTTCCAGAGGTTTCACCTTTTGGATGAGAAGCAAAACTGAGATCCTGACCAAATGCAGTCTTGAAAGTCTACTGAACGCTTTTTGGCCCGAGTATGTTGTGTATCCATCAGTCCTAATTTTGACTCCAGTGCTGACTTGCTTTTCAGCTTTTGGCAATTCTCTGCTTCCTCCTCAGTGAAATGGGGCTAATGTTTCCCACCTTGCACACCTGAATTGAATACTTGCAAAGTGTTGAGTGTGTGGTTGACTGAATAAAATATGGCCACTGCTTATACACCACATTAGAAATATCAGGTGAACACTTGGCCCCATCGAAGTCATTGGCAAAACTCCCATTGATTTCTGTGCACCCTGGACTTCACCTGTTAAATACAGCTCTGGGAGATAGGCGAGTATTTTTCTCTCCTTTCATTGATCAGGGGTGAGTGTGTGTTGTGTGAAAGATCCACTCATATGCTATTATCATTTGTATTATGTAAAAAAGACCTGCTATTTAGGTTGCACAATCAAGCACTCTGGAACGGCAAGAATTAAGGTTGCCTATATCCATTATGATACAATTCTTAATCATATAATCACGTTATTTTTGTTCCACAGGACTCTTGCTTCATTTCAATTTCAAAGTCCTGCTGCAACCCAAAATCACAGAAGCAAGAAATTGTTAGGTGTCCTACATATAGTGGGGCGGCCACTCTACAGTGGTGAATGGATGGTGTAACCAATTAGGAAAAAAAATCATAATAATCAACTCAGAGTACAGAGATGCCAGTTTCTGCAGCTAATCATTTGTCTCTTTTGAGGCCGTCCAATTCATACAAAGAGATGCATATGGCCATTGATATTATTGATATTCCTCCTAAATAAACCGGAATAGGAAGATAGACAGGTTCATACATCGAAATGATTATTAAACCCACCTTGGAAGTAATAAGAGACTGATTAAGTAACTGAGCAAGGGAATCAAAAAGGTTCCAAGCCAATCACCTAGGCTATGTCTACACTAGAAAAGTTAAGTCGACTTTTGTTAAGTCGACTTAAAATCGACCTTATTAAAGTCGACTTAACAAAGTGGATTTATGCGTCCACACTGGGCTTAGGTCAACCTAAGGAGGCTTAAGTCGACCTAATGAGTGGTAGTTATTAAGTCAACTTAAGGAATGTCTTAAGTCGATTTAATGAAAGCCTAGTGTGGACGTGGCTTAATTTAAGTCAACTTAAGCCTCCTTAAGTCGACTTAAATTGCCAGTGTAGACATAGCCCTAAATATTAGCCTCCTAAGAGAGGGGTAATATTGTTTTAAAGATTTCAGGTGTATGTGAACTATTCTGGGACACAGGGCCACCCTATGCCATGGGGGGCACCCAGGGATGACACCACTATTTGTCTCAGACTATCTGTCTGTTTAAGTTCTTCCAAATCACCCACCACTCTGAGGAATGTGCCCTTCATGCTGGATTTCACAGAGCACTCTCTGCAGCCTTCCCTGTCTTCCCACACGTCACTCCTAGGTGCCTCTACTGCATTTGCTCAGCATTCATCCTTATGATGCAGCCTGAAGCTCTACTGCTGAGACGCAACCTCTGATTGTCTTGTAATCGCCACTGCTTTTTCTTGGACTGCAGTAGATTTTGCTACATTTAGAACGGTTCAGACTGGAAATCCTGGGGGCAGAAACTGCCTCTTGTTACATGAATGTATGCTGCTCCACACAATGGGGCCTGGATTTCAGCTGGGCCCTCCATGTGCTGCTGTAAGAGAGAACTACATTTCAAGGGGATGGGAATTCAGTGAAGAATCCTGCCACACAAACAAATTCTCCCTTTTACTTTTACCTGAAGCACATGTTGATGATATATTTAAGGCAAGGCGCTTTGCTGACTAACACCCTTGTAAAAATCAATCCTTCTCGTGTGCAACTTTCATCTCAGTAAAGGGGATATTGCATATCAAAGGCGGCTGCACCAGCCACTTTAGATTTATTAGTACATCCATTGAAAACCATTTCCAGGGAAATAAATCTCAGCCTGCTGACTTCTCCTGTTCCTTACTTTATCCTCTTATTGATTTTTGTCTCAGGAAATTTAAACCTCTCTATTTGTTTTATGAGACACTTGTCGAACAAATGACACGAAAAAAGACAGCATTGGATATTTTCCTTAGCAGTTTTAAGTAGAAATGAAGAGTGTTTCTTTGAAATTAGTCTTGCTCTTGTGACATAGGAGGGAGCGTATATCTGACAAGCCCTCAGTGCACGGAGAGAGCTTGCTGGCCAGCCTCTGACACAGCTACATGGCGGCTGTGTCCCAGAAGCTCATTGATAAATTTGACATATAAACAAGCTGTTGCTAAAAATATTTACCAGGGACACTGGATGGTTCAGGAGACTGGTAATGGAATACGGATCCTTTCACCTCCAGGCTTCAGTTCAGATCCAGGCCATTGACTGAAAGTCATTATCATTTGATGGCTGCTCAGTGCCCCTGGGGAAATGAGCTGGTGTGTTTCTATTGGGTAAATAATCACATCTTTATGCGCTCCTGGAGGTTGGGGCCAGCTTCTGATGCTCTGGTGTCATAGGCTGCTTGCTGCCCAGCAGGGAAGATGCCTTTAAAGGGGTAGACTCCCCTGAAATTTGCCTTGGTAAGGGAGTGGCATGCACTGGTGCAACAAATTCCTGCCCCAGCTGTAGGATCCCTCCCCTCCACCCAACCTGTCCTAGCTGATAAGTGGGGAGACCAGCCAGAAAAACTGAGCTCAGCTCTCGATGTGGTTTTCCCCTAAACTTGATCCTACAAAGCAGTCAGGGAGTGAAAGAGCTGCAGACTGAAATAGCCTCTTTGCCTTAGATGTGATTGTTCCAGAGTAGCACAGAGTGGGGATAGCTGGTTCTGCCCCCTTCAGATAGTAAGGTCTTTGGAACAGGGACTGTCATTCATTGTGGGTCTGTACAGCACCCAGCCTGCAATCACGGTATGAATATTAAATGATGAGTTACTGAGCAGTACGCGTCATCAGGATGAAAGAATTTCACTCTGCAGGGCTGGCCTCTTCAAACAGGCCTAAACTGAAAAAAGGAAGTTTAGTATGAGGTAACAAATAAGAAGCATATACTCCACATTTCCATTGGGACCTTCTAGTGCCTATAGACTTCTGGTTTCTAAAATTTACTTGCTTTCCCTGATGGTTTAAGATGCCTTTACACCACTTACCTTTTCTAAAAGAGCACTGTTTCATGAACTCTGGCTTTGTGAGCTTTAAATAACATATCACAAGACCTAGAAGCAGCAGTAACAATGAATAAAGGACCCTTCCTTTAGTTTCTCCTTTTCCATTGGGCCCTGAATTGCACTTTTTGTAGAGATTTCGGGTGGAGAAGGAGTTATTAGAAGTGGGTGGGAGTTAAATTCAGTCTGAGATTCATCAATAGATGATAATCTCATCACAGTGATGATAGCCTGAATAGATTCACCTATGGATACTGTGAATCACTGACCTTCTTTTCTAGTAGGCTCTGAAATCTGCAAATGAAAATTTCTCTGTATTACATTGCTGGACGCTTTGTTGGGAGTACTGTTAGATCTATTTGGACTATAGATATAGGCCAAGTCTAGACTAACTGCGGCAAATTCACCACTGTCCGTTCGAATTCTCTGATTCAATTGTGTGGTCAGTCAAGACCCGCTCAATCAATTCAGAGCTTGACTCAGTAATTCCACCTCTGTAAGAAGAGTGGTGCTGAGTCAAGGGGGCAGCATTTCCCTTCAACTCAGTGCTGTGGAGCCACAGAGGTAAGTGCATGTTAGTCAAAGGGAGATACGCAAGTTATTTTACATAGCTTGAGTTTCTCCCGTTGACTGCCACCGAAAACAGTGGCAAGTGGAGACCAGGCCTGGTTCTTTATTTCATTTTATGGCTTTTCAGTTCAAATTTAAAAGCAGGGTTCTTTGCTGACAAAGTTACCATGACGCCAGAGCCAACCCAAGGGTTTTCGGTGCCCTAGGTGAACTATGACTTTTGCGCCCCTGTCAGAGGGCAATACTTTTGTTTATAAGAGGTAGCATTAGTATATCTTTTTAAATAGAGGAAAAAATGTATTTCCATCTAATTTGGTGTCCCTTAAAGCCTGGTGCCCTAGGCGACTACCTGTATGGTAGGATGGGCCCTGCATGACACGCCACGGTCAACTCTAGCACTACGTGTGATGGAATGTGATGTCGCTCTGCAAGCTTAGTGCTAGTTTAATTACAGGAATAATAGAAGGGCAATGCTACCAAATCTATACCAGCTTCCTGCACCTTAGTCTGCACAGATTAGGATGCTGGTGACGTTATTAATACTTATACTCCAGTGTCGTATGTTTTAGAGAGTTGTCTTGTACTGACCAGAATCCCTGCAATGAGTTTGATGTCCCTGAGGAATTCAGATATCTCACCACTTGTCTTGGCGGTTAGAGACACACTACAGACTCCTCCTCCTTCTGTTTAATATCATCCTTTGTCCTCTGTTGCCCTAAGTCCTTGAACAAATGCACACACCAGTTCTGGACCCGTCACCTAGACACCCCTCTGCAGGATTGATCTCTTCCTCCCCAGCCCATCCAGTTGGCCAGGGAGTGGATTGCATGCAAGTTCTTGGCCATTGCTGCTGAAAGCCATTCAAATAGATCCACATTTGCTTGAACCGGCCCTGAAAATAATTTCCATAGATGTGTAAAGGGTGATTGTGCACAAAGTGAACCAGTGTGAACGTTTCACGAAGTAGAGAGGGGTATTATTACATGAAGACTTTCCCCCTGCTTCCGTCATAATTTTTGGGTACTCTTGGAAGGCTTCTTGAGAAGGACTGATGGGACAGGCCTGCTTCTGCCAATAATTCTGGGTCAAAAGTTAAGCTGGACAGAGAGGAATGGAGACTAGGTAAAATACACTATATATCTTGACATTCTGACTGAGAACTCCAGTAGAGTGTGTCTGTTTCCCCTCTGTTCTCGATAGGTGGGGGCTGATTCTCCTGTGCCCCTCAATGGCTCATAATGTCCTCTTGACTTTAATGGGACCGTTCCCTTGATTAAGGCAAGCAGGCTTGGGCCCTACAAAGTCTCCTTGAAATGTCTTGAAGAAGTTTGAGAGTCAATATAATTTCTCTCCTGGAGTTATAGGAACAGGAAGACATTTTGCTTCCACAGTAAAGAGATCTTCATCTCATCCTTCATGGAGAACAAGCACAGCTACCTGGGGTGTGCGACAGAGGGAGGGTATTTCAAGGGGGAAGGGATCTTTGGATAAATACAGTCCCTAAAGAGAGTTTCTTATATCAACTGATACTAGCATTTTCCTCTTTGGTGCTATAGGAGGGCCTAAGAAGCTTTACAGACATCACAACACTCTCTGAGAAGGTAAGGAGAGGAAGTACTATCCCCCTTTTACACACTGGCAAACTGAGGCATAGAGAATTGCCCAAGATGGGTCAGGGGCAGAGCCTAGTAGGAAATTCAGAAATCTCGACTGTCAGTCTAGTCTTCTAACCACTGGCTCACACGGTCTCTTTAGTTTTGTTGTGTGTCCATGCATTCTCTCCCTTTATCGCACCCACATATATCCCTTTCAGATATTTGGAATTAGTACAAAGTCAAAAATAGAAGTATGGTAGTCAGTTATTTCTCTGCTTGCATATTAAACATTAGCTCAATTTTGCTGAACAGTAATCTTGTTGTTTATATTTTCCTGCTGATTCTAATATATTAGAGCTATTAATTTCAGACTTTAATTATTCCGTAACACAACAGAACATATAGACACTGAAACAAAGCTCCCTATCCTGGGAGCAGACCATTGTTGTGAGTCTCATCCATGCAGTTCAGAAGAACAATCCTGTAACATTGGAATAAAGCAGCCTTTGATTAGCCTTGCACCTTGAAGCTCTTCTCTGAATAGGAAACATTTAAAAAAATGTATTATATCTCCTCACTTAACTTTTCTTTAGCCTAATTAACGTCATAAAGTGGATCATGACTATGTCCTCTGAATAAGATGCCCATTCTGTTCAGCTAATATGGTGTGTATGTGTTACCAGTGAAAAAATTGCCAGGCCTGTATAAAATGTACATGCTAGAGAAGAGCAAGAAGTCTAAGGGAGGGAAACCATGTATTGGAATATGGTGGTATAGCAAATCTCTCTTGAAAGCTGCATAGTTCATGAGTAATGGTGCTAAAGATGAAATATTACAACTTACCCTCATTATTTACAGGTACATGTGTTTTATCTTACAGCATAAATATTCCGTCTGTGCTTTTTGATTGTTTTTCTTCATCTAAGAAATAAGTCACATTTGTCACACATCCGTAGCTATGTCAGCAGTTGTGAAATGCCTCTTCCAAGGGAGAAGTTTACTGAATAACGTAACATTTATAATGAAGCCAGTTTTTCATGCAAAGACATTTTCATAATTCAGAAAAGGTTCTTTTAATTCTAAGGGCCGCCCTTTTTATCATCTTACACACTGTATTCTTTCAGAAAGAAGGATGGAGAGCAGGGGGGAGGAAATCTTAGGGTATGTCTATACTGCTCTGTAAGCCCAGAGTTTGAATTCAAGTGGAAGCCTAAACCCCTTTTTGTCTCCAAGGAAATCACTTGGACCCCAGCGTCCCAGGACCCCATGGATGTGGAGGGTCTACGCCTGAGCTAAGCCAAGACCCAGGGTTCAAGTCTTATTGCTTTGCAGTGTAGATCCGTCCCAACTGGCCTTGTACTCTGGGAGTTGATCAAACCTATCCCACAATCTCAAGGGCTGACTCTCTTTGTCCTCCGGACAGTCAAGTGTTCCCAAATTGCACCATGATCAAAGGGCTAGCGCAGCCACGCAAGCAGTCTGTGATATGGGTGATGGAACTTGAGCCTGCATGATGCAATTTGGGCACTGAAGCCCCCAACTGGGACCCAGGGTCCAACAAATTCCAAACCTTGGGTTACAAATGAGTGGAGACACTCAAGCCCTAGGCTAACAAAGCCAGAGTCTGCTAACTCGAGTTCTGTCAATGCTGTTTATGTGGCAATGTAGAAAAACCCTCTGTGCCTTATAAATCTGAAATCCATTAGGCCCATGAAGCACTCAGTCTTCTTCCATGGTCCAGGTGGCATTCCATTCAGAAAGATCAGGATTCAGCAGATCGAGGGATGTGATTATTCCCCTCTATTCAGCACTGGTCAGGCCGCATCTGGAATACTGTGTCCAGTTTTGGGCTCCCCACTACAGAAAGAAAGTGGACAAATTAGAAAGAGTCCAGCGGAGGGCAACAAAAATGATTAGGGGGCTGGGGCCCATGATGTACAAGGAGAGACTGAAGGAACTAGGCTTATTTACTCTGCAGAAGAGAAGGCTGAGGGGGATTTGATAGCAACCTTCAACTATTTGAAGGGGTGCTCCAAAGAGGAGGGAACTAGGCTGTTCTCAGTAGTGACAGAGGACAGAACAAGGAGCAATGGTTTCAAGTTACAGCTGGGGAGGTCGAGGTTGGATATTAGGAAAAAAATTCTCACTAGGAGGGTGGTGAAGCATTGGAATGGGTTACCTAGGGAGGTAGTGGAACCTCCATCTTTGGAAATATTTAATGTCCGGTTAGACAATATCCTGGCTGGGATGATTCAATGGCAGTGGTCCTGCTTTTAGCAGGGGTTTGGACTAGACGATCTCATGAGGTCCCTTCCAACCCTAAGATTCGATGATTCTAAGATGACAAATGCACTTTGTTCTCTGTAAGATGCAACAAAAAACACCTGAGGAGTCGCACATGCATTGTGCTCTTGCCCATGAAAACTTTACTTTTGCTCTTCTGATTGAGTTTCCTTATTTCAAAGTTAAGTCTTTCTACAATGAAAGTAAAAATGTTGCTTCTTGTGCATGCAAACTAACACAGGGAGGGTGGGGGGTGACTTAAGAGACCTATTTCCAAGTATTCAACAACCACGATTAGGCTCAAATTTTCAAAAGAGTTCATTTCACATTTATGCATCTCTACTACCCAACACCCAACAGTTCCCATTGTGACACATGTGGCCAGGTTTTCTGAAGAGCTGATCACCCAGTCTACTGAGAGCTTTGGAAAATCTGGAGTCAGTTGTGGGTCGTGAGCCCTCTGGAAAATTCTGGTCCTGTTCCCTGGGCCTTCTGGGTTTGTGTCTGCATCTATAAAATGGAGATACTAACAAGCCGCCTCAGAAGGCATAATTCATTCATATTTTTAAGTGCTTTCAGATCCTTGGCTCCTAAGAGTAAATTGTTAATTGTTACGGCCTCAGTCCTTCCTTGTGTAGTTTACATTAAAATGTACAAATAAAATTGCTGCAAAACAGGAAAGTGTAAATTGCACCTAACAAATTCAGGCCAGTTCGCAATACGTGTAGTAACCAGTGTCTGCGGTTTTAGTAACGGCGAATGTTCCACATAAGGAACAGGCAGTGTTTAGCTAAATGCTGCAAATGCTTAGCTAAATGCTGCACCTTCTGACTCCAAGTGTTCGGGGTTGCAGACAGGAAACCTTCCAGAGAAGAATAGCAAGGAGAAACAGGAGAATGGTCACCCAGGAACTTTCAACAATGCATGCCCATGTCAAATTGCACACATACAAACTGTGTACCAAACTCCTATGGGGTTTGCATGCATTTGCACATGGACGTGCTATTTAGGCATGTGCAAAATACACACACAATTTAGCACATGCGTGCATTCTTGAAAATGTTGTCTTCAAATGTTACAGAGCCACGTTGGAAAGTAGCGGTAGCCAAAATGGGGGCCAGTGAAGGTTTAGATTGCTGTATTAACTGTTGCTTAGGTCCCTTATTCTGGGTGAATAAGAAAACAAGGTAAACAACCCAGTCTATCCTCCTGATGGCTTCCTGCCTGGATGACATGAGGCCAGAACTGAGACACTTTCCATGGTATGTAAAGAAAGGATTAATAAATTACAAGCCCAGAACAAACCCATGTGATCATCTAGTCTGACCTCCTGTACAACACAGGTCAGAGAACTTCTTAGAGCAGACTTTTAGAAAAAACCTCCAATCTTGATTTAAAACTGGTCATTGCTGGAGACTCCATCCACAACTTTGATAAGTTATTCTAGAATGTTTAATTACTCTCACCATTAAAAATGTGCCTCTTATTTCCAGTCGGAATTTGCCTCGCTTCAACTCCCAGCCATTGGATGGGATTGGTCCTTTCTCTACTAGATTGAAGAACCTATTGTTAAACACTTGTTCTCTTCATATAGATATTGTTAGCCTGTAATCAAGTCACTCCTTCTCCTTTCCCTGGTACTCCTGCCAGGCCATTCCCCCCATTTTCCTCCCTCCTTACCCTATTACTGACATCTTTGGAGAACTGGAGAGCTACAAAAGGCAATACTTTTTCCATTTACTCCCTTTTTATTGGCATTCAAAACATAGATTAGCTACCTGTACAGTGTATGAAGATGCATTTGCACCCCTCGACTCAGGACAGCAGTAGATTCCTGACTACTTAGCATAGCAAATTGCTTACATTGGAACAACAGAGCTTCACAATTCTCCTTTTGCAAAAATTATTGTTCACTCAGTGCTAGGGTGAAACGAATGCCTGTAAAAAAAAGTACTGCTAGTAACAAACAGCAACAATAAGCAGTGGAGAACAGTGCTGTACAGATGAGGTTAGCCTACGGAAGAGGAGCTAGCAGGCACCCATTGCTCTAGGAAGGCTTTAATACTCTGCAAGCATCATTGCTTTAGCTCTGTGGAGTCGCAAAGTGAGTTTTGACACATTAAAGCAGAAGCTGCTCTTCAGAGCTGCAATCCACAAGGAGGATTTCTTAAGCAACAGTTGAAATTGTTGGTAGGAAAGCTAGAAATATTGCAGCCATTTCCTATTAGGTTGTGTCTCAGTCGTCACTTCAGCATGGGGTAATAGGACTCTCCTGAGTAGCTTAAGTCTAATATTACATTTAATTTATAAATTTATCATTGGTGCTTGTGGAAACTCAGAATTTTCATTCTGTGGAAAATTGCAACATTCTGAAATTTGAAGAAAAGAATTGAAAATGTCCCACTATATGATATTTTTGTTAAATAAAATTCAATTTAGTCATAGTTCTGATTCAGAATTTTAAAATTTTATATTATAACATAATTTATTTTGAAACAAAGTCATTTTGGAATGAAAAACTATAAGGTTTCCTTCTAATAGGGTTGAACTGGAAACTTCGTTTCAGGTTTTTTTGTTTTTTGGTAAATAAAATTTCATCAAAAGTGTTGTTCCCCTAGAAAGTTTTGATTTTTGACAAAATTGCATTTCCCCGTGCAAAAAGATTCCCTTGTAATAATTTAACCAGCTCTAATTATCATACTCTGCTAGGGAATATTCTCTAAATTTCTGTTTTTGTTTCAATCCATTGCTCTGGAGAAATGAAATATTTGAAACAAAGTAGCCATTGTTATTTATGTAGGGCCTAGGGCATTTCCATTCTGTTGGTACAAAGTAAGTAGCAGGAACCCAAGAATGGCCCCTATTCCCCTTAGCTGTACTGACACCTTTTCTGATTCATGTACACTAATGGGGTAATAAATAGAAATGCCTTTTGAATTACAAGTTCTATTAGAAATACAAGGGAAAAGTTAGTGTTTGCCAAACTGAGAAGAAGAAGAGAACTGGTAAGGAAAGGAATTTTACGTTCAGGCTTCTCCCAGCAGATTAGAAGGGCTCTCTTAATAATGACGGAAAGAAAGCTGAAATGGTGTGTCACTGAATATGCAGACAGTGCCTTGCATATGTACACACCCTGTGCAGCAACAGAAGGGCCAAATGCATAAGATGACTGCAGAGTTTTTCCTAATACCTTTTCATCCTTCATCTCCACATGCTAAATACTATATATAAAAAGATGCCTTCTTTTCTTGCCCTATAGACCCACATGACCCAACTGAAGGACATTAGTGAGTGTTAGAAAAAGTACTCAAGTGTGAAATGAATTTCTCAAACATTAATAAACAGTTCTAGAACCTCTCTTTCATAATGTGACAGGTCCCCAGTTAATAAATCACAGCGAAAGGAAAGTGTGATAACAGCAGAGTAAAAGGAAGCCTGGATCTATGAAGTGCAACTGAGGGATAAGTGAAAGAAGTGTGCTGATGACCCCGTGTTTACTTTTTGCTTTTCTGAGCTTTCCCTTAATTAAATTCATTCCTCTCCTCTCTGAAGACCTATTATGTGCATTTACCCGTGTTCTCAATTGTTGGGTTTTTTTTGTAATAAGGCCTCTTTGCCAAGTTATTTCCATTATTTAAGGCACACCAATTTTCAAAACACTGAGATGAAAGAAACCTATATAGTGAATGCTGAAGGACTTTCTAACGAGATGGGTTGATTTTAGTTAATGAGCAAAACAATTCAGGGCTGGACCTGGCAATCTGCAGCTTTGGCCTGTAGGTGGAAAGGGGAATTACGCAGAGCAATGTAACAACAAGGCAATCGGGAAGGGAGTAGTTATTTGTAGTAAGGTGCGAGGTACTGTAAATGCATGCAGTAAGAGAGCGTCCCAAAGGGCTCGTTAGCATGGCAACGTTAATTCACTGGGTATGTTTGCACAGTACCTAGACACCTTGGCTGGCCTGTGCCAGCTGACTTGGGCTGTTTCATGGCTATGTAGACTTCTGGGCTCAGACCCTGACCTTTAGGATCCTAGAGAGGGGGGGGGTCCCAGGCTCCACCCCAAGCCCAGAAGTCTACACTTCAGTTGAAGCCTGGCAGATCTGAGTTGGCTGGCATGGGCCAGCTGCAGGTTTTTCTTTGCTGTGTAGTCACACCCACTGTAATTCAAGTGTTACCTGACTCAAGTCCCATCCACACAGAAAATCCTTAAGTGTGGCAGTGCTTTAACTCAGGTTGGCTGGCGCATGTCAGGGTATCGGGATTGGCTAACACTCGAACTAGCAAAACTTAGCTGCTAACACTCAAGGGATGCATGTAGTGCAGGTCTTTCTGCAATTTCCCCCCTTGTGTCTAAGGCAGAGATTCTCAACCTTTTGTAGGTGGTGACACACTTGGCGTATCGCAACCCTACAGGACACTCTAGCGCACCCATCCCAGGCCAATTCCAGCCATCTCCCTGGCTCTCTGTGACACAATAATGTGTCCCGACACGGTGGTTGAGAACCACTGATCTAAGGGACAGACAGTTTCTCTTAGTTTTCCGGGAAATAATTCATAGAGTGATTCAGCTCACCAAGATCCATGGACTTTGCCTCCAGAAGTCTTAGAGCCACACACAAATGAGTATAGTGCCAATGTGAACACAGCAGATCCAGTGTGAACACAGCAGATCCAGTGTTATTTCACAATGTGACTGCTCTCCCTCAAGCAAGGCTACCTTGAGGAGTAGCTCAAAGGGAGATAACTCAACTCAGTTCAGACACAGTCAGAGTTTACAATCTAAATAGCCATGGCAGAAAAAGGGGGAGAGGAGAAACAAAGGCATGAAGAGGGGAAGGTCTCACAGAATGTTTGAGGCAGAAACAGATACTAATCTTTGTACAGCACCTTGCACAATGGGGCCCTATTTCAGTGAGGGTCACTAGATTCTACCATAATAAAAAACATTGATAATATTAATAAAATCCCTTCTAGGAAATTCTTTGGCTATATTCTCTTTGGAAAGAGGCCACCACAAACCCAGGCAATGTGAACCAATTTAACCATTTGAACCAATATTCACAAAATAACATCCCCAGATCCTGGCTAGCTCTGACAAAAATGGACAAGGGCCCCAGGATTTCATCTCTAGAGTAGCATTCTTCTCAAATTCCTGCAACTTTTCTTACATATACTTCCCAGACCCCAGTTTTGGAAGCCCTGCATGCGGTGTAAAAGCCTTGGCTATTCATTCCTTTTGACAGCTATTAAAATCACCAACTAGGCACCTGCAGACTCATTGTTTGAGGTCGAGAGCTCTGACTCTTCCGTGTCGTATGCTGGGAGAATGCAGCAGTGGAGCACAGACTGACTCGCTCACTCACTTAGGATGTGAGAGTCAGCCAGCCGCACACTAAGCATGGAGAGAGAATGGGGAATGGAATTAAGTTGAACTTGAAAACAATGCTCCCTTCTTTTAGCTTCTTTTGTAGGATGTCCTCGAAGCTTTGTTAAGGACAGAGTTTGAGTCCTGTGCCACTTATTGTCCTTCCAGTGGCATATTGAAAGGCTGTCTGTAGCAGACTGGGTGACCTCGGGAGATGGTGAAATCTTCATCCTTCAAGGTTTTTAAAGCCTGGCTTCATAAAGACCTGGCTGGGATGATTTAGTTGGATTTATTCCTGCTTTGAGCAAGGAGCTGGACTAGATGACCTCCTGAAGTGTCTTCTTTCCCTAATCTTCTGTGATTCTATCCGTTTGAAACTGCCTGACTACAAATCCACTTCACCTCTCAGTCCAAAACCGGTTTAACTCCTCTGATGTCACGACGTACCACCGTAAAGTCTTTAAGCCTAGACAAGATGTATATAAAAAGCAAGCCGACAAAGAAAACAAATGACTCAGAAAAGAGCAAAGTCAGAGACACAAGTGCATTTCCCCCCATTCGGCACTTCATCTTCGCCCTTGCGTTGCAGCTGCCACTCTCACTTTTCACTGCAGCGCACGCAGTGGTGACACTACCAAGGCCACAATGCATGAGATATCTAAGCAAACAAAAAGAACCCAGCAGGATTAAAGAATTCTTCTCTGTTGTCTCTACTTCCAGTCTGACTCTAGCGCCTCCTTCTGACCACAGGGCCAGAAAACCTCTTCAGTTCAGGGCAGTTCTGCGCATCCTCCCTTCACACACAGCTCTCCTGATGCACCATAATTCTGGACCAGCAGCACTCCTGGGCCTCAGCTAAGCAAAGGCTCTAAATCAGGCCACTTGGACTACGCTGGCTGGTGGTTTTCTGCTATGGATAAATGGGAGAAGGACAAAGGCTGTTAATTTATTGTGATTGGAGTTCGGAATCTGAACCTAAGTCTGACCATATTCTGATCTCTGATACAGTGGTGGAAATCTGGAATAACTCCATCGACCTGAATGGAAAAATTCCAGGATTAGACCCTGGAAAGTATCTGTGTTCTAGACAGCACTTCAGCAAGTGTTGAAATCCCATGTAAGTTGGTGTTGAAAGACGATCTCCTGCTTAAATGTTTTTCTGAATTGGACCTTTGTGCTCTGGTGTAACTCAAATCAGAATCTGAGCTGTCCTTAAAACCAGAACATGACCACTAGGTTTAGCAGCCAGGTATTCCTCCATGTTTTAAAACAATATATAAAATAGGTTTTGGAAAGCTAGAGGCCCCTCTCCAGTCCTTAGGTACTGTAGCAGAATCAGTGAGTAAAGAGCAGTCCAGGCTGGAAGCTGCTCAGACTCTGGAACGTGGGGGTTTTGGGGAGGGATTGGCTCTTTTATCAGAATGGTGTAAATTCCATTGGTTTGTGTTGAATCACTTGATCTCTGGATTAAGCCAAAGAAACTTAGAGGACCTTGAAAAATGAAGGAATGAATGATCTGGAGGGAGGGGGGAAGAGAGGCTTAAAATAGAAAAAACTCAGGTTAAGCTGTCCAAACTTTATGTGCAACAGCAGCTCTGCTCCCCTCAATGACAGGAGAGCATAAAGGGTTTGGGGGTGGAAGGGGCTGATTCTAGGGATGTTGTTATGCACCTATGTTTATTTTAAAAGCTTTTCAAGGAGGAAGGGAGGGAAGCTACCATCTCTCTGTGATAAAAGATGGATGACTGAAGACACCATTTTCGGGCAGTCTGTTCTCTGTCTCTGTATTTGCTGTTGCCTATAAAGTCCTTGATACTCAGTTAAATCGAGCAGGCAGTTAGAGTAGTGCAGCAAAATGCTAGAGGGGAGGGAATTGCAAACTGGGACTCTTGGCTGGTTTTATTTTTGGTTCTGCCTCACTGTCACCAAGTCAAAGAAACTCTTTAATTCAGCAGGAGAAAGGTGTGAGCTCTCAGTCACGTTTATAAAGCACATGGAGATCCTGCCCTGAAAGGAGATACAAAATATGATGTATTAGATAGATAGATAGATAGATAGATAGATAGATAGATAGATAGATAGAT
>ML685956.1:503094-531709 GCA_007922175.1 Pelusios castaneus
GATAGATAGATAGATAGATAGATAGATAGATAGATAGATAGATAGATCCTTAGCTGGTCTAGGTTGCATTGTTCAGTGGAAAAGCACTAATTGACCTCAGCTGAGGATCTGGCCCTCTAATAGTGAGACACGGTAGATCAAGAAATACATCCTCCATCTTCCTGTCTTACCTGACAAATAATACTGTGGCTTAGGACGGCACCAAGTGCAACGAACCCTGGGCTTGAGTTGTGATTCATTTTGGAGTCTACAGTGCTGCGTGTGAGCCTGTCAGTTTAGAAGACGAAGAGTTTTGCTTCAGCTGATGTCATGAACAGACACTGCCTTCTGGGTCTTGTGGAGAAAGCCAATTGTGGACTGTATCCCAGCAGGTTGTTATAGATAGAGGCATTCTTGTTTTTAGTTGTGGGAGACTGTTGTGCCAGCAGTTTAAGTCATTTCCAGGACTGGCCGATCCCTGCTGTCCTCGTGCTCCTCACAGTGGCCCTTCTTGAAGTGAAAGGGGAAAAAATCTTTCTCTCTCTCATGTGATACTGTCTGTTCTTTATGAACAATGACATTTCCTCCCTGCTTCTCAGATGCCTCTCAGCTCACCTGAAAACATTGGTCCATGTTAATCTTTGGAGTAATTCCGAAGGAAACAATGCAGTTATATCAAGAATCAATTGGGCTCTGTCTTTTACTTAAAAGGACAGGCTTTCAACAGCTGCTTTCTAAGGATTAGGGCCCAATCTGGTGAGGTTCTCAGCTACTTTGACTGCTGCTGAAGTCAATGAGAGAGGAGGGTGCACAGGCCACACAATCATTCTCCTCTTGCAGGGGATCACCGTCTTCATAAAGAATGTAAAACTACTCCGAAAGCGTTTTCCCCCCTCACCTTTTGTGATACACTGAAGAGCTGGCCATTTTCCAGCAAATTGACCCTCAGTATTCAGAAAAAGCAAGATAAGAATGGTTGGGAGGAGACAGCTGTATCGGAAATATGTGGAGTAGGGCTGATCAGGAAGAAATGTGGCCAGCTCAGTGAACGGAGAACTGGGACTCCGGGGTTGTAGTCCTGACTCTGTTACTAGCATCCTGTATGATTCAGCTTTATGTCAGAAAAGTGTGAAAACTGGACTTCCTGTGTCACTGAGTCATTATTCTTTATTTTCCTACTGCAGTAGCGCCAGCAGCCTCTGTCATCATGGGCCAGGACCCGTTGTGTCAGACACTGCACAGACAGCAAAAAGATGGCCCCCTGGCACACTTAAAGAATTTCACAACTCTTCCAAAACGACACGTGAATCAACTGGGAATTAACTAGAGATAAGCCTGAACCAGAACACTGGATCGGAACCAAGGCATCCAACCCCCATCCCAGAGAAACTTTGGGCATTGTTCAGACACTGATCTAGATGTCAAACTTAGGCCTGTCCCTACTATGGGCTGAGATGGCCACCAAATTCCAGCAACCTAGGCACTGAGAAAATTCTGATTTAGATCTAATTCTGGGTCCAAACTTCACAACTCAGGCTTGTCTGTGGAAATAACCACAAAAAGATCATAAACTTTGGCTCCTAAAACATGCACATGGTTGACTTAATCACTTTGGGTTCTACCCTTCAGAGTCTATGGTATTGGCTTAATGGACCTGGGGCCTGGGAAGGGAGACAGATTGCACTGATGAGTTGAAATCATACACCGTTAAGTGCAGAGCTGTAGCTGCTATTTGTCATGCTCTGATCCATGGTTTGTCTAAAGAAAAAAACAAATAACTTGCTGCGGGAATGAGGAAGAAATTGGCTGTGGCCAGGTCTTCCAGAAGTGAACGCATCCAGAGACTCAGGTGTCAGCATCCCTCAAGAATAGCTATTAATTGTCATTTCAATTTCTCCCTCGGTGCTGGTTGTTGGTGTAGGAGATGCATGTGTTGTCAAGTGAAAGAGGGAGCGAAGATAAAAATCTGTGGCGAGGGAAATGCTACTGCTTTAGCAGTCCCTCCTTTGATGTGGCAGGGTAAATTAGAACAGAACCAACCAAACCAGCTGTGGTCCTGGCCTCCTGAACCGCCTTAGCGCAAGGAAAAGGACCCAGCAACATCAAAGACAAGGACAACTGGTGTTCCCTGAGTTAGTGCTAAAGGTCGAACCAGGACAGGGCCATTAGCACAGACCTCCACTGGAGATGGGTTATTACCACAACAGAAGAAACAAATGCCTGATGGATAGCACATGGGATGGAGCTGCTCCTTAAAGTGGGACTCAGTCAGAAGCCTTATTAAGTTCAATGGCAGTTGCTCTCAGTAGCAGAGAATAAAGTTTAGGCCAAAGATTCGTGGTTGAGATTGATTCTTGCTCTGCATTGAGGTGGAAAAAAAGAACAAAACAGCCATCATGCAGAAAGGCAGAACTCTCCCAGTGGAGCTATATCTGTGAAAGGCTGAGTCATCGTCCAAATCAGATTCCTGTGATTTTGAGGACATCTAAATTTGGTGAACCTAATTTCTTTCTTTCTTTCTTTCTTTCTTTCTTTCTTTCTTTCTTTCTTTCTATTAGGACTCAGGAGACCTGGCTTCTATTTGCAGCTCTGCTCTTGGCCTGCTGGGCAACTCTGGACCATCTTACTGTGCCTTAAATTCTTCATCTGTACGATGAGGATGCTGCGGCTGACTTTGCTGATGAAAGAGATGGGTATTAGTAATATTTTATTATGGTTAGACAGCATGCCCATGGTCTCTGCGCTCCATGACACTTTCTCACATATTCTCCAGCTATAAGGACAAATCCTGGAAAGTGATGAGCATCTAGTACTCACACTGGGGTGTCTGCACTGTCTCTGGGAACAAGCGTTGCAGACCAGGAAGATAGATTAGTGGGGCTGGAGCAAGCATGCTAAAAATAGCGGTGTGGATGTTGTGGCAGGCAAGAGCTGGAAAGTCTGAACTGCAATGTCCATATTGCTGTTTTTAACACTCTAGTACAAGTCCATCTACCCAGGGCTGCTGTGTAGATATAGCTATTGACTCAATAGACCACCTGGGTGCTCATTAGCTGTATTGTCCCTACGCCTCTGCCAAGCATCTCATGAGAAGGCCATATGGCCAATTTCTGAACCCCTTACTCCCCGTGATGAACTGGTACTGTCTCTCATACAGCCCCTATTACTCCTCATATCTGAGCACTTCACAGTATTTAATGTATTTATCCTCACAACACCCTCAGGAGATAGAGAAGAGCCATGGCACTGAAAGACTAAGCCATTTGTCCAAGATACGTAGGCTGAGCAAGGATGGGAACTCAGGTTTCTGGAGCAATGAGTCTCTGTTCATTTTCACAACAATAAAACACTACTGCTGGCCTGTCTTATCATTCAGAGACAGCCCAGGAGAATTCCACAGCAGCTGGCTACCAATAGAAGGTCAGTTGTTCTGTTCCTGATTGTCCTTGTGCCTGTTATAAAATTGTAACAAAAATAACCAGAAGCAAGTAGATGTTCTCGGCAGGTATCAGTACTCCAATGCATGTCGTATATAAAGGCATTTGGAGCCTGGAGATACAGTAATGGTGTGTGTGCACACTGGAGTCCTCAGCCACAGCAGGATCAGAGGCAACAGGGAATTCAAAAGCTTCCCATAATATGTAACAATAACACAGTGGAATGGATCGTTTTCTTACAGGCCTAGATCCTGTCCCCATCCTATGGAGAAACTTGGGGCCAGAAACCAGAGAAGGAAGAAAACTGTGAGGCTGTCCTGACAATCTTCCCCAAAGCATTCCTGCCAGGGTGAGAAGATTGTGGGTGCTCCAGAGAGAGCAGTAGAGAAAAGCTCTCAATCCTTCAGATCCAAGAACTCCGCAGAGAAGGGAACCTCTTCAACCACCACGGCAGGAGCTGTCCTGCACATGTCTGTTCCACTATGCATTTATTTTTGGCTGACCGAAAATCCTGGCCCTTCCCTGTGGAATAGTCTGGGAGATGTTGGGAGTGGTAAGATGGGGAAAAGAAGGCTGCTGATTATGGTGATTTGTAAATGTGCAATAAAATGGGACTGAAGGAGCCACTTAGACTCTTCAGTTTTCACAAAGGGAAATTTCCCATTTCAGGCCCCAATCCTGCAAATGTATAGAGTCCTATTGACTTCAGTGGAGCTGTCCTGATGTACACCAGTTGAAGGACTGTAAGATTGAGCTAGGAACACTGACCCTCTTTTCTAGTGGGCTCTGAAGTCTGCAGAAGAAAATTTCTCTGTATTATATTGCTGGACAACTTGGGAGCATCGTTAGATCTATTTGGATTATAGATATAGGCTAGAGCTAGACTGATGGCAAATTCAGCACTGTCAGTTCGAATTCTCTGGTTCAATTGTGCAGTCAGTCAAGATCCACTCAATCAATCTGGAGTTCAACTCAGTAACTCCATCCCTGTAAGAAGCATTTCCCTTCTATCAACGCAGTGGAGCCACGGAGGTAAGTGGGAGTTAGAAAGTTAAAGAGAGATACGCAAGTTATTTTTACATAGCTTGCATATCTCCCTCTGACTGCCACCGAAAACAGCAGCAAATGCAGCTGGCTCCGTCTCCTGGCTGTAGAAATGAGGAAGGATTTTGGCAGACTGATGCAAGGGCTAAAAAAAACCATTTTGACATGCTGTGATACAGAAAGAACCCTTCCTAGAAAGGTCTGATGAGGACATTTCTCAGTGTCCACCCTTGGTCTGAACTCCTCCAGCTGCCTCTGTCCCAATATAACATGGAAGAAACTCATCCAACTATGTTAAAATCAAATGTATTTACAAGTAGATGTCACTCAGCCATAAAGAGAAAAGAATACACTTATCTTTTCTGCTTCTTTGTCAATTCCCCTCCATAATACTTCTTGTCAATTTACATTATTCATGAATAGCAGAACTCAACTAACCTAAAATGTATCCTGCGATGGAAGATAATGCAAACAATTTTCTGTGGGTGGGGTAAAACAAAATAATAATTAAAATACAAGATGATAGCACTTATAACAAAATATCATTTCCATTTAAAAATCTTAGTGGCAAGAACAACTCTTCCAGGAACAAAAGAACCCCAAGAAAGGGAAACATCTCTCCTCCTATATCAGATCCTATCAATGACTCAGGTGCTTTCCTTGTCTAAATAAACCTTGTGACTTCTTTGGAAAAGAGGAGGAAAGTAGAAAATGTAACGCAGACTCTTAGATTGACAGAATAAAGCAAATCAGCTTCTGCGTTTGTGCCTCTTGGCTTAAACACAGCCAGCTTTTTCCCACGTGAGGCTTTGAACAGAGAACTTTTGTCAAGATCAACTGCCCAGTTAATTAGGGTCTGTCAGTTTATTGTAGTCCCACAAAATGGAATCAGTCCCTTTCATAAGGTTCTTGCCGCTTTTACACAGCTTTCAGTAACAGGAGTCAAAAATTGTCTATGCAAGAAGCTTGGACCTGGATAGCTTACATTATAGTGTAATGAACTGTGGATGGAATAAGAACCGCGCAGTTGTATATCATAGGTTCTATGCTGCTAAAGATAAAAGAGAGTCTCCTTCACGTCAGGTGACAAAGGATGATGCAAGAAGATCCGAGTATGAGTCTTGGACTACTCATGTGTTTCCCGGTGGCCCTGGTGTGCAGCTTACTGGCAGCTATGGAGGCTGTAGATGTTTATGGATTTTTCACAATGTCATGGGTTGATGGAGACTTCCCTTTCACAACGGCATGGGTTGATGGAGACTTCCCTTTCACAACGGCATGGATCTGTGTGATTCCCACAGTGTGAAAACCTCTTGAAAATTGATTTTGTACTGAAAAGCTATGACGATTTGTGAACTGTGGTGTGAATCACCAAAACACATGTGACCGTAGCAGTGTTAAGTGAAACCAAACACCACACTAAAAAGCCAGGTGTTAGGAAGATAGGATTGTCTGCAGGCCAAGGAGTAAGGCTGTTAGGGCCATGCGGTTCCACTCAGAGAGGGGCAAGGTGGCAGAACCTGTCTGCTAAGAGTGCATTGGAGAAGGACAAAAAAGGGTGTGCGGTGTGGCTTACCCAGTATCCATAATATGTGGAGCAATAAACACAGAGGTATTGGGAAGAACTTTGGGAGAAAGGGCAGAAAATGTAAAAAAAATAGTCTGAGGTAACTAGACCCTTCACCCCCGCCCCCCATTACTCCTGTATTCGAGCTGCCACGCCACTTCCTCTAGTTCCTTTCTTCTTCTTCTCATGTTTATACCTCTTCTAATTTAAAGCTGGTTTCTGAATTTGCCCTAACTGTTCAGTGGGTGAAAGGATGGGTAATAAGCTGTTTATGGAAATCATTTCTTGAGCAATCAATCATTGGGACACGCTCTGCTGTCAGATGCCTGGAGTAATAATATTTACCATAAATGTCAAGACACTTTGGAGGGTAAATATCAGTAACCCCATTTTACAGATGGGGAAACAGAGGCAATGAGACAGGAAGTGATTTGGCTGAGGTAACAGTGAGCCTTTGTCAGACTCCTGGGTGACTTGCTGTCCACTAGACCACATTGCTTTCTTTTGATTAGTATGGATGTAACTGAGACTATGTTCTGGCTTATCTCTAGCTGTAGTCCATCAACCAGTATTTACAGCAAAAATGAATATAAATACCTTACAGATGTTACCTACTTGTTCAGTGGATATTCCCATGGCATGTTGGATATTACAAAGTAATTCATTTAATGTTTTCTTTGTAGAGTTCTCTAATCTCTAGCGGGATAGACACTTTGTGCTAGAGGTCAGCAGTTGAAATCTAACCTGGTTTGTTATGAATAAAACTTGTTCCAATTTAATGGCTATTTAGAGGACTGTGTGAAATGAGACAATAGGTTTTGGTCCGGGTGATCAGTGTTTATGTCACCCTAACCATCACCTGTATCAGCTGGCAGCTTCAGTAGAAAGATCAAGGGCTGAATGGGCATAGAAGATCACGGTGTATCAGGCCTGAAGCATATTAGCAGGGTGTTGTGTGGGAAGATTGCACTGTTGTAACTCATGCCATGCCTGTTTGGCAGATAAATAGAGAATTTCAGTCTCCAAGGCTGTCAAGTCAGCACTAAATTCACATTAAGAAAATATCTCAGATTTGCTTACAAGACTTCAAGCTCCTCCAGGCAGGGACTCTGTCTCTCAATGTGTTTGTGGAGCACCCAGCATAACAGGGCTTTCTTCTGGTTGGGAGCTTTGGCTGCTACTACACTATAAATCCTTGCAGAATGATTCTTCGGGTCTGCTATGCAATGCAGGGACAATACCAGGCCACTGCCTGCTTGCAAATGATGCTTTCTTTGTGGACTCAGCACCCAATGGTGATGTGGCAGCCAAAATGCAGCTATTGGTTGAGCGTAGGCCAAAGAGATAGGAATTCAAGTCCTGTTCTTTGCCACTGATTTTCTTTGAAACCTCAGGCAAATCACTCATGGTGGGATTTTCAAAAGTGCCTAAGTGACTTGGGAGCATAACTCCCAATGAAGGTCAATTCACACATAAGTCATGTGCTTCTGAAAATAATACCTTTAATCTGTCTTGTGTGTTAGTTTCCCATCTATAAAACTGATTTTAGAGCTTCGCTACCTCAGAATGGAGTTATAAGATTCAATTAGATAGTGTTTGTAAAGCACTAACATAGTGCTAACCATTATTATTAAATATGTTTGTAAGAGTAAGAAATAGGCAAAGGAGAGTTGTATCTGGTGAGTAAATGATGTCCTCTCCCCTGGGAAATTTTTTCAATGAAGCATCCTAAGCTCTTTCCATTCACAAGGTAATTATTTCCAAGAATCAAAACTCGCACACAATATCTTTGCCTCTACTTCCCTACTTCTTCCACACACTGAAATGTACAATCCTCCTTTGCAATGGAGATCTACTGAATCAGTCTAGCTGGTACAGAACTTCGACTCACTATCCAGCAGAATACAAGGAAGGTCTTTCTAGAGCCTTAGTCTCTTTATGGAGGGTAAGTGTGGCTTCAGGAGGTCTTGATTTCACTGTGTCCTCTCCATCATCCTTAGAGACATTGAAGAGGTGATCTCTTGTCTGAAATGACCAGATGTCTCATATTTAAATTAGAAACAGCTAAGCCCCAAGCAAAGTAGGATCAGGAACATGTGAAGAGGGGGACTGAGGGCTAGTTTGTGAACCCCAAGGAAGCTTAAAGTGATAAAAGTCGACAAGCAAAGAAGAAAAGGGAATCAACCTTCCAATTAAAATCCCCAGGAAAGAGCTTTTTGTCAATGTTAGTATTAATCAAGGATAAGAAATTGGTCAACTCAAGGAAATAAAACCTCTCTCCAGATGCCCTGAGTGCAAGCTTAGATTCATCTTCGCTCCTACATGTACTCTAAACTGCAGACTTTCTCCAAAATGGAGAGACCTGCAAGCGTGCCTTAGGTGCTAGAGAGGAGGGTTTTTTTTCACAGTTCCCTGGCATGTCATTGCTATTGACATAACAGTCAGCAAAGTTAGCCCAGGCTAGTTCTGTAGGAGGTATGTCTAGCTAACTAGAAAGTGCATGTTAGGAGCTACCCTTGATATTCCTGAAAAAGAGAGCGAGCGAGCTAGCAGCTAATAGTGGATTAAAGCATTCTCTCAGGGGAGAACTACAAATTGTCTCTAAAGAGCCAACCGAATGTGCCTCTAGACAGCACATCCCACTGCCTTTCAGAGTGACTCAACTAGTTTGGGTAATCCAACCAAGAGCCATTATAAATCACACTACAAAGACTCAAGTAGTACGGCTCTAAGATAGGCATTTGAAGTGTAGAGGTTCAAACCCTGCTGCTGATCTATGTGGGAAATGAGATGGCTGCATGTGAGTCACGCAGTGAGAAGATCTCTTTTTAAATAGCTTTGTACTGGTAACTCAACTAAATATATGAGACCTCAGCAATGCTAAGACAGGAGGATTTCCCAGATGCATGAAATGTGTGTCAGTCTGTTGCACCAATCTGTTAATATAACTGACAGAGAGGCAGATGAGGTCATTGCTGAAGGTTTGGTGTTTGAGTACAAATTGAATTAAGTTGACTCTCATTGATTTCAGATCAGGCCCTTGATCTCCAGTTGTGCTCTGCATCTGGATGAGGTCACAAACACAGGGAAGTGCTCTACATCTTCCCCACACAGGAGTATGGGACAGTGGAGCTCACCTGATTTGCCCAAGGCCACAGAAGATGTCAGTGTCAGAGACAGGAGTAGAACGCCAGGGGTTCTTGGCTGCCAGTCCCCTGCTCAAATCAGTAGATCACACCTCTCATTATAAAATAATTGCCTGGTTTTCTCTTTGAAATCAAAGCTGTTTACAATTATAAGTGGGAGAGCGCAAGAACATGTAAGATGGGATAGTCCAGTTTTAAAGGCGTTCACATTTTTGTATGTCAGATTTCAGTTTTAAACAATTGTGTGTGCTATCATTAAGGTACCCCCATTTATTCCCTTTTACTTCCCCCATCACAATATTAAGATTTTGGGTCCCTTTCAGAGATTCTGCCCAGTAGTTTGCATCAGCCAAAGCAGAGGCTCTTCCCAGAGAATTCTTTTGAAATTTTACCCTTAGCCCAGTGCACATTGAGCTGGAATTTTGGGAGCGCTCTGTAGATGCCTGTGTAACATATATGATCGTTAAGGTATGAACCTCACCTTTGTGATCCGCTCAGTGGTTCGATATAGTCACTCCCAATAGACTTGTATCAGTGTGTCCCTGGGCACTCCTTTCATCCAGCAGAAGAAATACTGGCGGCCAATTTAAAACCCCACATAAAAGGAAGAAATGCTCATGTAACACTAACTGTAGCTGTTAAAGTGAAAGCAGTCTTGCAAACTTGTCATAACATTTTACTAGCTCAGGCACGAATGGTAGCATTTTCAAAAGCACCTAAGTCCCACTTTTAAAAATAACTTCGACATATGGCAGCTTAAGTCTCATTGAAGGACTTCAGATTTATCTACACTGTGCTTCAGTGTGGACGGAGGCAGTGTAAATTGAATTGCAGAGTGCACCAAAGTGTTGCTAGCTAAGTCTCCCTCGTGGTTGCTGCTTATGCAAGTACCTCCTTTATTACATTACCACATTGATGCAAATGGGGCATCGTTTAGTTCATGCCGACAGAGTCCGTGTGGGCTAGTTAGATCGCAACGCTTTGGTGTACTCTGCAATTCATATCCCTACAGCCCAGACTGCAGTTCAGTGTAAACATAGTTTGGGGCTCCTAAAATACCTAAATTACTTTTGAAAATGGGACAAAGGCTCCCAGGTCAGTTAGGTATTTTACCCAAAATCTATTCACCATCCCCCTTTCCCATAATCATTAATGTGAAAAATCAATTATTTTACTAATTCATCATAAAAAAAAATGGCATGCCAGCGCTAAGTGGCTGAATAGAATTTTTGCAAGACTGGCTAAAAGGTAATTGGGTGAAATGGCTACTGAGAACTAAAATAATGGCCAAGTCAGGAGGGTTACCCACTAAAATGGGGGTGTTTGGTAGCAGCAAATTGAAAAGTGTGAGTCAAGCTTGCAGAAAATACTAAATGAATTCAGATCTATTTTTACCAGAGTCTGCACTTGCCAGAGAAAAATTGATCTTGATAAATGTGAAGTATTTTATTGGTGAGTATTATACAATGAACATGTACAGAATGTAAGCCATCAAACAGTAGTAGAAAGGGTTCAGCTAGGGGCTGGAGGCTTGTGGACTGATCATGAATGCTGTTTCTGAGCAGAGCTATTCTGAAACTTATGATGAACCCATATAATTATAAAGGCAACCACCCCGCCAGAAGGATTTTTCTGTGTATTTGGTCAGCCTGTTATACCCCTCGCTGAGAAGTCATGCTCTGAACAGCTCACAGACCCTGTAAGGTGCTGAGTGCCATCAACTCCCATTGAAATCAATAGGAAAACTCCTGTAATATTAGGCAGGTACTTAAGTACCTTGTTGAATTGGGCCTAAATTATTAAGAGAATGGCTCACCTTCTCCAGAGGAGTTTGACAGGGCTCCATTGTATATACAGCCTCCATTGAAGTCAGCTATGTTACATCAGATCAAGTTCCCATAGGAGTGTTTCCATTGACTTCAGTGGGAAATTAATCAGATCCTTAATGGTTTAGGTAATATCATAGACAAGTTTCACTGTAGTCAGTCTCTGTATTTAAGTGGTGAAGTTTGTTCCTTGTGTTTACTCTGAAAATTATTCCAATTACAGAGGCTGCAATCTGAGGCAGGCTAAGGGATCTGTCGTTTAGCTAAGGAGTCATATGTAAGGGTTATCGTTAGCAAGAGTGGCTGAAGTCAGTGTGGCATTTAAGACTACATCTGCGGTTGAAAAGTGTGCTAAGATATTATGCCTGATGTTCTATAGTTAAAGTCAGGAAATACAGAACTTAAAGTTTCAATCGCAGCATTAACTCAGGTGCCTTGCACTTCCTCCATGTTTATGGTATATAGATAATACAAATAAATATGAATACCTTAAGCTACATAGTTTACTGGAAAATCAATAGAAAATACTACATGTATTCAGTACAGTGCAGCTGAAAAATGCTGCTCTTAGAACTTCCAAGTTCAATTCCCCTCCTGAAATTGACTTTTAAGATAGCGCTGTGTGATTGTGTTTTATTGTCTCGCAGCGGTTCCGTAGCCAATAAGCTGTAGTTAATAAGTAAAAAGCTGTTTATTTCTCTGGTCACCACCCCTGTGAACTCACTCAGGGATCTTTGCCTCATAATGCGGAACAAAGGGTTTTCAGGTTCCAAGTGCATCTCTGTGACATCTACATAGCCTCATCGCCCTGGCTGGGATGGCACGCATGTAAATTGATTGGAACATATTAACACTGTTGATGAGACGCGAGATCGAATAGAATCCTGGTCACTCGCATAGCGCTGCACTGGCTCTGCAAAGACAGTAAAAAAAAACCCCAACCCGTAATATGTCTCTAAACTCAGCACATCTGATGCTGAATACACCCAAAAAGCAGAATAATTGTGTATTCAGAGCATACTTTCACCTTAATGTTAGTTACCAAAAGTCAGGAAATGCTATGGGAGTTTTGCTGAGAATTACACTGGTGTAATTAATTACAGTTCTCTGTTGGAACTGAGGGTGCTCAGCACCTTCGAAAGATAAGGTTATAGCTGTTTCAGTTTGAGCACCCAAAAGCAAGAGGCACTCAAAATTAGGAGACCCTTCACATTTTGCCTTAATTTACCTGTCTGTTAAATGAGGATAATGAAGATAATTCCTCATCTGTCTTGCAGGGCTCTTTTGAGGATAAATTCATTAATGTCTGTTAAGTATTTGGGGATTCTCAGATGGAAAGCATTATACAAGTACAAAATATTATTCATAATTATCTTTAGCTGGCATTAGCTTTTGTACCACCTTAAAAATAAAGGAAAGTGAAAGCCACTTTACAGAAGCATAAATATGTGAGCCCTGATCCAGCAAAATTCTTAAGCATGTAATTATCATTAAGTATGTTTATAGCCCTATTGACTACAGGGGGACTACTAAGCATATGCTTAAATGCTTTGCTGAATCAGGGCCTTAAACAGCTCGCTTATGAAAGATCTTAAGAGGCTTTAAGTCCTTCGGGCCAATTTGTGTTTATTGACATGCAGAGAAAATTGCCCATTTAGAAGGTGCACCCACAGAAATTTCATGCTTACACAGTGTACCTCCTTGTGAATGTGAATACTCAGATTTTCTGAATCACTGAAATATTCTGATGTGTACAGTGGTCAATTTTCAGTCACTCAAAACTTTAATGTAATCCAGACAGGATTTTTTCCCCCCAGCATGGCTATGGAGACACCCATCAGTGAGGACTGTTTATTTGTCGGGTATCCAGTGTCAAAATTCTACTATATTTGAATTGAGTTCTCTGTTTGGTGGGGGAAACATGCTGATATTTTTTAAAAAACAGAAAAGGTATATTTATTTCACTCTTGCAATGCCCAGAAATTGCTGGACAGATTTTATTTCATTTTTACCTGCACTCAGAAACACAAACACAATTTTTATATAGACTAAACAGTGGACAATTTACTGCAAAAAGTAAGTTATTCAAAAGTGGATAACCGAAAATATAATGGAAACTGCTTTGCAGTTCCAAGGGGGGGGGGGGGAGTAGCCATATTAGTCTAGTTCAGCAAAACAAACAAGGAGTCTGATGGCACGTTAAAAGACTAAGACGTTTATTTATTGCAAAATCTAAATGTTGTTAAATTTTAAATTGTATTTATCGAAAGCTCATGCGATAAAGAAATGTGTTAGTCTTTAAAAGTGCCCCCAGGACTCCTTGTTTGTTTTGTTTTGCAGTTGTAACTATTCTGGCTTCTTGTTTGGCCACTACTTTAGCCTAGAACGGTGGTTCTCAACCTTTGCCGTTCCAGGACCTCAGACAGTACATAGCCCAACCTAGCAATATGGGAAGGACGACCTTCTGATAATTTTGGGTTGGCCAGGCTGAGAACTCCTGAGCTAGCAAAAATCTAGAGGATGTCTTATTTCAGACATAGCAAATTCCAAATGCAAGGGAAATTTGTTACAGAGCTCAAGCTATTGGAAATGCTTAGAAAAGGCTTTATCAGAAAACCTTGGGCCAAGAGGTTGATTTAAAATAATCAGGTCACAGACTGAACAAGACTCTGCCGCAACCTTCACACAAAACTAAAACAAAATCCTTACCTTCATTCAAACTTCGATGTGAAATTAATCAGAGCCTTTTATGAGGACCCATAACATCTGCACATTAAAACCCTGATCTAGGAAAGCATCCCTTTCTGGGGCATTACTTAAACATGTGCCTAACTTTAAGCACATGCTTAAATCCCATTGAAGTTAAGCTGCTTGATCCTGTAAGGTTCTGAGCACTCCAGCTGTGATCCAGCAAAGCGCTCAGCACACATTTAGAGTAGTCCATTTGAAACTGATGGAACTCCCAACATGCCTAAAGTCAAGGATAGCCTTATGTGCTTTGCTGAAAAGGGATCTGAATGCTTAGCATCTTGCAGGACAGAGCGTTTATTTATTGCATAATTTGCAGGGTTTGGGCATGATCGGAAATATTGGTTGTAAAATTCTTTGGAAGATAGATCTTCCTGTAGAGTAGTCACCAGGACTTCGTAATAGTCCAAGGAACACCAGGCCCAAACAACCCATCCCAAATGTAGTGGTTTGGTATGTGCTGGAAAGGATTTTAGGAGATTGATACTGTTCAAATCATCTATAGGATGTCATTCACCCCACACGGAAGGCCAATGTACTACTTAAGTCCCACTTACATTTTATTCACTTAACAAAGAAAAATAGCTCTGCAGTTTTGCCTTCTGGAATCTCTGCTTTGTAAACATAAACATGGTGGTACGTTGGCCTCACCAGAGGAGACAATGTGGCCCATCTATAGTACTAGTATTTGAACACTATCTGAGGACAAGTATCTTTCATGGAGCTCTTTAAAAACGGATTGCATACATCACTTCAAAACCAACTTTTTCTCTTAATCTTTGCTTGTGATTCTTGTGCCAAGATTGACATCTTTTCCTCCCTTAAGAAATTAGCATGGTTTCTGCAAGCTTTTTATTGACTGCCAATGTCTTGCTACCAATAATTTACCAGTATTGAGAAACTTCTGTGCTTTTACTGTGTACAATTAAATCGACTCCCGCATGCCTAGATTTGTTTCGTTTCCGGATTACATACTTTCGGCTCAATCCTACAAGCTGCTGTGCATTGTCCTCAATCTAGTAAAGCACTTATGCATGTGAGTGTTCCTGTTGACTTCAAAGTTAAGCAAGCATTTAAATACTTTGCTGGATCAAGACCAGAGACTCAGCACCTTGAAAAGAAAACGGAGCCTTTTGTGAACTTTATAATAAAAAAAGCAAAGGGCTTTTTTTTTTATGTTTATCTTATTTTTAGAGGTTATATGAGATGATATTGTGATTTACTATTGGTATTGCAGTCCTGTCAAGGAGCCTTACATTATGCTAGGTGCTAAGTAATCATAGAACAAACTGTTTCCTGTTTGATTCCTCCTGGTTTAGGGAAAAGGGGATTTGTACATCCTTTGTAAATAAACAGGACTGTATCAAAGGGCTTGTCTATACTGATGACTCTGTGTCAGTCTCCATGGATCGATGCAGTGGGATCAAATGAGTGGCCAGTGGAGACCAGCTCAATCGACCCCAGAAGTGCTCTCTGTTTGATGCAGTAAATCCACCCCCAGAAAAGAGTAACGCTGTGTTGAACGAAGAGCACTTCCTGTCGGCACAGCCTAGTAAAGATGCCACAATAAGGGAGGGTAAGTAAGTCGTCGGGACATACACATTCTACAGTATGTAGATTGCATATCTCCCATCAGCCCAGCATGGCAATATAGACCAGGCCAAAGATACCTGACCTCATCATCAATTTTTATTTCTAACAGAAACAACCTACAGGGTCCCAAACTATAGCGAATTGCTCAACTCAGAAGGGGCATCAGAATGGAAAAACAGTGCTTGTGTACTGATCAAACCTTTCAATAGCTCTGTTTGCCATTGTAAAAGGTAAATACTAAGGCAAGTTTTGGTTTGCTTTTATAAAGTATGATTAACCTTTTTTACAAGAAGCCCTGAAAGTGTTGAACACAAAAGCTAATAATTAAAAACTGCAATTTGAGATGGGAAAGTGATATAAAAATAAGGTTGAAGACTAATTCAAGTAAAAATATTGCATCTATTGCCAAAGAAAAATGTCTAGTGATGTATCATTTGTGGTTATAATAGATCTAAAATGTTCACAAGTACTAACCTACAACTATTGCCACTTAAATCCCTCATTTGAATGATACAGAAAATCAGTGGCGGTGCCTATAAATCTGTAACATATAAGTCTGTAGTAAGAATGAAGTGTTTCTAATAAAAGATTGCTTAATTCAACACAGTCGTTGAAATGCTAGCAATGACCAGTGCTATATTTCAGGAAAGATATGGACAAATTGGAGAAAGTCCAGAGACAAGCAACAAAGATTAAAGATCTAGAAAACATGACCTGTAAGGGAAGATTGAAAAAAATTAGTTTGTTTAGTCTGGAGAAGAAAAAACTGAGCAGAGACATGATAACAATTTTCAAGTACTTAAAAGGTTATTATGAGGAGAAGGGAGAAAAATTGTTCTCCTTAACCTCTCAGGATAGGACAAGAAGCAATGGGCTTAAATTGCAGCAAGGGTGGTGTAGGTTGGACATTAGGAAAAGCTTCCTAACTGTCAGGGTAGTTAAGCACTGGAATAAGTTGCCCGGAGAGGTTGTGGAATCTCCATCACTGGAGATATTTAAGAACAGGTTGAACAAACCCCCATCATGGATGGCCTAGATAACACCTAGTCCTGTCATGAGTGCAGGGGACTGGACTAGATGATCTCGCAAGGTCCCTTCCAGTTCTCTGATTCTGATTCTAACAAAGAAAGTCCCTCCACAAAAAGCCTATAGTCTAAAATAAGACAAGGTATGACAGATTGATACAAACAGGTGGAGGAGCACAAGAAAACAGTGAGATTTAAGTGAGACTTAATTAGTGTATAAGCCTTGTTCCCGGAGCCTGTACATACAGGTGAAATTGCATCCACAGCAAACTTGGGTGCTTAGATTCAAGTTCCCAGTAACCTGATATGAAGCTGTGTTAGTCTAAGTCAGCAAAACAAACAAGGAGCCCTGTGGCTCTTTTAAAGACTAACAGATTTATTTATCGCATGAGCTTTCATGGGAGAAAATCCCACTTCGTCAGATGCTATTGAACTGATATGAGGCTGGCTCTCTGAACACTGAGAAAAGCATAGATAGAAACCAATCTGGCTCCCCTGTGTGTCAGCATTTTAAAAGAGCTGTTAAGTTTATAAGACTGTGTATAGTGTTTGGACTTTATGAAATGCTTGTGAGTTGGTGCATGTATTAATCTCACTGCTTTCTTTAATCTTGTAAATAATTTTCATTTCTTTCTTAGTTACTATATCTTTAGTTAATTTCATTATGGAATTGGCTACAAACATTGGCTTTGGTGAGACATCGAAGGCACACTTTATCTAATGCAAATGACTGTTCTTTGGGATGAAGAGAAATCGGAATAACGTTGTGATGTTTTGTGTAAGGGAGCATCTATCTCAAAGGCAGACTAGCCTGGGTGGCAAAATAGACCAGAGTACCCAAAGGGACTGTCTGTGATTCCATGTTGACAAAGTGAGATTTTTCTGCCATAAAAGCTCATGCGATAAATAAATCTTAGTCTTTCAAAGTGCCACAGGATTCTGTTGTTTTTCTGCAATAGACTAACACGACTCCTCCTTTGGAACATGTTAAGGCTGAGATAGTATTTAAAGAGTTTACAGTTGATACTAGGATGGTGATTTCTAATTGTAGAACACACAACCAATTTGGGGTTTGTGTCTTGTTTCTTAACAGTCTATCCTGAGCCACTTTACACAGCTTAACACCTGAGAAATAAAAGAAACACCATGAAAAAGGCAATTATTGCAACATTTTTCATCCAGCTCAGCCCAGTTCTGGTTGTCTTAGGAGGGACTTTGTGTGACACATGGGTTCCTTGGGAAAGGATGCCCTGTTTTTTACCTCAGACCTGACAAACTCACTACACCAAATGTGTCATATATTAATCTGTACGGATAAATATTCTGTAAGGTGTCTACAGAAAGCTTATAACTTGTCAAGACTGATCATCAACTACGAGATGTATGTACAGGTAAAATTTAAGGAATAATGCATTTATATTGAAAGTTTGCTTGGTGGACTTAGAGCAGAGATTAGTCACAAGGGATATATCTCAGCCCTCGTCTTCACTTGCTGTGCTTTTCAGTGACAGTCAACGGGAAATAAGCAAGGTACGTAAAATGCCTTGCATATCCCCCAACGACTTCCTAACTACCCCTTACACACTGCGCTAAGCCGACCGGAAATGGCCACTGGTCAGCGTAGTGCTACTCCAGCTACAGGGCTGGAATTAGCGCTTCGGTTCCATGTTCGATTGAGCACATTTTAACAGACCACTCAATCGAACATGGAAGAGCGCAGTGACGGCTGCGAATCTGCTGCTGTCAATATAGACATAGCCTCAGTTATGGCCCATTCAAGCAAGACAGTTACCACCCCTTCCTAGTCAGCCTGTGTGGTAATGCAAGATTTGGTTGTCTATCCTCAGGTGCTGGGGTGGACATCTTGTTAATCTGCAAGGCAAAGACAGGTCTGGCAGAATCTAGAGGAAAGAGGTCAAGTGACTGAAATGATGGTGGCGTAAGGAAACTGACATCCAGCCAACACAAACAAGACTACCTCACGGTAAAGGCAGGGGGTAGCAAGGCGACTCGCCATCCTGGGTGCCTTGAGAACTATCACACTTGCTTCCCATAGCAGCCCCCAATTTCCAAACTAAAGCAATTCAGCTATGGCCTGACTGCACATCCAAACTTGGGGATGTTTATCTCAGCTAATCTGAACCTCCAACTGTTTTGAGGTTCACCCATCTTTAATTATTGCACAATGTCCCAATCTGACTAGGAAGGCAAAAGCTAGATCAGAAAGAAATAATTACATTTTTTTATTAGCTTTATGATATGGTCCCGCCCTTCCACATTGCCAGCTTGCCCAGTCACTCTCAAATGATGACTGTGAATTATATAATTATCAACCTATAATTACAGGCAATATATATATTAATCCCCCTGAAGGAGATCAGGGCTCAGCACATACATGCTAGCACCCTTAGGTCTCTTGGGAATTTATGCCCCTTGTAAGTGGAAGATTATTTATTTCTCAAATGTCTGAGGCATTTTATGAAAAATTAACCAACAATCAAAAAAAAAAAAAAAGCCCCGTGCTTTTAAAAAAATGTTCATAAAGTACGTAACTGAACAAATCCAAGCATGTAAGAGCCAATTCACTTTTCCACAGCAAAAGCAAAAAAAGTTTCTCAATACAGGTAAATTATTGGTATTGTGGCATCAGCAGGAGATGAGGAGCTTGCTGAAACCATGCTGACTTCTGAAAGGAGGAAATGCCATTCTTAGTACAAGAATCCAAGTCACAACTGAGAGAAAAAGCCAGTGTTTGTAGTTCATACACAATCCCTTTGCAAAGGTCTAAGAAGAATGCTGGACCAATAGATAGGTGGACCACACTGCCTCCTCCTTTCAACCTAGAGTCTTTTTCTATTACTGGACCAGATTCTCAGGTGGAGTAAATGAGCATAGTTACATTGCCTTTAATGGAGATGCTCCAGTTTACACCAGCTGTGAATCTGACCCAACATGTTTCTGTTTCTAAAGCAGAAATTCTAGAAGGCAAAGCTTACATTTTCTGTTCCCCTTTGCTATAGTTTTTAGGTGCTGTGCTCATTCACAGCAGCTGAGCAATCTCAAAAGCCGCTATCATTATGGAAGCTAAATTTGGCTCTCACAACAGTGTAATTCCGGCGTAGCTCTATTTAATTCAATGGAATTGTACTGTGAAACTGATGTAAAAGAGACCAGAATAAGATCTATAAATCTCATATTGTGCCTGTTACCGCCACACAAGTTTATCTGCAAACAACAAAAGTGTCATCTTGGAAAAGCAGAGTCCCAGGTCATGAAGAAAGGACTAGCCTTTTTCCAGAAATATACCATAGGCATTTACTATAATCCCACTTTGTGGTCAGCTCACAGAGTTCAGTAAAGAAGAAATTGACCCCATTCGCTTCCCCTTTTCCAGTATGCTGACATCATTATATTGTGAGATGCCATTTGGAAAATTTGAGGTGAGGACAAAGTGAAAATCCTGGTTACACCTGGTCTCTGAGCTATTTTCTCCTTCATTTTACAACATCACTGGGAATCTCAAACAATTTGACTCTACCAACTGCAACTGGTTTGGACCAAAACATATAAACACTGAACCGTTCACAAATGATGTGTGTTTCCATTGATGTGACACATTACACTGCACTCCCCTAAACTAGATTTAATTACAGCTTACTTAAAACCACAGGTATATTTGAATAGAAAGCAAAAGCAATGGTATAGACTCTGATTTCCCTGCTCCTAGAAAAAAAATGCACTGAATGTTTATTGAAACTGAAACATATGTATTAACATATGGCACAATTTCACTTACTGTATGTTTTAGTGCAGAGCTCATGAGGAAGGCATCTGTGCTGAGAACATCTGAATGAGAGCTCAGATAATGAGCAGAGCTAGAAAAATATATGCTGAAAGGTTGAGATGTGTCAAAGTGCCGTGTAGTTGACTTGTGTCAGAGTCTGAGGAATGCATTTAAGTTTCCATGTAGGTGCAGTCTTGTGCTTTGCTCTTTGCATTGAAACCAATCAAACTTTCATGTGCTACTTTGGACACACCAGTTTCTGGAAGTCACAGCCAGGTTCTAAATACTTGAGGAAAGAAGGTTGCACACTGGAAACGCTGAGACAACATTTATTCAGTGTTAAGTGAGTACAGCTACTTAACTAAGAACTGGTTATCCGAGATGGCCCTTAAAACACAAAATTAGATGTGGATCTGAACTTCCCTATAGTGTGGGGCTCTCTGATTTGGCTGTAGGCAGCCAAAACATGGATCGGAAACTGTCTCTGAACTTCCCTGAAGCCTGGGGGTGTTTGGAGCTGGGATTTTCATTCATGCATATATAATAAGAGCTAACCCAAACCATTCTGTTCTAATAGCATTCCTGAATATGTGAGATGAGGGGGTAGTACTTAGCTTGGCCAAGGAAAAGAACAGCAATTGTTTTGCAGTATAACGTAGCTCAAAGTGCACCTCCACCAGATTTTATTTCATGCTTGGGGGTCAAGAAGCTTCTTTCCGAGATGACATATATGGATCATATATATGGATTTGTTTTGGGGGTCCGGTACTGCTTTGTGCAGTCACCAATCCTTTTGAGGTTTTAAAAAACAGGTTACAAAAACTCTGTTTACAGATGATCTAAGTATAGTGAATCCTGCCTCAACATAAGGGGGAGTGGATGGGTAAACCATTGACCCTTTCCACCCCTTCATTTCTATGATTCTATATGTTTATCCACTTTGCTGAATTAGGGTCAGAGAAATTAAAGGCAGTTAGGCCCATAACACCTATTGATTTCAATACCTTTAAAAACAATGGCTGTGTTTGACTTACCCAAAGTCTTAGAGGAATGTCTGCAGTAGGGCTGAAAATTGAACCTAGGACCACATGGTTGTACATCATAAACCATTAAGTTATTATGACACAATGAAATCAAAGCCAAGAAATTTATTGTTGGGTGTAGGCTACCTTTTTAACTCAAAAAACAGAAAACCATCAGTGCAACATGAATGAAGGATTCAGAATCAACCTTAATGATTCATTTTTGGGCTCTTATTATTTTGTATTAATTTAAGCCTTTCTAATATGTATAATTTCGTTGGTGGATATTTGTCCCTTTAGGAACTGAAAATTATTCTGTTTTAGATCTGACACCTACCATACAATAAACATGGCTTAATTGGGACATGCTTAATAAGTTTGGCTACTTTAATGGGACATCTCCTATGGACCTTTAGTTACACTAATGGTTGTGAATGACAATGACTCTTTCTTAAATGGAACAAAAATAGAGGAAAAAATTCTACTTAGCAGAGATGCATTCAACTGAGATAAGTGCTGTTTAAGCAGATGTTAAGTAGGTTGAAAATTTTGAGTTTCCATCTTTTAATTCAGAAGATGCCTCTTTTTAAAATTATGAAGAAATGCCTTGTTATATTATTGCATGCTGAGGGTATAGGCTACATTCTCTTGTGCAATAGGTAGTACAGAGGCCCTGTACCTATTGCAGTAGACACTGTAGAAAAATATAATGAAAAGATGGACCCTAGCCCAAAGAGCTTCAAGTATCCTTTATTTTTTCAGCATGGCGGACTTGGCGGTAGGCTGAATATGCAAAGGGAGTCTTTGTCAAGCAGGGAATAGAACTTCATTCTCCTGACTCCTCATCCTGTGTTTTAACCAGGAAAAAAAAATCAACCTTCTTCTCCAATATTTAGACTAATAGTAAACAATCAAATTGAGAGATCATAACAGATCATATCAAAGCTAAATAATTCTTTTTCAGGATCCTTATAGCTCCTAAAAGGACATGTCTGAAGCATTTCAGGCACCGCCAAAGATCTATTAGCTTTGTGTAAGATTACTCTGTAGCTGAAGATCTGTTATGTTCTGGAATAGTCTTTGAAAATACTTAAACATTTCAAGGGAGGAAAGGAGAACATGTTAAGAAGTTGATTTAAAAACAAAAGTCCCATCTTGGATGACAGCTACATAAATTCAAGGTCTGTCCCTGGCAAACCAAGACATCTGATTACGCTGTTTTATCCTGTTGGGCTAAGGAGTGAAGGAAAGTGATAGACATGAGGGGCAGATGGAGTTTGCCTAATGTGTCTGTTCTTTTCTATGATGCCTTTTCAGTATGAGAACGTAGCAAAATAGCAGCTGCTTATAATTTCATGAATCAAGAAGTATGTAAATTTCAGCTACAAGATTTGTTGCATAATTAGACAAAAAAAATCTTGCTTGCATCTACAACTTTCTTCATTTCATATGCAAATTTGGGCTTGAGGCTTGCTTCTCCTTTTGTTCCAGTGTGAATCAGAAGTGACACAATTGAATTCAGTGGCATTACACAGGATAAACTCTGTTTAAGTGAGCATAGAAACATGCCCTAAGAATTTAGCTAATCTCCACTTGCTGCCCTTCAGCCAGGAGAGCCAGCTATAGAAGAATCACAACAGCATAGAGGGATCCTTGAACAGCGGAGGACCACCATACTCCTTTCTATGCCAGTCCCCACCCTACAGCCTGCACAGGGAGCATGGTAAGTGGGAAGGGCCATAGAAAGGATGCTCTTGTGTCTTGGCAATCTATTGCTGCTGAAATAACTCCTTAGGGCTTTTGGCAAAGTGTTCTCTGATCCATGCGTACATTCTTTGCTGGGTATTCAGCCTCCTTCCACGTGTGGAACTACAGCTGAACTCAGGGGAAAGTCTTTGCACTGAGTTTGTGCGTAACATGTAACAGAGAACCATATTGTGAATTGGAGAAAAGAAACTGGTAATATGAAAGGAAGAACTTGTAATGCAAAACACTGGGAAACATTTAACACAATGGGCAAAATTCATCCGAGGAGTAGCTCCACTGAAGTCAATGGGCCAGATCCTCAGCCGGGGTAAAAGGGCATAACCAAAGATGTAATTTACACCTGTTGAGGATCTGGCCTAATCAGTATGATTTTACACCAGCATGTAACCCCACTGATTTCAACAGAATTAGTCCTGATTTATACTAGTGTGTCAAAGAACTGGGCCGACAGTCTTCACAAATTAAACTTGTCTCATAATCACATTCTATAACTGTCTTGAAGCCAAACCTTAAACACAAAAGCAACAGTAGAAATTGAAAATAAAAAAGCAGAAGGGCAGAGTTTTATGATCAATATTTTACTGGGTTCATATAAAAAGGAAAAGCATTTCACATATTTCATAAAACCACTTTATGTGTGAAATTAATATGAATGCTTTTCTTGTTAAACTCTTGTGTGAACTGTGAACTACAGTATATAAAACCCAGTACAAGACAACTATGAACAAGTTTATTTAAACATCTCTGGCTTCTGTTGACATCACCAAGCCTGGCTCTCATGGTTGCTATGATCCTATCAGAACCATCATATTTCACAGTTACCTTCTTCTCACTTAGTCTCTTACATATCTCATGGCGCTACAAGAATCAAACTCAGAGACAGATCTAAAATATATTGCTTTGTCTGGTTTATGAATATAACTCCAGTTCCAATTTTGCAGCTCTTGTTCAGACAAAACTTCCATTAACTTCAGTGTTTGGGGTTTTTTGGCCTTAATGAGAACTTCAGGATTGGATCCTTATTGGTTTTCATTTATTTAATAGTTTGGCATTATATCTTTAAAATATCTCAATAATGTGAATAATCCAATTGGATCATATATAATATACTAATATACACATGGAGCCTGACATTCCACTCTGTTACGCTGAGTTTACACTGATTTTGATGAGTCTTCCTACTTTATGTTGGAGTAAGAGTGAGGAAAAGCAGGATCAGATCTTATAAATCATGTATGTTCAAATGATAAGGACAAAGTTTAAAATGAAATCTTACTGAAATCATAAGCCAGGAAAATGTTGTTTTATCAATCACCAGTAAGTAAATTTTCCATTTTAGAATACATGCAAAAAATGTCAATCAGGAATAAGCAAGAAAACAACAAGAAATAAAAAATGAATAAAAGGCTAAAATAAGTATTTAAACTGCAATGTGTTCTCTTTGCTAAAAACCTTGAAAAGGATAAACAAAGGAATTGTTTCATGCCTGTGTGACAGCTACAGACTGAAAAATATGAAGATATGGGCTTCATACGTGTTCGCAAATGGCATTTATAAACATTTCACAATCAAATTATATTTGTTTCCTCCAGCTTTGCTGCCCTTGAACATCTTTCTTTTTATTGCTGTTTTATTCTAGTTTTTCTATAACCTTCACTTTAAAATGGGATTTATGGCAGGACTGCTGAAGCAGTGCTCAAGTGCATATTTAGCAAAGCACTTAAGCACATGCTTAGTTTTAGATATGTATAACTTTAGCTATGTGCCCAAGTCCTTTAGGACTTAAGAGACTTCGGTTAGAAAGCTTCTACGGGCACCTGAAAAGAGAGGAAAAGCGGAGAGCTCCACCATGCTTCCTCATGCCTTCTTCTACCCCACATATTGCTCCCTGCAGCAGGGACTTCCAAGTGGGAGTCGTCTTTCTACACTAAAATATATACTGCGGGTCACTACTTCAGCACTGCCAACATAATGTGGGTGTGCAATGCACCCACAATTCTCCTCAATGTGCCTAGTTCTTTCTGTTCTGTATTCATCTGAAATTGCTGTTTCATCTGCATCAAAACTCAACAACTACACACAATATAATCTGAATCACAGTTGTGTTTCTGAAAGAAGGCCCAAGACTCAAACATGATGGATTATTTCAGGAGAGATAATTGCCCATATCCTCAATGTCATGTATTATAATAAGGCCAACTACCATCCAATTCTTGTTCTGATCATTTTCAGGTCAGAGGAAAGTTATTAGGTGTAAAAGTAAACAGTGAGGGTTTGTGGCATCTAGATTGTATGTCATTGTCAAGTTTGTATATTACAACTGGCAACTTCATGACACCCATGCAAAGACAGCATATGACAGGCCTTTCTCTTTAATGTCTTCCTGTCTCTGCCTGGCTATTGCTTTACTCACTCGATCTGCTGGATTCTCGTCTCGCATCAGTTTTACGCCAGTGTAACTCCATTAACGTCAGTGAAGTTACCACTGTTTACCTCAATTTCAGAAAAGAATCACAGTAACTCATCTCTTTACTTCTTTACTCCCTCTTATGCACACCAGGTTATCCGTAGGATATCTCATTGACTTCAGTGCCGTCACTTTTATTTTTTGTACCAGTGAAAGGGGAGAATCAAGGCATCTAGCTATCTGTCTTGTGGTATCTGAGCACCTCAGGTGCATTGTAACAGAGACACAGAAGTGAAAATCTTTCCCCTTTGATTCCTGCTATTTAACAGTGAGCAGAATGATAGGAGGATTCTTTAACAGGCAAGGGATGGCATGTGATCCAGAGCATTCGGGAGTAACTGAAAGCTCAATCTGGGGAGAGCAGAAGGGTTCTGAGGGCTGTGACAGCAATAGGGATACCCCTCTGGGAGATGAGAGGAAAGAAGTAGGAAAAAAGCAGAGGGGAGGTTAACTGAGAGCCAGGGAAAGTGAGAAGAACTGTGACAGCGACATGACTCAAAAAAAGAAAAGGAGTGTTAGAGGAGAAAGCAACAGAACCAGGGGAAAGAGAAACCCAGCTGGGTATGCTCTCTCTGTGCTTTGAGGCGCCCTGAAGAGTTGAACTGATGCCTGTTGGTTAAATCTGATGGTTTCCCTCCCAGAATAATGGGGATTTTTAGCCCTGGCCAAAAGTGAAGGTCATTACAAAATATGGGTGGGAGAAGTGTATTTGGAACTAATTATATACACCTGTCTGATTTCCCACCTCTTCTTGAGTTCTAGTTTGTTTCTTACATGGGCCTCATTCTCAGAGTGCCTCGCAATCACAAATGGATTTTATCTTCATAACTCCCCCGTCAGGGGAGGAAGCATTTTGCAGATAGGGAACTAAAGACACACAGGAGAGTCAACAACGTGCCCAGCCTCTCACATATGTTCTGTGACTGAACCAGGGTCTCTTGAAGAGTGCCCTAATCCAGTGGTTTTCAAATATTTTCTCCTTTGGACCCAGTTGAAAAAAACATTTATGCCGCATCCTGGCCGTGGGGCACTAAGCCAGGTGTTGGCAACCAAAAATGGCTGCCACCTGAAAATTTGGTGGCTGCCACAGATGGAGGGTCCTGGAGTGGCTTCTTTCTGCAGCGTCCCCGAGGACCTCGCCCCAACTGCTGCCGAAAAGAGCCGCTCCATGCAGCTTCTGTTGGCTGGTGTGGAGGGTCCCCAGGCATGCTGCAGAGAGGGGCCACGACCCGGTCCCCGTGGTTTGCAGCTAGACCACATTCCGTACCCCCGTGTAAACGTGCCAGCTGGAACACCGGGGGAGGGGAGTCCGTGGAACACTGGGCCCAGAAGGTTCCGTGGCAGTTGGAGGGAGGAGGACGGGGCCGGCGGAAAGGAGTCCACGTGTGGCAGGAAGGGAAGAGATGGGGAGGGAGTCAGGAAGGAGCCACGGAAAACACATGAGGAGAACTATGCTGGGGAGAGGAGGGAGAGTTAAAAAGGAGGGAAGGGAGCAAAAAAAAAAAATACAAACCAGCCGAAGAGGCGGGAAGTTGAGAGTGAGAGGCCAAGGAGAGAGCTAGGAGGGGAGAAGAGAAATAGCCCGGGTAAAACAAACTGACAGACGGAAAGAGTGGGCCACGCAGACCCGGAGGTAAAAATATGGATGGAAAGAGCCCGAACGCTGGGTTCCTGTTACTCTGTGCAAAGCCTGTCGCCCTATCGGGGAGAGGGATTGAGTCTCAGCCAGCTGAGGAAGGCTGCGTTCAAACGGGGTGCACGGCCAGCTCTCCCAACAGCACGGGGAACATTGATTTCATGGGAGAACCAGCGCTTTGATTGGAAAATAATAATAATAAAAAAAAAGTGCTAGTACTCAACCGGGGGGAACCGCCAGTGGCAGCAGGAGCCAGGGCCACGTCACTGTGGTACTCAGTACCCCTGGGTCCCAGCACAAAACCACCCCGACCGGCTCCAACTGGTGGCATCCCATGTGAGCGGGATCTAAACCTCTCTGATCTAAACCTCTGTATTATTTGAATGCCTTCCTCCTCTCACAGTTTGATCCGTGGGGACAAGGGAGACATATGGACCGTACAGAGGGTCCAATAACAGTTTTGGGTAAATGGAAGTATACTAAAAAGGGGTCAGGTGGCACTTTTAAAGTCCAATACATTTATTTAAAAGTGCCACAGGACTCCTTATTTGTTTTGCTGAACTAGACTAACACGGCTCCCTCTTTGGAAACCGGAAGTACCGTATTCCTGGCCAGAAGAATGGGAGCTGTACTACCTCTCCAACATTTAACAGGAGAAAAAGCGGAGGGGCTTTTTCTAAATTAAAATCAAACACAACCAGACTCTGGTGTGCATTCATCAGAGAACAATCCTGCATTGCCAAAGAGGTGGAGCTGACAACCTTCCAGGTCGTCCTCGTCTCTATGTTCTCTGTGATTATGGTAATAATTTTGTAGCACCAAAACATCGGTATAAAATGTACTATTCAGTGAAGCGATTATTTGACAGAAATGCTTGGAACTCATACTTCCTCCAAAAGATGGAATCAATATTATAATGCACATTAATGTACTCTACTTTTAGTGGTATTCTGTGTCATTTACAATATAGTCAATTAAAGACCCAAATAATCATATCTTTTTCTCTCTGTAAGATAATCTACAGTTTTAAAAAATGCTGTGGGTTATGTTAGAGAATTACTAATGCTAATACTTATGTGAGGACTGGAGTAAACTTGCACAAACAGAAACAACCAATTAACCCACCCACCCAAGTGTGCTTTGCTTTTATATGTCTCACTTGCCTCTGCTTCTGTAGAATTGTTTTAGCTTTTCTCTTCTGCCAACTAGTACGAGCACTTGTAATGAAATCACAATGTCATATTTAGACCTTGAGTGCTGTCATGTATATAATTTATGCTCTGATGACACAAATTTAGCCTCATTGACCAAATTCTATGGTTACATACTCTGTGCAGCACGACTGACTTCCAAAGGAATAGACAGCATATAAATCAATGCAGAATCTGGTCCTTTGACTTCAGATAAGGCACAATTGGGGCGGGGGGGGGAAGGATCTGTGGATTCTGAAAGACAGATATGGGGCTTGATCCTTAAATCTTTACTCAGGTGAAATTCCCCAATGACATAAAATGGATCGATCTATCTATCTATCTATCTATCTATCTATCTATCTATCTATCTATCTATCTATC
>ML685956.1:537900-852052 GCA_007922175.1 Pelusios castaneus
CCGGGGCGGGGGCGCTGTGGTGCCAGCCTGCGCCGCTCGCCGCTCTCCGCTCCCGGCGCCGCTGCCTCCTCGCCGGCCGGGGGCCGGGCCCGATCGCCCCCTCGCGGGGCCCGCCGGCCCGCTCGCTCACACCCCGCGCCGGGCTCAGCTGCGGAGGCCCGTCCCCGACCTGCCGGCTCCCCCGTCCCTGTGTGTGCGGGTGGGAGAGGGGGCCCGGCCCGGCCTCTGTAAATGCTGCGGGCGCGGAGGAGTCTGGCTCGAGCGGGGCCGGACCCAGCCCCGGGCACTGCCGCCGAGGGAAAGGTGAGCGGGGGAGAACAGTCCGGGACTGAGAGGAGTCCCTGGAGGGTCTGCCTCCCGGGCTGTGCTGGGCGAGGGACTGGCGCTTCCCCCCTTTCAGGACACTACCTGGGGAAAGCGGCTGGTGCCCTCTGACTTTCAGGTGGGGGAAAAGGTGGCAGGAAGAGAACTGCTTGGGGGACTCTTTTCGGCTTTTTATTTTGTTAAAGACGTTTGGGGTTAAGGTGGGCTTGGCTGAACTTTCCTAGTTTGAAAGGCTTCTTAAGCGTGACCCGAAATATGTAGAGGAATACAGAAAACGAGAGCCAGATGCATTGAGTTGGATTCAGATGTATTGAAAGAAGATCTGACCCCCTCGGTTGTAGCTGCTTGCTTTTGCCTATGTGCATATGCAACTGGGCTTCCTTAGAATCGGAAAACCAGTGCTCCTAATGTGATTTTCCTCACTGGGGCACTTAACATTGGAGAAGAGCCTCTAAAATACATTTCCTAAATAAAATAAAGCTTCAGTGCATGACTATTGATTATAAAGTATCTATCATGTAAATTAAATTCTAGAATGTAATGAACACCACCAAATGGCATTTGGATAGATTGTTCTATTTGGTTTTTGTAAAAATAGCTGCCTTTTACGCTGATATAATTCCTGGGCATACTGTATTACCTGTTGTGGAATAGTAGTGTGTAAACCCTAAACTGGTTTATGGCAGACTAAGTGTGATGATCAGACTTCAGCGCTGGTAGGTTCCTCTTTGAGCACCAAAGCCTCAGTCACTACTTACTTGATAACTGTAGGCAGATGGTATGTGCCCTGTGTAGATCCGAGTTGTGCACCCATTAGCTATTTCACTGAGGAATCCGTATGGAGTAAACTTTGTGCAGCTTCTGGTCACAAAAGGTTTTGAAGTGACCAAGCAAGTGGAGAGTACATTCAAATAAGCTATTTATTTACTCATGGACAGGATTGTTTGGTTTTGATTTCAGATCACTTTTTCCCTTTATCCCTCCCCCCCTCTCCAATCAGGAAACATTGGGGAAGGAATCAATTTACTTTGTCCTGGAGATAAAGCAACATACCTCTTTTTTTACACTCAGGTTTGGGCTTAACAGCACTTTCTGTACCAAGTGTGTTCGGGTGGTCAACCGAGTGTGGGACTGCATAAATTAAATGTTGTCGTGTGTCTGCCCTTTGGTTACCTCACTCGAATGGGAGATTCCATGCGTCTTTAAGTAACGCAATCCCACCTGTGCTCCTCAAGAAGAACTTTTCCAGCTTTGGCTGTAGTTTGAAACCAGCTCTAAGGCTGCATGCCTTCTCAGCTATTGCTTCACTCACCTTGTCATTGGGAAACCTGTGAGGAGGTCAAGTGAGACTGTGTTGCTGGAAATAAGGGACGTACTGTCTAGTGGATTCTGTTAGGGGAGCCACGATTACTCTTACTAATTACTCTTACTCTTACTAATGTTTAACTGCATTATAACAAGTAGAGGGTATTTAAATGCTAGAGTCAAGATTGCATCAGTGTTAATTAAAATGCACAGCCAAGAACAGTACTTTTGTAATAGTCACTCAATTACCTTTTCGTCTTGGCTGGCGACTTCAGCCCTTGGAGGCAGGCCTAAAGTGTCCAAGAAAGCTTGGATTAAACAATAAACGTCTCGCTTACGACTTGAATATGTTGGAAACAAACTGTAGAGTTTGACAGGTGTCAAATGTGAGCCCTCATTCCACTTTCTGTTGAAATTATTTTAAAATAGTTCAGTCGGGGATCGAGTTCAACCCTTTTGCCTAGTAGCAACCAATCATGCTTCCTGAAGCAGGTATTGAAGATGGGCTGGCACCGCCTCTGGGCTACTTGTCAAAATGGATTTAACCGGGAGGGAGGGAGGAACCATATTTGACAGCTGCTGCCAAATAAGTCACATGGTGTTGTGCAGCAGATCTTTGGAGGCATTGTGCTGATCATGGATTTAATACCTAGATGGCTGCGTGGTGAAGTGCTGTGCTGTTGCAGAGTTGCAGCTACAATGCTTGGTATGAAAATAGTCACATGATCGTAGTTATCTTTACTTGCAGCAGGATAAAGGTTATAATGGAAGAGTGTGGCCCAACTTGAAGTCTTTAGTTCTTGGTGTGGATAATTGAGCAACTTGCCCGTCAAACAATGCATTCCACTATAGCATTAAATCCTCCTTAAGGTCCGTGGCTAATGAGCTTGAATCGATGTAATTAAGGCTAGAACTTGTCATGCAGTATCTTTATTACTTGAGTTACCATACATGAGGGGCAGAGAGAGAAACAGGCTTGACTGTCAGATGTCAGATTTGAGTTTGCAGGACTAACAGAAAAACTAAAGATTATATTATTTGTAAACTGAATATATTTGATATGGTAACATCAAGATAAACGTGGACACTCAATATGACCAGGTGTCAGCTTTTCAAAACAGGAGTGCATTTTATTATTTAAAAAAAACCAAACAAACCAAAATACCTGCATATGCGCCCACATAACAGCTTTTAAATAAAACTGCTTGGCTTTTAGTAACAAACCAGGGAATTTAAATCTAAAGCTAAATCTTGTCTTGTGTCAAGGTCTTGCAGCATACATACTTAGGGTAAAAATAGACCAGTGTCAGTGTTTGCTGCCATTGGTTGTTTGAGGGTAGGCCGATTCACAAAAGAAAACTAACTTCTAAATAATAATTAATACTATTTAAATACTTAAGCACTTCTGGTATCTAACTGGAAGCAGGTGGCATTTTTGGCATCCTGTGGCTGAACCTGATTGTACCATGACTCTTTGCTTACAGCTGTGCACTTTACCTCTGTTAAATCAAAAGTGGAACTAGAGATGATTTTATTTCCCCAAGTCACTGTGGAATTTATAGTTTCTGTCCTGAAGGTGGGGTGAGACATCTCTTTGCTGTATTATCAGTAATGGGGATTATGGATGTATCAAGAGAAAAGGCTCCAAAGTCTATAATGAAATTCCATCCACTTTGTGACTATGGAGGTTCTTGACTCAACAAAAAACAGTGTGGGTCTGTTCAGGGTAGAAGGCAGAGTTTGGGGATGTGATACAGACAAAGATCTGCGCGCCTCTCTTTCTCTCGTATCAAAAGTCTGCTTTGTTGAAACTTCCGACTGGAGTTCAGAATGGGGGGGTGGGGTGGAAAGAATGAGATGTGTCAATACCAGCTGTGTTTGCCAAGGAGTGACAGCTTATTGCCTTTACTGTGTGGGAGCGTTGGCAAATACCTGCCGTTCCTATCCCAGAGGCAAAAAAGCATAACATGCCGACCAGCCATTCAGCTCATTAGGCAGGCTGAAGATTTGGCCCTGGTCGAATCATGATGGAACCTTTGGAGATGACCCATAGTTAAAGTTATAACTCAACTTCCATTGGAAGCCCCCCCCCCTTTTTTTTTGATAGCCCCTATCCTCTCATTCCCCCAATCCACAAACAAAAGAATTCCAAAGGGGTAGCCGTGTTAGTCTATTGTAGAAAGACAACAGAGTCCTGTGGCACTTTTAAAGACTAACAGATTTATTTATCGCATGAGCTTTCGTGGGAGAAAATCCCACTTCGTCAGACGCTTTGAAGATAGGAAAGTTACAGAGTGGGAGGAAATTAAATGTAGGGGAGTGTATGACATAGCATCAGGTCAGGCTGTAACAGCAAATCAAAATAGGTGTTAGGATTCAAAACACTGGGGAACAGCACATAGAGGAGGGGGGAGGTCAATTCACTTCATGTAATGCGAGAAAAATCCATAGTCCCTGTTTAACCCCAAGACAACTGAGTCAAATTTGCATATAAGTTCGAGTTCTGCAGACTCTCTTTGAAGCTGTGATTTGTTATTCATCTGTTTCAACACAGCTATTAAGTCGTTGAGGGAGTGAGCAGGGAGATTAAAGTGTTCCCCTACAGGTTTTGCAGTGTTGCAATTTCTGATGTCAGATTTGTGTCCATTGATTCTTTGGCGCAGAGACTGTCCTGTCTGTCCAATATATAAGGCAGAGGGGCATTTCCGGCACACGATGGCATAAATCACATTGGTGGATGAGCAGGTGAACGAACCCTTGATGGAGTAGGTGGCTTGATTAGGCCTTGTGATGGTGTCATCAGTGTAGATATGAGGGCAAAGTTGGCAGCATGGTCTGCTGCAGGGCTGTGTTCCTGCTTTAGTGTTTCTGCTCTGTGATCTGTAGTTACTGGTAAGTATCCTTTTAAGATTAGGGGGCTGTCTGAAAGCAAGGAGAGGTCTGCCTCCCAAGGCTTGAGAGAGTGAGGGATCATCTTGTAAAATAGGCTGTAGATTTTTGATGATGTGTTGAAGAGGTCTGGCTTGGGGGTTGTAGGTGATGACCAGTGGCGTTCTGTTGTTATTTTTCATGGGCTTCTCCTGCAGTAGTTGACTTCTGGGTACCCGTCTGGCTCTGTCAATTTGTTTCTTCACTTCTGTGGGTTTGTACTGTAGTTTTAAGAATGCCTGAACTGGTTAACAAGTTCATATGTTATTTGGATCTGATTCTGCAGTCTTTTCCCCCTTAATTATTTTGGGAATTTCCTTGGCAAAGGCTACATTAGTGGCCCTTATGCATTTCTTTAAAATAAGTTAATGGGTGAAATTGTTGTTACAAAAGGGGTGAATTAGAGATTTAAATTGGGGTAGGTAAAGGTAATTATTTACTAGCTGGTACATAACATAACAGTAGGCAGGCTAAACACTAAAGAACTTCGTAGGGAGAGGAATATTAGTTGCTGGAGGGGGAAGATGGTGTTTAAAAATCATTTAGTGTTGCAGAAGACTATCATGATGCTATTTGATTAAGAAACTTATTTGAGATTGCATGATGGCAAATGGAAATGGGATGCTGGAAAGAGTTGGAAACTTTTTGGCTTGTTTTTCCTCACTCATGCAGATCAATGGCTAAATTTCCAGTTACCTCCTTGTATATCTGCAAATAACAGACTCCTCAGCAATAGGGGAACTTTCACCCTGCCTAGTAAGGTTTGCTAGAAAGACAATCTTCATTGTTAATATTAGGAGTATTGTCAACCAAATCTCAATAAGAAATTCACTTTATTAAATGCACTGTACGTGATGTGTGGTTTTTGTGTTTGTCTCTTGATTTTCCTTAGCGTGAAATGATTCCTGTTTCAGTCCTCTTCAGGGCAAGTACCAGATTTTCCTTTGTTCCTGTTCAGAATTAGGCCCTGTACAAGGCCTCTGAGCATTAGTGAAATAAAAATAATAAATGAAAATAGCAATGATAAACCGTATCAGAAATGCATTTGTACGTAAGTGGAACACTTGCATGAAATTTCTCCCCATCTCTGTGAACAATAAACATGGAAATACTTTGTGTAACACTCCCAATAAAGTGTTCCAGGATGTTTGCGTCTATCACAGTGTTATTGTAAATTTAGTGTAAATCTGCAAACCCTGTTGATAAATTTGGTTCAGATGTTTGTTCTGCAGCATTCCAGGTTCAAGTTGCAAATATATTCCATTCGGCAAAGGAAGGGAGTCTCTGGGAGTTTTTACCTTGGACTGTGGCAAAGAAGCTGGAACTTGATACTGTTACTGTTGCCAGTTGGAAAGGGACACTGAGAGCTGTGTTAGGCTCCTTACTTGTTCTTCTGTCTAAGTCCCTTTATTTTCTGAACTGCTTGCAGTTTAAAGCTTGGACCCCAAACTCTGCTCCGTGTGTGCCCGGGGAATTTTCTGTCACTAAGCTAGATGGATGTATTTCTGGATATACACTTGGAAACGTGATTACATTGTTAGCTGTACCTGAGTTAATGTTAGAGTAATAATGGAAATGGTGCAAGACTAAAGCTGATGCTTCAGCTTTCAGTCCTCAACCTGGGTTTCCATTTAGTTAACATATAGCTAATTATTGCAAAGATGAACACAATAAGTTATCAGTTGAGTAGCCAGAGAAAGGTAAAAGATCTCTATCACATCTCTCTGAGGTGACTCTTAAGTCAGCCTTCTTAATAAAACAGCCAGTTGACTACCCTGGAAATAATACAAAGGATGAACATGGCAGTTTGTTTTTGTCACTATCAGAGGGAAATTCTTCTGGAATGAATGTGTAAAATAAAGGGCTCAGACTGAATGAATTGCAGATGAATTAAGAAAACTTCCTTACAGGATGTAGAGGAAGACATGGGCCATAATCTTCATGTTTGGGCATCTAAGTGTACGCAGTCTAAATAAAAATAACTTTTAAAAAAGTTGATCAGTGCTTACTGCTCCTGCTGACATCAGGCCCTTTTAATTCAGGTGCTGAAGTTTGAAATTGTGTTTGTAGTCTGTTTTCAAAAGACCTTGCTTCCAAAAACAGATAATGCACTTTGGACAGAAACACCTGATAACCAGATAAGTGTTAATCTGAATGTGCCACTTAAACATTTTTTTTTAAGATATTTATTTGTGGTAGACTATTGTACATCTGCTTCACTCCTTAAAAGCTCTTTTTCATGATTGTTGGTGCAGAAGGAGGATGGAGAATTCCAAGTACAGTGGCTGCATGGAAGAAAGCATGAAGTTAAGGGGACAAAAGATGAATAAAAGTTTAGTAGAGGGTTGGGGACTAGGAAACAAGAACACACACATACAGAGATGGACTTGTGCAGGATTTTAAAGATGTTGGGGAGAGACCTGAACTTGATTTAAAAAAAATAAAATTAGACCGGACTCTTATCAATGTAGTGAATACTTTAAAATTATTAAAACCCATAATGAAAACGTTATATTTTAAAATAAAAATCTCATTGAGTTTACAGCATATGGACTGTCATTTACTTATTGCTTCTCCTGTCTGTCTGGCGGGTGAAAATGGACTTGTCATTTTTCACTTTTGTTTCTAACTTGAATGTACCCAGGAAGAAAACCAAACGTTTTGTGTTGAGTGTTTTGGGTTGCAAACCCTGTGGAAAAAGATCTAAATTGAACTAAATGTTTATTTTGAATTTGAACCTAACAAACTGATTTTTATTTACATTATCTTTGTATAAATATTGTTAGTTTATATTTTTATCTATAGTTTAGTTTGTTTTTAAATACAGAATAACATAAATGTTAGCCCTGAACTATCAGAAGAGCCTTTTGACTTCCTGTTCTTCAATAATATTTGGATTTGGTAGAAACAAGTACAGATTACAGAGTTCCTGGTCAGTCAACAAGTAGTCATTGGCGTTGCTAATGGCTAGGGGCTTGAATCTCTCCAGCTTTATGTTTATAAGTTATTGCTTGGCCAGTTAGTACTGTGATTTAGTAGAATAGGGTTATACGAAAGGGTGGGTTTTTTCAGTGTAGCTATTTTAAAGTAAAATAAGGATCAGTATGTGAAAAGATAGTGTACTACAGAAGACCTGGGTTTTAAGTGTGGCTACTTTAGACTAAAGGTCCTTAATTATTGATTGGGCAGATTGTAACTCTGTTGCCTCAATGACTTGGGAACGCTAAATACTATTGGTTCAGGGCTGGATTAATAAGATATTTCTTTGGGATTAGGGACCCAGTACGCTGGGTGCTGTTCAGATAGAGGTATACCTAAATTGAAGAGCTTAATTCTTGGAATATGTAGGCCTTAACAGTATTTGAGGCTCATCACATCTTTGTTTGGCTAATAATTGTTTAGCTGTTGCGGGCCCTGCAGTATGGTGGAACTCTCCCTTTCTTTCATGAATCTCTACCCACTTGAGGAGAATGAGAAAGCCTGACCTTAATTTTTCCCCTATAGGTGCTTTAGTTTGATCACTATTGGCCCTTTTCCCCTAGATCTCCCACCTCTATCTTTTTGCCCTCTATTGTAGAGGAGAGATCCTCAATTTGCTGTTGCTTTTTAACGTTAACTTTAAAATGCACTGGCGAATTTGGAGCAGCACAGCTGTAGTGATGTAACGGTGCTGCTGTAAGATTCCTTGTGTGTAGCTGCTCTGTGCTGACAAGAGAGAGCTTGCCCATCGATATAATAAAATCACCATAATGAGTGGGAGAAACTCTCCTACCGACACAGCACTGTGCACATAATTGCTGTGTGGTTTTTACATAAGTTAGAGTGTAGACGTGGCCTTAGTCTTTCTACTATGAAGACGGGAATGATTTTGTGAAACGAGCTGAAGGTTTCAGTCCTGTCTTGGTTGTTGATGGCTCTGCTACTGCCCTGCTGTGTAGCCATTGGCACTTCACTTTACCTCTTTGGATTTATTTCCCCATCTGTGAAATAAGGGTAATGATATTGATCCTCTTTTGTGAAGCACGTTGACATCTGTGAATGACAAGTTCTGTGTTACAGCTAGGTATTCCTGGCGCTGTTCATTTCCGTATTTGTGTGTGAATAAAGAGAACTTCAGTTTTCAGAGCTGTCAGATCCTTTTCTCCAGCAGTAACTTACATTTTTAAACAGAAAAAACAGTCCCGCAAATGGGACCGTATTCTCAAAATACAGACATTTTTCAGTTTATTGCTAGCATCATTCAGTAACTCTTCCACTGAGTTATCTGGTTCCTTCTCAGCACGCTACTTTATCTTGTGTTCCTGCTAAATGTATACTTATCTTTTGTTTATTTAGCATGGGACTATAATTGTCACCAGAAAATAATTAAAAATAAACTTAAAAACGTACAATATGTCTGGGTCTACTATTAATTTATTTTTCATTGTATTAGTTGACGTGGGTGCATGTCCAAGTAACTTTGGAATCAAGTTACAGTGGAACCCCATTTATCTGATCTATTTGGGATTGGGGCCAGAGGGGATAATCCAAAATTCAGGTAAGCCCTTGGCCCAGTCTCCCAATTTCTCTCTCTGGCCAGCGGGATCTTGTCACCCAGTTTGGTTAATATGGGGAGCCGGATAATGTAGACATTGATAAACTGGTTTCTACTGTATTTAAATGGATGTTTATTTTATTTTCAGGCACAAGTAAAGTACCACTTGTCTGTCATCGGAAAGATGCTCTTGCTTTAGCTGTTAATTTTGTCAGCAAATTATTTAACTTTTTTATGGTGCTTGATTTTCCCCCCCCAACGTTGTTAGCATTGAATGGATCTGTCATGTCTGGTACGAAAAATGCTCTTGTGTTATTAATCTGTGGCATTGAAATAATATTAAATATTCTTAAAAACAAGGAGCCTATAATCTTAGCTTTTGCTTAGAGTTGGGTCCCAATCCTATTTTTGATGCTGGCAGATCCATTTGTATGGAGTCGCTTGCAGGCCAAGAGCCTTAGTCTCTGGTTTTATTTGAGCATGAGGATTGTACAGTATGGCTTAAAACAACAGCAAAGTTCTGAATATATTCCTCTTCAGCATTGTCCATTGTTCCATGTCCTTTACAGGGAGTAATTGTTATAAACTTCAGGTGTTTTGAAAATAGGCTCACCCACATTTTCTTTGGGATTGGGTTGAAATTCTCAGAATACTGGAGAGGGGTGATTGCTAATGTGGCATCTTCAGTTAATCTATCCTTTATCCATCATACCCACTCATTTGTTGAGGTGAACATATTTTCTACTCTAACAATCTCAAAACAATTATTTATTACCAAGAAAATCTCCTGACTGAATTCAGGGATTTAATACTCCCCTGGGTATTTTCTTGTCTCTAAATTGTAGGAGGAAGTAAGTGCTACGTGTCTGGGCTGGTGTGGAAGAACGTTCAGAGAACAAAGCAATGCGTAAGAAAGTGTCCTTTAGACCCTGTGAACACTTGTATTGGAGCTACACTTACGGGAACATGAGGCTTAATGCTGCAAAGTATTGAGTACTCTCCCTCAGTGCCTAAGAGGATTTCAGGCACTGTTTCCTTGTCTGTTTTAGATTGGCACCTGAACTGTGTAAAGTTGCTCTACCAACATACACTATTGATTCCCATGTGTTCATTCCTCCCTGGGCATGCCACTTGGACCGATGACTGACAAACCCTTTTGTGAAGTGACTATGCTCCGTCTTCAGTCCTTTGAAATTCATCTGTTTCTAGCAACCTTTCTAAATACCCCCCTCTCCCTAATGTTGTAAAATATCTTAGATGTAGAACATTTTTTAAAAAAAATTTAAAATAGTATATTAAATGCAACATGGAGGGTTGAAAGGTCTCACTAGACTATGCTGTGGTCAATGAGTGAGTTGCAGATAGTGAAATAAATCCTGTACCAGTTAAGAGATGTTCTGGGATATCTTCAAAACAGTTGGCTCTCTTCTAATATAAGTCATGTTTTTCAACATGCTAAAAGATTATTTATGTCACTGTCTGGGATTTTCTGCCCTGTAAATAGGGTTCGAAGTCTTAAAATTGAAACTGAAAATTTTAACCACCAGGGTGTTTTTTTTTTTTTTTTTAATCTTACTTGATATAAATTGTTCCAAAAATCTTGGAAACTCAAGACACAAGTACTGAATAATAGTCACAAAGATCTAGAGCTGTTTACACTATCTTTAAGTTAGATTTAATATTGAGAGAGAGACTTCAAAGTTTGTCAATGCAATGTTTTGAAAAACTAGAACAAATTACACTTTGTCATTCAATGTTACTTTTCCCCACCAATGAACATTGCTGTGTCTCATTTGGTTGTGGCCTTCCAGCCAAAGTTTGCTGCATTTCAGCGCATGTGTGTGTGCATTTAAAATATTGTAGCATCTCTTCCCAGGTGTAATGGTAACTGCAAATCCAGAAATAGTTATTCATAAATCTCATTATTGATTGTATATATGAACTGTGCTTATTGTATGGATATGTTAAACTGAAGTTGGTAAGATAGCAAGTGTGTCTTGGGAGAAAATTACTTTCATTGTTTGTGTTTTTTGGTTTAAGTATTTTATTTGCTCCTGTATTTATCATCATCATCATCATCATCAATTAGTGTGTTTGTACAGTATGTTTGTTGTAATGTATTTTCCAGCAAATTGTGAAGTTAATTTCAAATGGCAACACATTTTGATTCCACGGTTTTTTAGAATTTTGATGTTTGACAGTTATCCTTTTGAAAGGTGAGTGTGGATTTTTAAGATTGCAATTAACTTTTATTCATTTAAGATTTTTTTTTTTTTATTTGAATGGTGACTTTAGTTTTGGCACTTCCTGTTTGTTCAGCTATCAGTCACACTTATTGGAGACCGAGTAAAGCCCTTCTAGTATTTGTGTTGAATTAGGTCATCCTTTGCCATCCTGATGATCTGTTGTGAAAGAGCTAGACCAAGTCCTTTTTCTTTTTGCTGAAACCAGAACTACTACATTTTAAAATCTTATCTCACCTGCTAGTGTTTAGTACACCATAATTTTTTAGCTGGCTTTTTAAACTGCAATATATTTTGCATTTTTACATAGTTACTTTCATCTTGAAGGATCCCAAAGGACTTTTCATATTAAATGCATGCAGGAATTTCTTCATCTAACTATGATGACAAGTTCCAGAGGGGTGGCCGTGTTAGTCTAGTTCAGCAAAACAGACAAGGAGTCTAGTGGCATTATTAAAGTGTCACTAGACTCCTTGTTTGTTTCACCTAACTAATCATTGAAACACAAGTCAGTTTCATGGACTGATAGATTTTTACCATCAGAAGGGACCAATACGATCATTTAGTCTGACCTGCTGCACAATGCAGGCCAGAGAACCAGCTGCCCACTCGTGCAGTAGGACACTTATGAATCAATCAAGTCTCCGAATCATGGTTTAAAGACTTCAGTTCTTCTGTGAAATGTGGAAGCTATTTTACAGACCAGTGTGTTGCTTCCTAATAGGTGAGCAGAGGAAGTAAGAGTCATATTCAGTTGAAATATTTAGGAGATGGAACTAAATTTCACAAACTAGAATTTTCCCAGGACAGAGGGGTTACCCGTACACTTGCAAAAGATGCCATAGGAGCTTTCAAAAATAGTTTTTGTTTTAGGCCTTGCCTGAAAGCTTTAAGGGAGATTTTTGACTATAGGCAATTAAGGACATACTTTTTAGCTGATCTTGATGTATTTTGTGAAATTATTTTGTGCCTCAGTGATCACTGAGCCACACAGATGGCTATTTCTAGTTTCCATCTGTTACTTAAGCGAAAGTAAAGACCAAAAATAGCAATCGTAGCTGGATTTTTAACCAGCTTTTTGAATTCTTGGTTTGTGCCTGGCCATGGCAGACACACCAGATGAATCTGTCAGGGAAGATCTACTGTGGTTTTAAGGAAAAAAGATCAAAGTGGGAACATGTCTGCACAATACAGCTCACCACAGCAGGTTCTTGTGTTTCAGGCAGCCTCGTCTTTGCACAGCCCTTTAGGTATGCAGCGGAGTATCTCCTTGGCAGCCAGCCACGCCTAAGGGAAAAACTCTGTGACCGAGGCTGTCATTGTGGAAAACATTTTAACGGTGCTTTAGTATTTTTCGAACACAACTCCTCAGCTTCTGATTGGTCAAGATTGCTAGATCTTGTCAACCTCACCATACTGTTTTCAGTGGGATGACTTCAGACCACTTGAGGCTGGTGTTCTCATCGCAGTGTTAGTTAAATGTGCTTTTTAATTAGCATGGGCTGGCAGTTAAAGCCTGGGAAGCTGGTAGAGCTTGTCTGTGCTATGACTCCTCCCTTTGCTGCAGCTGCATCCGTCTTAGCGCTGGTGGAGAGTTTTCCCTCCACGTGGCGTTAGATGGCTTGGAGAAGACCCAATGGACCGATTGAATTAGGAGTTCCTCTGTGTAATTTAGGTTATCTTCTAATGGAAAAAGGCCTTAAACGCCATTTGATCTTCCCTGTGGTACTATAAAACAACTTTGCTCCTGTTAGCTGCAGCATTTTGAATGTGTAGGTGGTTTGAAGTGGGAAGCAGTACTATATAGCTATAGCACCACTGGTAGACATTTTTGGTGGAGAAAGAAAAGTGTGAAGGTCTGGAGTGGGGGAACTGTTTCCAGGGGTTCTATTTTTATTACAGTGCAAACATCTTGTTTCTCAAACTGCTTTGCCGATTGCTGAACCAGATGTCCTCAGTAGTTTGTGCTGTAAGATGTTAACTAATTAGATCATTCAGATTTTAGTTAAACATAATTAGAGCCCTGTGTAAACTGAGTTAAGTTGACATTTTTATAGGTTGATTATAGGAAAAATATCAAATGTTGTACTTTAGTGTTGATACAAAAAGATATAACCCCTTTCCCCATCATCTCCCCTGAATAAAAAAATGTTTAGACTCCACATTTAGGCTTTATTCAAGACACAGTTTGTAGAATCTTCTTTTAAAATGTTTTCATGACTTAGAAACCAAAGCTTTTTAAAAGGTAATCATTCCCATACATTGTTTAAATCCCAAACATAGCATCTTCTGTGCTAATTCTGGACGTGAAAGTGACTCAGCAGAGCAATCGAATTTCATTGTAAAGTGAAGAGATGGCATGTAAATTAACCAAAAACCCCACCAAAACCCCTTTCTCCCATTTACACTCTAAATGATTAATTCTTTCATTTCTCAAGTACACCAAGATAATGTGTTTAAACATGGGAGGGGCAGTGTTGCCCAGTATATAGGGTACTGGAATGGGGCTTGACCCCCCAGCTCTCGACCTTAAGCAAGATGATTGCCCTGTACCTGTCTCACTTTCCTTTCTCATCCTTTGTCTGTTTAGATTGTAAACACTTCAGGGTAGAGAATCTCTTTCACTGCGTTCATACAGCACCTAGCACAATAGGGCGCTTCTTTCAAACTCCCAGTGACGGACTCAGCTGCCGTGGTGCCTTTTGGATTCCCAAACGGGGCCTCCTACATAGCAGTCTGATCATTCTTCAGTAGCAGGAGTAGAAGGAAAAGGTTTTCTTGTCCATGTTCCTCTAACATTATTGTATGCGTCTGGTATGAATATGAATGAGGACAAAGACAGAATTTGACACTATCATATTCTGTTTGTCATAGGTGATCCTGGGCATTTGAGCATCATTACTTCATTATTGCATTCTGAGCTGCATGCCCACAATGTACCTTGGTTTTTTACTCTTATGGTTACAATTGCAGCACACTTGTTTGTTTGGGGTTTTTTCCTCTCCTTACTGTCTGAAGTATGTTCTCTGGGGGAAAATGTTGAAAGAAATGTTAATAACTTTTTAAAAAATTGGTTTTATTTCATAATCTCTCAAGACAAATTGCAAATGGTCATACCCATATTATTAATAGTATTAATGGCCCCTGTGATTGGTGCTGTACAAATACAGAAGGTAGTTTCTATCGTGAAGAGTTTGCACTCAACCTTTTCAGAGTGCTGGTGGTACCCTAAATTGCTACTGTAGCGTCAGTACTTAACATCCTTCATACTGAATAAACTGCACATGATTTCAGGTTGGTTAAATAATTTTGTTACTTTGCCACGTATATCTGTCAGTAATTTGCTTTGGGGGGTTGTCTTGTAGGAAAAGTTCTATAAAAGTAATTTGATAGGCGGGAAGTCCATGCAGATGGTGAAGGGTGTTACAGAGTTAATCAAATTGACTCTTGGAGGTAATGAAATGTAAGCAGACACAGTAAAATGTAATGATTAACTGCAGCCCCTTCTCCCCCTTCCCGTGCCAAGTCAGCTCCTTTACATGTGCAGTGGAGGTGGTGGTATTCCATGTTATGGCATCCCCTCTCCTCACTGCATAGTTACTTATGTCACTTCTATTATGCTCCTAGCCCGGCTGTCCTGGCTGGGATCTTGAGAGTGTTTCCACGCTTGTATTTCTCACTTGGCAGCACATGATGCGGCTGCTGGGCAATCTGCCGTATCCCTTTTTTGTCAGACATCAGAGTTGGTGTCTGACATTGACTCTAGAAAACAGGCAGAGTTCAGTGATGAGAGGAACTGCAGAAACCTGATTTTGTGGGGCGCATACACAATTGAGCGACTTTCCTACAATAAGTGATGTGGATTTTTTGACTTCAGAATAGTATTTTTCCTTCATATGTTTAAACGATAAATAGTTGAAAAACGTTCAGTTCACAGAGTATTTTAACACCCTTTTATGTCATTTATCCTATTATAATAAAAACAAAATAAGCAAACTAACTAGTTTGAGAAAATTCTCTGTTCTTTTAAACCAGAAATGTCTGTAACGAGTCGTGTGGCCTGTGTGCCCACACATGCATGCACAATCCTTTACCTGGACTAACACCTACTATCATGCAAAAACAAAACAAAACAAGCTGGAGGTTGCATAACTAATCACATGTAATAAGAGGTGGACAACCAGGGTGCGTGCGTGAGAGAGGCCTTTACCCAGCAAATAGAAGGAAAGAGTATTCATTTTTAAGAAGTAGAGAACATTTAAACAAAGGTCCAAGAGTTGAGCCTGAGTGGGAAGGGGGGGAAGGAGAATACAATACATTGAGAAATGTGGAAGGAATCATGAAGAAAGAACATGTACTAACCTAAACTTACATGTTCATGTTCTTCTGGTTTCTTAAGTTGTTTCCCTGGCAGATGTCCCATAGCTGTAAGGTCTTTGCCTGTGTGAAAGAGAACCTGAAGGAGGGCTTGGCAGAACGCTTTTGGGTTGTGTGTATGGAGGAGCTGGCGTTCTTGTTTCTACTTCAGTCTTGTCTCTTGGCATATTTAATGCTGACAAGGCAAATGTTCTGCAAAACTTACATGCTGCTCTGGCAGTGGCGAGTACGCTTCCACTTTTGATTCCACAATGTAGAAATACCTTCTAGGCTGGATGAATACGGCCTGTTGTATCAAAATCTTTCATTATTGCTGCCTACATTTTCTAAATTTGACACTTTTCTTTTACTTGTGCTCAGATTTTGATGGAGAAAGCCCTGCAGGGAAAATATTACTTAAATTGAGAACAAAAAATATTTAAAACAAACGTAAAAATTCTCAAGCAGTTAAAATCTTAGAAAATTTTTAAAAACAACAGTCCTGTGGCACTTTTAAAGACTAACAGATTTATTTATCGCATGAAATTTCGTGGGAGAAAATCCCACTTCAGACGCTTTGAAGCCATTCTGTAAATTTCCCATCTTCAAAGCATCTGAGGAAGTGGGATTTTCTCCCACGAAAGCTCGTGCGATAAATAAATCTGTTAGTCTTTAAAAGTGCCACAGGACTGTGTTGTTTTTCTGCAATAAACTAACATGGCTACCCCTTTGGAACTTAAAATTTTCAAGGGGTGTGTGTGTGTGTGTGTGTGTGTGTGTGTGTGTGTGTGTGTGTGTGTGTGTGTGTGGACTCCCCTTGCTTTAAAGGGACAGCAGAGTTCATGATATAAAAGCTATTGCACCTCTGTGCTCAGTGATACTGAATTTTTATTAATTGACTTCTGCTAAAACCCAATGTAGTTTTAATCCGGTATATAAGATGGTAGGTCTTTTCCATCTTTTGCTTCTGTGATCCTAAATGGATTTAAAAGAATTCTGGTGGTAATTTGAATTTTTTAATTGGTTGTCAGTGATGTCAAAGTCTTAATGCCCATGTGGTTCTGCTTATTTTTTATGTAAATTCCTTGGGAACAGTAAAGTACTCTACTCTAAGAATGACATTTAAGGCTGATTACTGCACTTGGAGGTGTTCTGAAGTCACTCTGGCTTCATCTGCAGCCTCATGCTTTTAAAATACTTGCTGTAATGGCTTAGAAATGTACATCCCATCAGGCTTTATTGCTTAATTGTGATCATGTTTATGGTACCCAGCATTCTTGGTAAACCCATCACATGCAGGTTTCTGCAAACAACATTCTAAAGACGGTTATTCAGTGTATGGATTAGTATTAAAGTATGAAAACGCATTTTACTAATGGAGTAAGAATATTTTGCTCTATCTAAGCACTCTAAAAACCACCGAATCTTATAGATAACACACATATGAGGTAAAGTTTCACTATCCCCATTTTATAAATGAAAGAAATAAGAGGTACCAGAGCGGTTGTAACACAAGGTTACACAGCAGGTGTGGGGCAGAATTGGGAATGGAACACAGGAGCCCTGACTGAAAGGGTTCTTGTCCCTCTAAATGACATTTTCTTTTATTGGTCAGGACAATTTACATACGGTATAACATTTGCAAAGGAGTGGGAGATGATGCTTCTGTTAAATTTTGTTTTGACATTTATGTACAGAGTGCTGAATTATAGATCAGCACCACCTGAATAATACTTTACCAGTTCTAGCATCACATTTGTTCCAAAGCTTTGGGGCTGGTCCTGCACCCTTCTTTTATTCATGCAGAGCTCTCCTTGTCTTGAATGGGGATGCCGTTTATGCCAGGACTAGGATTGGATTCTTGATAGATGTGGTCTTGGTGGTATTTTGTTAGGGTTCACCAATCTGCATGTGGGAGAGCTACCGAACAACTGTTTCATGCTCAAGTTAATGACGTTGCAGTAGATGTAGTGCAGGCTGCCAAAACAGCTGAACCTGGTGTGCTAATTTTGAGCTTGAAACCTTCCATGGAGCTGCATGAGGTTGTTCAGCACTAAGCAAGAGACAGCAGATTTTACAGTATTGGGAAACTAAAAATGTACGTGAAAAAATAAAATATATGTTAAATGCTGTGTTTAAACATAATGCATTATTGAAGGAACAGTTGATCACTTTGGGTACCTGTGCAATTGTCTTGGTACAATTGAAGCATGATGGGTGTGTGTGGGGGGGGGGGGGGGGAAGGGCAGGCATGTTATCTCATAACCCTAAACCAAGAAGGAGGTGAGGAATTGTATCTTTCTGCCCCCTATTTTAATATGTAAAGAAAAGTAAGTTCCCCATCTTCAAGTGTCTGACAAGTGGGATTTTCTCCCTCAAAAGCTCATGTGATAAATACATTTGTTAGTGTTTAAAAGTGCCACTGGACTCCTTGTTTGTTTCATCTTTTGAATGTTCTCCATGTTGGTACAAGCGGAGTATTTATTAAACTTAAGATACAAAGGTAATTTCCACCCAGATGTTTGAAGATCTCTCAGTTACACTATATAGGAAATAAAATATTAACATTGGTTTAAAACCAAGTGAATGTAGTCGCTGAAACTTGAGTCTTGCAGCGGTGATGTATCTGCAGTTGAAATAATGACCTATCCCAGTGTAAAAGGTCTAGTAGTTGGATTAATGGGGTCTGGCTCAATGCTTGGATAGTTTTGTGTTCAGCATACATCAGTCTGTGGATAGCAGAAATTTTGAGGTTGAGGATTATTTCTGTTGTTCCATACAGTCGTATGACATCAGTTGCCTGTTAGTTCAGGGAGTAAATAGAACCATGACTGCATAACGTCCATACTCTGTACAGCATTGTTGTCTGAATACGAGATATAGGAGTTCAAGTCGCTGATTTTGACATAGTTCATTGCATGGGCAACAGTAAATGCAGTCTCTGTTCTGAAGTGGGTAACCGACTCGCTCCTAATCCCATCATGCAGAGTGGGGCATCTCTCATTCTTCATTCCTGATATTTTTGCCTCTTTTCAAATCTCATGCTACTAACTTTTTTATGTGCAAAAAAAGAGTTCTAAATAGGTCTCTTTTGAGACATTATGCTAGCCAAGATTATCGTATGAACTAGATCCTTTAACCATCATATAGACTGGGGTGGCCAAACTGTGGCTTGTCAGCCTCACACTGCTCACACTGCATTTGAAGTGCCTCTTGCAGAGACCCCTATACTCTCATCATTGTCCACCTACCAGACTGGAGGGGGGAGCTCGGAGCATCTGCCCTGCAGCAGGGTGGTGGGGCTAGAGAGGATTCGACCGGGGGTTGGGGGCAGTAAGTTTGGCCACCCCGATATAGATTGTCTACAAATCAATTTATCCGGTTTTGCCTGCGTCAGCTTAATTATTTTTACTCCTGGTATAATATGGGAGGACGGGCTGAGGACAGCCGAAGTCTGGGAATTCAAGAGGGAATGGTAGTATTACTCCAGCCTTTACTCAGCCATTGCTCCATTCACCATGGTGCTTTGCTGGGCATTTCATGTTGGCCCCGTTCCCTCCACCCTTCCTGCTTGGTTTTGTTTCCTCTCAGTGCTGTTTACATTTAAAGGAGAGGTAGAAGTTTGCAGGTGAGGGTTTTAGAGGTTAAGGAATTGTTACCCATAATGAACCTTTGGGTTCAGCATGAGAAGATGAACCTGAGCCATTGTGGAGTCTCTGTACCTTGAAGTCTTTAAACCATGATTTGAGGACTTTAATAATTCAGTCATAGGTTTGAGTTTATTACAGGAGAGGGTGGGTGAGGTTCTGTGGTCTCCCTCTCTGCAGGAGGTCAGAACTAGATAATCGGGTGGGTCCCTTCTGACCTTAGAGTCTGAGAGTCATAGCCTGAATTTCAGCTTACCTGTGTGGAACAGAAATATTTGGTGATGAAGGGATTTCGTATGTTGCAGAGATTCAGCAGTGAGAGTATGGGAATGCTTTCTCTTTGTGGACAAGAGCAAATTGTTCACCAGAGCAACAAGTGCTGCAGTACACGGCCATTGCCTGAAGTCTAACTAGAGGGAATCTGAGATGGTATCAGCTAACAGGCGGCTAATTTTTCTGGACCAGTAATTGAGTCATAAATCTAGGCTGTCTTGGCTCAAGCAGGAGCTTGTGAGGAATTGCCCTTTTATTTCACAGAGAGTATCACTAATATCTGGGATGATATTAGCCCATCAAGAAAAACAAGCCTAGAAGAGGGCCAGGAATGTAATGTTCTGCTTCCAAGAATTTAGTCTGGTCATACAAGTTGTCAGAAAAGGACTGAGACTGAGAGCAATCAAAGGTACCCTGAGTCATACTGATCATGTCCTCCTGGATAGTGTTGACCACTCACCACCCAGAAAGCGCAGGTTCTCACACTTGAGCTGAAGAAGTATTTTTCAGCTATTTCAGGAAGTGATCAGTGAACTGAAATGGGGCGCAGCATAGGTTAAATGCAAGCATGCTCCCACATCAGGTCCTTGCCTTAAATCCACTGTTACACAGCTATTCATTAGATATTGTATTAACACTTCTGCCTGGTACTAAGATCGTTTTGCTGAGCCAATTACTTACCCGGTCAGGTTGCTGGCTCACCTTTTTACCCGGCTGTTGTCTTTGCTTGCCAGACAAGCATGCATCTTTTCATCGTCTCAATACCTAAATATACATTCTACGTATTACATCCTTCAAGTAGTTAAAGAAAATAGAGAAAACTTCCTTTTCATACAGTTACGATTTCTTCAGTTGTGGTCAGACTATAAAATGGCGTAGGATGGATGGTAGAATCACCCAGGAGAAGTGTGTACAATATGTTAGTTTGTGTCCCAAGAGTAAAATCATAAATAACATCACTGGCCATAAAGGTGTTACTCTAGAAGTTGTCGGAATACTGTAGCTGAGATGTTTCAAGACACTGTTTCAGTTCATGAGACTATTAAAATGAACAATTTTTAAGGCGAGGAAAAGATGGTATGTCTACAGAAATAATTACTTTCATGCCTATTAACAATTACTTGACTTGTGCATCCTTAAAATGTTAACTTTAATACTCAATAAGGTTGTGTTCATTTGGGTGTTTGCCAGAGAACCAGTTTAGCAATGATGAGTTATGCAGGGTTGTAGCAGGTTGGTCCCAGGATGTTAGAGAGACAAGTTGGATGAGGTCTGATCAACAGGAGTTGGTCCTGTAGTGTAAAAGATCTTACCTGACCCACATTGTCTCTGGGATCATTAACCAAAATTCAGATAAATGGAGATGCATTTGACTAGTGCCAAAAGGGTGAGTGGATATGCAACTCTGAGCTCTAAAATGTCCATATAAAGATGAAATGGCCCAATTTCTCTTCCTCTGCTCCCTCCTCCCCAATTATCAAGACCCAGCTGATATTGCTAGATAGTCAATGAAAATCAGCCCACTTAGCTGGGGGCCTAACATTTCTAAAAGTGACAGTTTATTTTGGGTTCTTCAGTAGTTAGATGCCCAACCTGAGCCAACAGGAAGGAGTCTGATTTCCCAGAAATGGGTGCTCAGTGCTTTCTGAAAATGAGGCCTCAATCTTAGTTCTATATCCTTTTTTTGGGAAAATATTGGTCTTAATGTGTCCAGCTCAACAAATTTTCCTTATTCTGTCCTCTTAAGCAATTTGCTGTGACAGTTTGTAGTGGTGCTGAAGGGATGCTTGCTTTTCCTTAACTCTAATGTAACATCCTGAAACATTATCAGCATTTTCTTGACAGTACGAACACATTTCTTTTTTTCTTTTCTCCTTTAATGGATTACCTCTTGTATCAATGACTGCTCGTGAAAGTGAGCGTACTGCAAATACTCCCACTGAAATATTGTAAAGTATCTTCTGAGAATTAATCCAATATTGCTGGTAGAGTAGGGCAAGATTGGCCTTTAAAATACTGACGTTTCACTGATACCATTTGATCTTGCTGAGTAATATTCTAAACCAGTTTGAATTTTTGCACCAGAGCTGGGAACCGTTGTGCATCACTTGCTGTGTGTTACTGCTCAGTGTTTGGGAGAAGGCTAGAAAGTTAAACTGCTGAAGTGACCAGGGTTTAAAATTACAGATCCTTTGCTTTCTTTGCAGCCATGATATGTTTGTTTTGGCAGTCTGTGTTCTCACTGAAACACACAACTGTTCCTTTTCAGTCATTATTCGTAGTTCTCAGTCATCCTTTCATGAAGTAGCAGTGTATTATTCATGGGCTTGGAAACAGTTAGTTACTCTTTCGCTATACCAAAACATCCAGGAAATATTTTAAGCTAGCTAATTACATAAATGACAAGTATTTAGCTATGTACTGGCATGAATTGATAGTGATAGTATGTTTAAAAATGATAGAATTGTCTGTTTGGCCATGACCAATAAAAAATGTAGACAGATTTTGTGGGAGTGTGCGGGTGTCTTAATGGCTGTGCTGTTAGTGCATCATCATTGTGGATAATTGCCATAGATCCTTCTCTGGTGCTATTGTATTCACTTGGACTTCTGCTGATCTTTCCCACATGGTGGAGCTTTTATGCTCAACTTGCCCACGAAAAGGTATCTGTAAAATGTAGAGAATTAGCTCATAAATTCACCTAATTCATGCATCTTCTATAAGAAATCTAATGATACTTTTGAACGGCACAAATGTATGATAACATTAGTGCCCAAGAGTTGATTTACCCCGAGTAACAGAGCAGAGTGCTAGGCAACTTGAAAAAAAAAAAAATTGCAGTGCTCCTGTCATGTCAGATAGACATAAAATGCTGTGCATTGCCACAATTCTTGGGGAAAAAATGCTCGTCAACTGTAAGGCAGTCTCATCAGTTTGGTTTTATACTCAACAACTGCCTTGCAATTTCCCAAAATGTATTGGATTTTTGTATCACTTCAAAAAAATCTGCGTGACTTTGAAGCACCTACCTTGCCATGTCTCTTCATAAGCTGGGAATAGTCAAATAATTCTGACAAATTTAAAAAGTAAAACTATTGAAGAATAATCTGAACCCTTTATGGCTTCAACTACTCCTGTGTGGCTCTGGAAAATGCAGAGAATCAAGGCTTCAGAGCAATTATGTATATCCTGATGTTTAGTTTTCTTTTAAAAATACCATGTAAGAAGCTGTGCAGTTTTACTTTAATTTTCTTCTTTACTTATCTAGTGCTTTTCTGTTCTTCCAATAATGCTTTTTGTTGAAAAGTGGAGGCCTTTTCCTTTTTTAGGAAAAAGGAAAAGAATATCAGCAGTAGCTCCTTTCTGCCTTTTGAACCAAGGAAACACTGGTTCCTCAGCCAAAAACAAACAACGGTGATTGGGTCATTTTAGACTTTCACATTAGTCTTTGCAAGTCTCATCTAAAATCCTTTCTTTTCAGAACACTGCAGCCATATTTGTCCGTACACCAAGAAGTTATCCTATCATTCCTACGCTTGCAGATCTCCATGGTCTCCCCAGACTCCTCTCTATCCACTAGAACAGGGGTCGGCAACCCAAAAGATAAGAAGAGCCATTTTAAAAAATTCCTTCAATAAGCAAGTGTTTTGAGAGCCGCAATGGGTAGCCTCCTGGTTAAGAAACTGAATAATAGAACAGATATGCATATTGATTTTTAACAACAAAAAATGATGTTTAATGATGTTAATAAACAACTTACATATAAACATTTTAACGGTGGAAGGAAAGGAAGAAGGAAGAGAAAGAGAAAGGAAGGAAAGAAAAAAGAAATCAGGAAGGAAGGGAGAAAGGAAGGAAGGAAGAGAAAAGGAAAAAAGACAAAGAAAGAAAGGAGGAAGGCAGAGAAAGAAAGGAAGGAAGGCAGAGAAGGAAAGGAAGGAAGGAAAGAAAAAAGAAATAAGGAAGGGAGAAAGGAATGAAGAGAAAGAAAAAGAAAAAAGAAGGAAGGAAGAGAAAGAAAAAAGAAGGAAGAGAAGGAAAGAAAAAAGAGGGAAAGGAGAAAGAAGGAAAAGAGAAAGGAAGCAAAGAGAGAAGAAGGAAGGAAGAGAAAGCAGGAAAAAAAAGGAAGGAAGCAAAGAGAGAACGAAGGAAGAGAAAGAAGGAAGAAAAGAGAGAAGAAAGAAAAAGGAAGAAGAAAAAGAAGTAAGAAAGCCACAGGATGGCCCCGGAGCCCAGCTGCAGAAAGAAAGCAAGCAAGCCACAGGACAGCCCCAGCTTGGGGGATGGCGGGGGCTGCTGGGCGTCCCTCTAAGCTGCGCGGCCGCATACCCGTGCAACTTGCAGGGAACATAGCATGGGGGTGCGGGTCGGGCTGGAGAAGGGAAGAGACAGGCTCGGGCTGGAGGAGGAGAGAGGCACAGGTCGGGCTGGAGAAGGGAAGAGACTGGCTCGGGCTGGAGAAGGGAAGAGGCGCGGATCGGGCTAGAGAAGGAGAGAGGCACAGCTCGGGCTGGAGAAGGGAAGAGACAGGCTCGGGCTGGAGAAGGGAAGAGGCGCAGGTCGGGCTGGAGAAGGGAAGAGGCGCGGATCGGGCTAGAGAAGGAGAGAGGCACAGCTCGGGCTGGAGAAGGGAAGAGACTGGCTCGGGCTGGAGAAGGGAAGAGGCGCAGATCGGGCTAGAGAAGGAGAGGCGTGGGTCAGGCTGGAGAAGGGAAGAGGTGCGGGGAGAGGCTTGACTCAGAGCGAAGGTGGCCTGGGAGTCGTGGCCAGAACTCCAGAGCTACTTCACACCTGGCTCCCTGGAGGGGATTGCCAGGGAGCCACAAGGGGGGGAGACAAAGAGCCGCATGCGGCTCCGGAGCCGTGGGTTGCCGACCCCTGCACTAGAACATAACTTTCTTCATTAGTAAAGTCCCTAAAGCCAACATTTCCATCAGCTTCTGTGGAACGCCCTTCTATCTCCTTTCTTACTCTTTTTCAAGATCAGATCTGGCCTCTCGTGAATCCTGTGCTTTCTCCTTTGTGCTAGACTGGTCTTTATTGTTTTTGCAGTGATGCAGTTTTACTGCATTCCTTTACCTCAGCCTTTCTTCTGCCCTTTGCAAACGAAGTTCAAAATCTGCCTAATTGTTGCCCAATGTTGATAATCCATTGACGAGTCCTGCCATACCAGCAACTGCAATTGGCAACCCTTCATGTCTTTCCATACTGTCTGTCATCACCTACAGTTAGATCTTCTTAGACAAACATTTCCTTGGTAAACCTAGGAGAGTTAAGTTCTGTGGAGTATTACAAGACTGTGACTGAGGTCATCTATTTCTGCTGAATAATAGGCCATCCGTTAGTCAGAGGACAAGCTAGTGCTTTCAGAGTTGCAGATAGGTGCTTTTGCTTGGAATCAGTTGGTATTTTCAGGTAGCTGAAAATGGAGGAAATTTCTCCCACAACTTTAGTAGACTTTCTTTCAGTTTTGGTGGAAGGTAACTTATAATGCAAGGTCCAGAGATGTGGAGTCAGGAAAATAATAGCCTTCAGAGTTTTTTAAGCTCTTTCAACAGATGCAGCTAACAAAAGCCGAATTAACTCTGATTTCCTGAAAGCATCTGTTTTCACAGTGAGCACAAGTCAAGAAATGAATGGTTTGGTTTTTCAGGGATTTGGGGCACTTGCAACTCACCATGTAGTCATTGGGAGCTCAGAAACCCTGAAAATCATGGTAAAAGTTTTTGCCATCACACAGGGAAATAAGGATTACATTCGAGGTGAGGTAGTCGGGAGAGATGGCTGGTTCTGATGCCATATAGCACGCCTTACCTACACTTACGTAAATGTTTTCATCTTTTCTTCTTAACAGATGCGTTCAGTTTTGTCATTTCATAGGTTGCTCTATCTCTGAGTGTAAGATCTTCAATCTGTTCCTGATTGCTTGAGTTTCTAGTTAATAACATAGGATAGCATAGTTTTCTGAAGCTTATTTTGTGTGTGCACTTGTCTTCTAGGAACAGTTTAAAATCAGATAATTTTAAATTGTTAGGAAGGAAATACTTGAATGGATTATGTTTACCTAGGTGCCTTTTTCTTTTTGACTTGAGGGGACTGCATATGCTTAGAATTTCAAGAATTAAAAAAATTAAGTGTGATTTAGTAGTTTAAAGGGAATCTTAATACAGGGCAATAGATCTGAGTGTGGGTGCCTATCTAACCTAGTTTGTTTTCAGCTATCACAATTCTTGATTAGCATTTTAAATAAATCTTGTGTGCAGCTGAACCCAATTTGGGAGGATGTGTAGGGATATGTCATTCTCCTCCTTACTGTAGCCAGTTGAAGAAAAGGTGGGTGGGAGCAGAATATGGCATTGTTGTTTCCTTCTTTTTTTGGGGAGAGGATGTGCCCATGTATCCTTCCATCTCCTCTTCATGGGGGTTCACATTTAATACTGCTTCATTATCAGTCGGGCTGCTTTATATTCAATTATTCAAATATCTTTCTGGATTCAAAAGCATTTCTGTGTGCCACACAACTTGTTTGCAAAACTCCAGGTTTTGTATCTACCTCTTGTTCACAGTGATAATCTTTGTGGTTTTACAGTTACATTTTATTGTCCTTAAATGCATTTCTCTTCACTAATGTGGTGTGTTAGACACTAAGGGGAAACTCTGCATGTGCAGTAATTCTGTCTATAATCTAAATGCGTAACCTGAAGTGAATTTTTTCCTCTATTCTGTTATCCATTTACCTTATTTTCTTTATTTTGTTTTTTGTTTACCCTTTTTAATGCCTTAAAACAAACTGCTGTGCAATAAAAATGATAAACAATAGAAGTAAAGTTTGAAGCTTTATAGTGACTTGTTTCTCTGGTGAATAAACTTATTTCGATGCATTAATGAGACAAAGTACAGCTAGAAATGGGTTCAAAGTAAACTCGTAATAAAATAAAGACATAATACCAATTCAGCTTGTTTTCTTTTTACAAAATATGTGTTGGCAGTATCCTGACTTTGGATGTAATTATGCAAACTTTGAAAAATAAATCTTTATATTTTGTGTTAAAATTAAATAACGAGTGGTTAAAAAAATCAAAAGTCAGTTGACCAAGTGGAGTGTAAAGAATGCTATTCAAATTCACTCAGCAACCATGTATTATACTGGTGAGAAATCTGCTAACAGGGTATGTATTTTTCTCTCCTGTATGAGCAGTAGGGTAGTTGCCCTTAAGTCATTGCCTGAGCAACATTATCTAATCTAAGTGGCGTGTCTAGTTCTTTGCACAAACATTTAAGAAGACAATGTAAACTGATTTGACTGATGGGACTTTTGGATTAAATCAACACTGATGAATTATCTGTAGGAAGATGAAGGGAATAGAGTGAGGCATGAATATGCCTAAATGTTTTAGAAAGTGGCCCAGGAATGAAGAATGTAGTAAGATGGTGAAGAATATTGTGGGTGATCAGTAGCTGGGTGGCAGAACTGCAGATATGGTCGACTTGGACTAGTTTGGGACTTTAATTAGTGATGTTTTGGGGTTGTTGCTGGAAGGGGATTAGAAATAGCCCGTGTGAGGATGACAGCAAGTGCTCTGCTGCTTTAATGTATGAGGGTGCTTTTGACACGGGAGCTTAAAATATTCCACAGAACCTTTCTGTAAAAGTTATCAGTACAGACACCAAAAAGCTTGCGTAAGAAATCTGGGGGATGACGAGTTAATGGGAAACTTGGGTTTGTTGTTTGTGTCTATTTCACTAGTAGTAAAGCAACTGATGGTGTAAAATATGCTTATAACTTTACATACATGCCTCTGCCTCACCAGTGGATTTGGGTGTGGGGAACCTTCTTTAATTGCTTAGGGCAAGTCAACACTTCATGCTTCATGGGTGTGCTGAGGTCTTTTAATGATTATATGCTCTAATCAGGGGTGGCAACCTTTACCGAGTCCCTCCCCCATGCCGTGGGCTCAGTACCTTGGCCACTGACTTACGGGATATTCGGTAGCTGCAGCAGTGGGGTAGGGGTCTGCAGCCCCATTTCCTGCCCCGCCCCGTTTGAATGATGGATGCCGTGGCATAGCTGTGGGGCACTAGCATGCCCTCCTCTGATGAGCCACCACCCAGCGATAACCCCAGCAGCCGTGACCACCCAGTCCCTTTGGAGAGGAGTGCGGGTGGACTTTTATCCCGTGTGCAGCGCAGCTATATAGACCAGACCTTTTGGGCTTTTATTTCAGGCACAGCGTTGTTTACATGCATGTTTGTCTGAGCAGTAGATGTGACTTTCAGATTTCATGCTTTGAGTATTGAAATGCAGATTTTATTACTGTAGTTTTATTTTGATTTTAAAAAACAGCTTTGCTTAGTGCAGTTTCTTTCTATTTATGTGTACCGTAGACCTCAACTATTTAAGCTATGTCAGTTGGCAGTAGAGGTCTTATTCAGTGCAAACAAAAGCTCTAATCCTGTAATATGCTGAATATTTCCTACAAGGGCCTTTACCTCCCAATTATTTGATCAAGAGTTGAGTGCACACCACCTTTCAATAAGTTCTCATCTCTCACGATCCAGTACAAAATTCAGATACACATTTAGATGGTATTTATGCCAGGTGTCTCCCATCACACCCATAGAAAAGGAACTTGTTAAGGATAGACACAGACGGTGCAGAAAGGAATTTTACTATGGGATGCTGAGTATAGAATAAAATGGCTCCTGTTTCCAGTCGAAAGCTTTATAACTATATCAGAAATAGGTTCTCCAATAGAAATATCATCTACACTAGTAGTTTGGGCCTGGAGGGAAGGAATCATGAGCGTTTAAAATGGTGATTCCTTTCTCTCAGCTTAATAGAGCTGCACAGCAAATAATAAGATGTTTTGTAAGAAAGTGGTGCTGGCTGCATCTCTCTTTTTTCCTGTTAGTTTCTAAGGTGCCATAACATTACTTAAAGAAAGTTAATTTTTTGGTCAGTTTCCTTTTTTAAACCATTGTATTGCTGTGGTATTTAATGAACCTGCATATGTGGGACTGCTGTGTTCATCTGCACTCTGTCAGAGAGGGGATGCATTCCCTTAATTCTTCACCATATTGCAGAGTTGTAGAATGGAGGGGGGAAGAGTCTCCCTAATGCAGTGCAAGAACAAGACACTGAAAGAAGCCAAATGAAAACCCACCAAATTATTAATTAAAAACCATCCAGCAAATGCTTTTTACCCCCTTTGTTTACTTTAAATTCACAATAATACGAAACCTTCATTCAATTAACTGACATTCTAATTTCCATTAAAAAAAACCAAAACAGAACTTATTAAATAAATGTCATCAACTTCAGTCCATTTTACTGTAGGGAACTGACTTTCTAGCCCCTATTTCTAAAATGTTCCCTGCTTCTACTTACTTAGTTTTTTTTCCCATCGAGTGAGGTGTCACTCATAGATATGGTTTCCATGTATTTGTTCCATTCTCTTGCTGCTGCAAAACTTGAAGAGTTTTCCTGAAAAGAGAAATCTTCAAGGATCCTCCACTAGATAACGCTCTTGAGAATTGATAAATAGATCCTTGAACATCATTATTTTAGGAGTGACTTTTTGATGCCTACTAAAACTGATGTGCACGTTAAATATTTACTCCCTCTGTTATGAAACATCTTGAAATATGTATTCCATTTGAAGCTCCTTTTGCATTTGCAGATGTACAATTCATAACTAAAAATGAGTGGATCATGGGCTCTTTTGTGAATGGGACCTTCATTTCCTCATTCCTAAGACATGCTTCACAAGCCTCTGGCTGGCCTTGTAAAGGAGCAGATGGTATATCAAGAATAGTTTGCAAAGCATGCTGACCGACAGTTTGTCTTGTAAGGATGGAGGAAAGAAACATCAATGTAGGAATCTGACACATCCCCTGGTAAAGGAAGGGAGAGAATCCAAAGTGACTTAGCATGTTTCTACAGAAGGTTTTTAAACTGTAGTAACTCAGAAAATGTCTGGTAAAAAGATGAAAATAAGATTTCAGGCCTAGCTTTAGTGGAAGAATTCTAAGATACCAGTATCTTCAGGTGAAAATAACTGATGTTACTTTTAAAAAAGTAAGAGAAGAAAAGAGGCAGTCCTCTGAAAAAGATGCGGAAAGTTAAAGTAGCTTGCAATCTCATTTGCTGTCTGTTTAGCTAACCATAATTAAAAAATGCCTGAATGATCCTAATAACACATGATTCAACTGACAAGCACTAATTGCTCTGTATCAGGCCAGAAGAAGATGAATGTTGTCAAGAAAACCACAAGTCAGACAAGCTGATTCTCTTCTAGTTTGACACCATGTTCCCATGTACAAACCAGTTTTTACTGGAGTCTTTCCAGCATCAAAAGAAAATCCTCGCCTTCCCATTAATTTTCATTGCTGGCAGGCCTGAGCTGTTTGTGATGAGTCACTTTCATTACTATTGCTGGCTTGCTAACACACAAGATTGTGTAAAGACAAAAATGTAAACAGGTTTCCCAACTTTCTTTGTCCTTTTAAAAGAAATCCTCTAGTTCAAACTTAACACACGTTTACAGTTGTGTATGAAGCATGAGGCATGAACTGATTCTCTCTCCCCCCCCCCCCCCCCACCCCCCCCCGTAGACACTACAATAGCAGTTAGTTTCTTGTTCAACGTGTTGGCTAGGGAGGCTAGATGGATTAGGAGTCGTGATTGAAGATCACTGCAACCTTTCTGACACAGGCAATATAGATAGATAAATAAGTATTAGCTAATATTTGGTATTTGAATTGTAATGATATATTCTTTAAGGCTTTATGGATGTAAATATAATCTTTGCTGTGAGAAGCTCTGGTCTTAATAGAGCTGGTGCTATCATGCAGGATTTAGTGCAAAGTGCAGGGTGTCTTATTTTTTGCCATGCGCTCTGGCTTCTCAGTAGGCTTTGGACAGCTGCTGTCCCTCTCCCTATCCAAACTGAAAACCCCTCTTCTGCTGCTTGAACCTAAACCTCATCTGACCTCACTAGACTCATATGCAAGCAGCGGGAGCTAACATTTTTTTCTTCACCCCGTCCCCACAGTCCGGGCAGCAGTTTTGGAATGTGCTCTCCTAAGAAGTGTGAGGAGGGATATGGGATGAATTGTGCATAAGGATGGGAGCAGATAAGAGACAGCCTCCTTTCCTCTGAGCCTTTTAAAATGGCAATTGCAATGCATATAGGTAAGTTTTAGTTTTTTTTTATTTTAAATTCAGTATCACTTATGAAAGGAAAGACTTTTTTTCTTATCAATTGAGATAGTTCTGTAATTAAACATTGGATACCTCATGTAAGCAAATTTTCTCTTGATTTGTTGTTAAGTTGCATAGTCTTCCTTGAAGTTCAGTGACACTACTTTACTTATTTTTGGGATTTAGTTATTAAACAATTTTATACCATTGGAGGAGTTTTAATGGATCCAGTATTACTATATTGGCGGAAAAACCTGAACTGTTCAAAGGTGAGATTGCGTTTAAATTTAAATAACTCTTGATTAAACCTTATAAGATCATTGATTTTAAGTCTCAAAAGTGACTAATGATATTGGATGCCTCATTTGTTCCATGTCTAACCTGAAGCATATTAAAAATGGTCTGATTTTCAGAAAGTGCTGGTCACTTACTTTCTGAAACTTGAACCTTTCCCATATCTTTCAAGTTGGGGATCCAAAGATGGAGATATCTAAGATCAGTAGTAATTTTTGAAATTGGAGAACTACACAAATGGAACTGGAACATAGAAACTGGCTGGTGAGGAATTTAATTTTTCCCTGATAGGAAAGTAAGGTTGGAGGTACAGGCAGGGGAAAAGTGAACAGAGAGCATGGAAAGATAAGCACTGTAATTTTCTCGTTTAAGAAAGATGCCAGACCTGAGTCTATAAAAATTGTTTATTAAAACTGGCAAGAAGTGGCAACTTGAGCGAGTGATCTGAGAATGAATGTTCAAGACTTTCATGTCCGTCATGTACTGCAGACTATCCATTCAGGTGATGAGCCTGTGCTGTGTTAGAACACAGATTATACAATTGAACATCTCGGGGCTTGTTAATGGTTTGATCTTTGATCTCTGACAAAAAAGTGTTGCCATATTTTTATGCCAAAACAATATGAAATCTGTGCGACGATCACAGTAATTAGTGACAACAAACTAAACAAGACAACTTAAATAAGTTTAATGTAAAGTTATATGAAGGCTAGTGGTGAGCCCCAGGTCTCAATTGTACACGTAACGGAGAACGACACATTCCCTCTATTCATGAATGGTAGCCTGAGCCATTGTTTGCCTCACTTCATTTCTGCATCCAGAAAGACAGTGGTACTTATTAAAAATAAGAAAGAAGAAGATCCATTTGTCAGCTGGATTTAAGTTCCTTTAACAGCAACAGAGCCAGACGAGGATTTTCATTTGTAATGACTTCAGAATTCTTTGCATGAAATAATGAAAAGCCTGGAACCTGCTCTTAAATCTTGGAATATGTTCTTTCTATAGAAAACAGCTTGTAACAGTATCAGAAAGGGTACATGGGTCACTTTAAGTTAAACATAGCAACCCTTCACTGTGTTTTGAAAATATCCATAATTAATATAAAATAGCAAATCTTTCATTTTTGATAGGCATTTGCTATATCTGCTTTTGCGTATCAATCTTCCAGACTGTAGAAATTCTTATTTTATAGGTAGTGTTCCTTTTTATTTTAAGCTTGTTCTTGTTTCATTAAAAATGATGTAAAAAAGCCCCATCACCAGGGCCTTCTATAAATAATGGAGCTGAGATAATGCAATAAAATTTTTCAGTACAACTAGAACGAAAGCAATATTTCTGCTATCTCCATCAAGGATTCTAGAGTATTCTGCAGTGGTGGTGTCTTAATGAGAGTAGATCACTTAAAAATCCCATGGAAGCAATATTTTGTGGGAGTTTATTCATTGGGCTGTGTAGTACTAAGGAAGCTTAAGGAAGTCTAGGCTAGTCCTGTTATAGGTGTAAAACCAATACATCAAAGTGGAATCTCTCCACTTGGTTCTCTAGGCAGGGTACATTGAAGGTGATTATAGCTCTGTTCGCAAACAGTTACCAAGTGGTGGCATGGTATGAGAGCCTCTCAAACTGGAGACTTGTAGAGAAGATGGCAATCACGATTGGGAGGAAAAGTTGGGCAGGAAAGGCGTAACAGAACAGAGCAGAGGATAGCTGTGCTTTTAAAAAAGTTTATTGGCTGCTTATTCATGCAGTAAAGACACAGGCATGGTGTCTTGTGTGCAACAGCACAGAGGGTAACGGATGGGCTTTTCAGGGCAGTGACGTCTGCTTAGGCAGAATATGTAGATCAGTAATGAGAAATGGTGCCATCTAGGGTTGAAACGTTGCCCTGGGCTTTCAGTAGATAAAATGCTGAAAATTGACGTACAGCCCTGTGGTGCCAGGTTAGTGTTACCTTCTCCACTCCCTGCAGCAGTGCCTGCTTTACATATTTTGCTGCACTAGGCAAAATAAAAATGTGCACTCCCCACCCACCCCCTGCAGAAAAATTTGAGTATTTTCAACAGTGCAGGAGCGATGAAATTGACAAGAAAGCCAGGGACAGCTGGAGCCGGGCTCTGGGAGGAGATGGGGCCCATTGCCAGCGGGGACGTGGCTTCCCAGAATGCCTCCAGGTCCCGGCTGTATGCCAGGATTGGGCGGGAGGCATGTGCCTGCAGCCCAGCAGCTGCCCTTTATGGTTTGCCACCCTAGGCAGTTGCCTACTTGGCCTATGGCTAAGACTGGGCCTGCCCTGCAGTAATTACCATCAGGCCGGGGATCCTGTCTTTGTATGTGTTTGATATAGCGTTCGGCATAAGGAGGTCCTCATTCTAATTGGGGCAGCTGTGTGGGTGCTGCTGTCCATTTATATTAAATGTTTTTATTGGATGTAATTGTGTCAATATATGGAAAGAAAGCACTTATTCTTTTTAAAACAAGTGTTTCAGAAATTACCCTAGAACTTTTTTTTGTTGGTCATGAGAATTTATCCAAGTTTTTCTTTCTCCAACAGATCGGTTTTACAATAAGAGAGTTTTCTGAAACTCCACAACTTCTCAGGCACCTCTGACATAAAGCTTTGTGCACGTGCTTCCATAATCTGTGTTCCCAGATGGTCACTTTTTAAGTCACGCTATTGCAATAATTGGATGGGGGGAGGTAGGAGGACATGAAGAATAGCTTGATGATCGTGTCTTATCTACAAACAAACTTCCAAAGTTATTTGTTTCAGAAGTTTAAGAAGCACACTGATGACTAATTTTTTGTTTTTGTTTTACTTCTGCCTTAACTTAGTTAATAATGTGAAAATATGCAGTGGAATTATTTCAGAAACCTTTTTGTATTCTTGACACTTATTTAAGAATGTTCATGCTTGTTGCTTTAGGTTTTGTTGTCTTTTCTATAAAGGGGGGGAATCTCTGGAGTTCTGAACACCACCTGTAAGGTGATGAATTGAGGTCATTTAGCACTGTGCAAAATTGCCCCCAAAGCAATAGCAAAATATACAATACAATTACAGATGAGGACACACCACAGAGCACTTATGGTGAGAACTTTGAGAAATGACCACTGATCGTGTTAGTACCCACTTTGAGATGCTTTGGATTCTGTTTTCCAAGGCGTTTTCTTCCCCCATCTCCCGCCAACACCCTCTAAGTGAAGTCTGCAAGAGCTTGGAGTGCTCTGAAAATGAATACCTGGCCTAGAGTGTCTGTGTGGCCAACCAAAATTAGAGGCTAAAATCCGAGGTACTAAAAACTAGAGGCCACTTCTGAAAATGTGGCTGTAAGTGACTTGCTGTCAGTCAGTTACCAATTTGAGAGTCTAACTCAAGAGTCCTGACTCTGAAATGCCTCTGCCAACTACCTTACGGACAGATTCTGAGGGAATAGCATTTAGTTTAGAAAAAGTGGAAACTGGCTGTTCTTCCTGAAGAAGAGGCTTTCAGTGCATTTGATTCTATGTCATGATTACTGTTTTTTGAGGGTGATTATTCATTGAATAAAACAAACTGTATATTATTAGAGCTAGCAATGCATCCGAAGTGAGAGGTAAAACCAAGATGGTGTCGGTGTTGAGGACACTCTCAGCTTAAGCCTTACTTCATATGATCACTGTTATCAAAATGAACTTCTGTATTGAAAGAGAATGGTATTTAAAAGAATCCACATTATGTAAGGGCAGAGCTGTTCAGCAAGGAACCAGTATTCCTGGGCATTGTGTTTTGGACTTTCCAAATTGGATTGAATGTTGAGATTGAAAAAATAGTCAGCACTATGTAAATGAGAAAGGGAAGTGAAAGTGCATCTCAAGCAGATAATTTCTATGTAGATAATTTGCCATAAAAATTTATACTGCAGTCCTTAAAACCTTCAGAGATTTATTCTATCTAGGGAAAGGTGATTTATGTGGTATTAAAACATTTTTTATGTTTCAGTCCTTTAGATTTAATGTTTATTGCCTATAAAAATGAAATCTTCCTGTGGACATTTAAAAGTTTTGGTACTATGTGAAATATATTCAGCTTAGAATCTGAAATGCTTTGGAGATGTAGTAAATAAATAGTGGAGTATTACTCCAGATTTCCTAACCTAGATGGTTTAGGCATCTAGTGTTAAATTATTCGATATTGCCCTGCTTACTTAGTGCATGGGGACTGGGAGTGTATATTGGTGAAATCTGCGTGGGATTTATCTGATTGTTGTGAGGATACCTCACGCTGGTTTTTTCAATAGAATTGGACCCATTTTGTGTAGCCATAGTACAAATATAGAGGCAGATTTGGCCCTACCCAATGGTCAGCTGACAGCCAGATTTTAGTCCAGTCTACCCCTCAACATAGATCTGTAAAGAGGAGGGAAGCCTATGTTAATTTACAAAACTCATATATAAATGTTTGATTTGTTTCTCTCTCTCCTGCCAAACTTTGTAGGTTGCGAGGTTTTTTTAGGTCCTGATGGTGTTGCTACAATTTGCCCTCAGTAGAGCGTGGTTACTACCACAGGACCGTTGCAAAGTTCAGAGAAGCACCATTCCTTCCTTGTTTTCCTTTGCTCAGGAAGAGGAGTTGGAGGGTTTTGTCAGTAGCAGATTACCCGTACCGGTATGGGATTACGAATGTCCCATTCCCCCAGAATCAGTTTAAATGTACCGACCAGTGTTTAAGAGCTGAGATCATGGGTCAGCATACTCCTCCCCTGCCTGCTCAATGAGAGTGTAACAGGCACGTAATGCCTGCTTACCCCATTCATAAGCAACAGAATGGTGCCATTAAAAAGCAAACAAATCCCATAATAGATAGCATTGACTTTCCTGCATTAATTTCTCTATTTAAAGTGTATGCTGCAACAGAACTTTTGCACAAGGGCACCTGCTGCGCAGTAGGACAACAAAGCTAATAGAAATTGGGAGCAAAGTTTGTCAAGTTCAGTTGAGGTTTTCGTCCAAAGTCTGTAAATCTCTCTACATTCTTTCATTCTTGTACTTTAAACTTTGGTGGCGCTTCCTTGAGGTGTAAAAGGCTGGGCCCAAATTCGTAAGGACTAAGAATTGGCTGGATATCGCAGCAGTAATATCATTAGTTTCCTGTAGTAAAATGCAGTGCTTCCTGTGGTACGCTCTGCCTGGTCACTTTTGTATCATTTAAACATTGGAGCCAACCACTCATCCTCCACGTTGGGGGATAAGACATGAGCTAGTATGTAAACAAAGAAGGATAGCTAGTAAGGAGAAATCGACTTATTAGTAAGCAGTTTGAGGCCTCTGAAAGTTCATTCTGAAACCAATACCACCTTCGCTCCCACATGGTCAACTGAAAATAGCGCTGTTCACATCCTACTGTAGGCAAACGTTGGGATGCTGCTGTTGGTATTCCTGGTACTTGACTTTTTCTGACCTGTGTCCTCTGAAGGTTCAATCAGTTATCTATCCTCTTTGTTGTGAGAAGTGTGGAATGCTTTGGAGGTTAGCTATTGTTTGTTTTCTTTTTCTTTTCACATTTGTGGAGGATGTAAATTAAGAAAAAAATGGGATCTCAAAGAGTGCAAGGGGAAAATATTTGTTTCCTTCCTTGCTTTTTCTTTATTCCTTTGTGGTGGTGTTCATGTGCTCTCAAACCATCACTTCTGAGATTCTGACTCTAAGTCGTCAGAATGAAACTTTCACAAAAGAAACATATCTGTATTCAAAATGGATCTGGTTGCATTGTGTGAATTTGGTACCCATTACGTAACTGTCCAGCAAAATCACGTCTTTCCCTTTTGCAAAAATAGAATTTTATTAAACCCTTTTCACAGGGCATATGAAAATCTCTTCAGCATCACAAAACTGGCTGAGTATATCATTTTGTGGTGTTTTTGTTTACTCTCTCTGAAGTGTCTGCTCAATGGCAGAGATAGGATATCAATCTTGGGGCACAAGTGGCATGAAATTACTTGAAGAAATTGGTGAAATATATGTAATGCAGCAAATGGACAAATATTCATACAAACAGAGGTTGGGCTCCTCTTCCCATTCAGAATGGGCTTTGGAGTGCTAGCAAAGGACTGGTGAAAGGGCATCTAGGCCACCCAGCAGAAAACTTCTCTGGTGCATCTAGAAGTCCTGTTATTTGTCTCCAAAATGATTTTAATCCAGGTTTCTTGTTTGTAAATCACTGTGTGACACAGCATCTTGAATTTTGCCCCCCTACCATCGCCACCACAGCAACAATCAGTGGTAGGTGACTGCATCTGATAGATTCTTTTTTGCTCTCTGTATGAATGTGGGAGGGAGGGAGGGAAGGGAATGAAGTAATCTGTTCCATCAGCTTGTAAAACTGAACTAATTAACAGACTATCAGCACTGATTGAGACAGCAGCATTCTTTAGTGAGAGACTGTAAACATACATTGTCTTAGTAGAACTGTTTTTACTGCTGTAAGTGCAAGATATGGAAATGATATCTTTAATAGCCAACATTTGGGACTTTTCAGTGACTGTGTATTCTAGGCGCCTCTCTTTTGTCAGGTTAGTGTGGTTTATGTAGTTCCACTCCTGTTCACTGCAATGAAACTTGACAGATTTTTGACTTAGGATGTTTCAATAGCTGAGCTGAAAGCTGTTTAGCCATATTTTTACTATAGCCCTGTGAGACACAGTTATCGACAGTTGTTAGATCTAGTTCATTGCTGCTCCCAGTGTAGACAGAGTGTGGGGGAAGAGAAATTCTAAAGGATAGTTTTACTTTAATGTTAAAAATGCTGTACATTTTGCAATTAACATCCTAATGTGCCAAGTCATGAATTCAAAGAGAACTTTTGGGTGTTGCCATCATAAGAATTCTTTATTGTGCAATCAGTATTATTGTTAATGAACATTAACAGGGTTCGGCAAATTGCATGCTGAATTGTCAATCCATATTAAAAATATTATACAGAATATGCAAACTCTGGCTTTAGATTAGCTTTCAGAACTCCATAATATTCACTGTATATTATTCCTAACGTACATTAATAATATGCACACTACCACCACGGAGTCTGCCTCTGTATGAATACACATTTACTAAGCTTGTCTCTTTCATGTCACAGAACAATCAGCCAAATAAAAATATCCACATTATGTTTCTTGGAACACTTAATTAGAAACTGCACTCTGCATCCCAACAGATGTATTTCAGTTTTATGTCAATATAAACTGGTGCTTATGGTGATCAAGATAAAATATCAAGGATTGCAAAAATCTCCCAAGTCTTCAAAATCTGGCAACTCGTCCGTAAGTCTAAAATTCATAACAGCCAGTGTTGGTAGTATATTGATAAGCATATGCTGTTACTGTTCCAAAGGAATATATTATCACCTAACTGGTTCATTCTTACGGCTTTGGATATGAAAGAACACTAATGTGTAAGGAAGGTTTATTGTATTGAGAGAGACTTCAAGTAGGATAATATGAGTCAGGAAAATGTGCTTGGTTGTATTGTGCTTATTTCTGTAATGCACCCATTCTAAAATGCACCCATCTTATGCACTGGCTGCATATACAAACAATGTTACAAAAATAAATGTTAGCTATTGATATCAACAATCATCTCCCTTTCCAAGCTTGGGAAAATGTCTAAGCCTTACAGCATGCCTGAAAAGTCAACAAACTTCGGCTCTATAGACTACAGGAGGAAGCAAATTTCAGAGTCAAGGACCCTCTCTGAATACACACTGCCAGAAAACCCCTCCAGCTTAAGCTATTTATATGAAGAACAATTACATTTGCTAGTAATTTTCTTCTGCTCTTGCTGTTATTGTAGATATTTGTATTTGTGAATACAGGCTTCCCACCCATCTTCCTCTGTGGAGTCCTGCAATGATTTGACATCAGCCTGTCATTATATCAGGTATATTTAAATCCAGCCACATGACTTGAATTCAGGAAGAGGAGATGAGCTAAGAGAGTGCTAACCTTTGTTTAAATACATATCTTTTAGTAATGAATAGAAGTGGCAAGGGAAATTCACCATCACAGGGCCTAATCAAGCCACCTACTCCATCATGCGATAAATAAATCTGTTAGTCTTTAAAAGTGCCACAGGACTCTGTTGTCTTTCTACAATAGACTAACACGGCTACCCCTTTGGAATTTGTGTAAGGGGTAGTTAGGAAGACAGTGGGAGATACGTATTTTACGTACCTTGCGTATCTCCCGTCAACTGCCACCAAAAAGTGTGGCCAATGTAGAGTACGGCTAAGGTTTGTACAGCGCCTGAGTACAGTGGGGGAGGATGAAAGCAAATGTGACAAGTCTGAGCTCAGGCTCAGAATTCCCTCACCTTTTTTCTCCCCCTGTAGGGTTACTTTATTGGAATGTAATTAGAAAAACATTTCCTTAGATTTCTTCTTCGGATACCTATTGATATTTTTTATTAGTTGGGCACAAGATCTTTAGGAAAGAAGTTTTTAATAGGTGTAATTTTATTATTGGTGATCTCCTTTGGATACCAGAGGACAATGGAAATAGTTGTGATGATACCTTCAGAGCAAATAACAATTCTGCATCATGCATAGCTCCATGATAACTGTCTTCCAATGACATTCTCACCTTCATCCGATGCAAATAAATTGGGAAATTTGGCTGTGTCCTAGTTGGGAGTTTAGTGTGCTATGGATTTGCAGTGATGTTTTCTAAATTGCATGAATTAAATGAATGTCCACAAATGAATCTTGAATTTAAAGAAATGTGTGTGGATTGATCTTTTCAGAAGTTCGAGTCTGATTGAAACAAGATTCTATGTGTATGTTTGAATCGACTTACTTGTAGCAACATGCACTGTGAGTTAGAAATCCTGGTCTGAATTGTAGTATGGGTTTTGCTCACAGTGTGGTCAGACCTCATTTATTAGCAAAGCTTAGTTTGGAGAAGAGGAGTAACTCAATACTTGAGCTAAGCTTTGTTATATAATTTAAAAGCTTGAACCTTTTTTGATGACTTTATCCACCCTGTTAAGATTACTATTTATTTTCAGTAGAGACCGTATGAATTATTTAATGTAATCCACTGGTGCCCAGAATCCAGGTTTCCAGATATTAACAGCAAATATAACGCTACCAGAATTTAGCGAAGGAATATTATAAAATGTCAATAGAACTTACTTACCTGATGGCGGTGCTGCCCTGCCACTTCATTGAGAGCAAGTTCTGCCTAATGGCAGAATAATATGTTAACTCAGTGAAACTGACTATTCCAAAATACAGAGACATAAAACTATACTAAACTTTTCTTCATTGACGTTTTCTTTCAGCGGGGCTGGTTTGGATGTGCTATATATAGTGAGGAAAAACTCCCTATCTGTAGATGTCAAAAGAGGTATTGATTGGTTTTCATTATCTACCCCAGTGATCTTAGCAGTGCTTGAGTTCCTGGTATCAACATTCGTCCGTGGCAACGCACTGCCCATTTGACAGTGCTGCTGCTTGAAAGATGCCACCTGGTATTCTCAAGAAGAGGGACAAAAAAGAGAGCGTCTCATGTGGAATCAAATATGCAACGACTATAGTAATTGTTCTGTTATGTTCTCTACTGACACATTTACCCCTTCATTAAATTGTCCCTCTGCTATTACGGTAGGTGCTATTGTGTTGTGATTGGGGTAGCTTGCTTCTCTAACTGACCAACTGGTCAGGCAGATACTGTACCGCTTATTTTGTGCAGCTTGGCTGAACCAAACCTTAGTTGGCACCTAGCAATTGGATTTCTCTTGATTCTCTTATTTGTTTGGCAGAAAGAGATGTAATTTGATTTGTCATCAGTTACTATGAGAGTCACAATACTTAAAGTGTATGTGTTGATTTTATTTCCAAGTGACCAACCACAGTTAGTTAGAAGTATGGATTGTGGATTGAGTATAGGGCTGTAAATCAGGAATTTCCTGAGTTCTAGTCCAGGTTTCTTGCCGTTATTTTCTGTGCAGCCTGGAGCAAATCATTTAAACTGCCCAGGCCTCAGTTTTCCTATCTATAAAACAGGTCTGATGCTTTGTCTTAGGGCTGTATAAGTACTAAACATTTTCTAAATGTAAAGTACGATGGGAATGAGATCTGTTTTCAGGGCCTCTTGATTTAAACTTGGCTACGAATTGCTTTTGCTGTAGGGGCTGCGTTCAGCATTCTCTTTTTGAGAGAGAGAGAGAGGCAGTTGCTTAATGTGATACTGAGAATAAAAGAATTGATGTGATCTGTTAAAGAAAATGAAAACCAAATACCATTTCCTCTTTATGGACATGTGTTTCTGTTGAAGTGAAATACAATGCAGTGACAAACACCTTAGATTAGATGCTGGCTATATAAGCAGAACAAAGGAGGGGGCGGGATGGGTGTGGCTCAGAGAATGGTGTGTATTGGCTCTTTGCATATGTGGAGTCCAGAGCTGACAAACTCCGGAAGAAATAAATATATAACCATTTGAAGAAATACTGGCCAAAAACCAGAGGCATATATGAAGTGAGCACTTAATTCTACTGGTGTGTTAGCAAAGTGCTCCAGGTGATTCCTAGACTGCCAAATAATTAACAACAACAATAAAATGAATTCATTTCTGTTGGGACAGCTGTGAGGTGAACAAGACCCTGTGGCCTGTGGCTTCTCTAGCAGGGTGGTATTAGATTTGTTCTGAGTGAAGCTGGGGTAACAATTGGATGCACCCAGTGTAAAGGCTGAGTGACAAGGAGGAGGAGTGTTGAGAGAATAATGAAATCGCAATGGTTTCAGGATTGGAGGAAATGAAGGATAAAACGGGCTGTCCGAGACCTGCATAGCAGGATTGTGACCACTGCTGTTAGTGACTGCATGGACAGGGTACATGGAAGGCTGTGGGGAAACTGAGGAGATTGTATTGTCACTGTTTCTTATTATGTATTCCTAACACACAAACTTTGGACTCTGCTTCTCTGCTGAGTCTTAATTCACATCTGAACAATTCCATCAGAGGCCTCTGCAGAAGAAGATCCTTTGCAGTTAGTTTCCCCAGATTTTGCAGCAGAATGCAGTAAAACAAGGGTTGGGAGCATAAGAATGACCCTACTGGTTCAGAACGGAGATCCAGCTAGCTCAGTATCCAATGCTTCGACAGTGGCCAATTCCAGGTGCTTCAGAGGGAATGAAAAGAACAGGTGATCAAGCGAGCCGTTCCGTCGCCCATTTCCAGCTTCCGGTAAACACAGGCTAGGGACCCTTTAGAAGATGGCTTTGCATCCCTGCAAATAGACCTGAGTTCTTGTCATTTTGAAGTCTGGAAATGAATCCTATCTTTCTTACCTTGAAAACTTTAAAAACTTTACTACCATTGCAGTTCCAATATATCTAACCCTCCCTGGCGTCTTACTCCTTTGTCAGATTAAGAACCAATCACGTGAATGCTCCTACTTTTACTAAGCAAGAAAAGAAGCTGGTAAATCAAACTTGCTGAGTTCTCTGTCCTCCCTTATACTTCCAAACCCAAGGACAGCCTTCGAGAGTTTGGGATCCAAGAGAGGAGCGGTGGGGACTGTGGCAGTGTTCTTCCCCCAGTACTAGAGGACTAATTGTAAGTTCCTTTGCGTCTGCTGCTGTCGCTGGCTTGTTTGGGAGAGCTGGTGCTGACTTTCCTGCTCTTGTTGCTAGATCTGTTGATCAATTGGTTTTGTTCTAGCAACGGCTTCTTTGCGCTAATGTTAACATGGGAGCCAGATGCCACAATGCGTTGGTTGTGTTTTTTGGGTTTTTTTTTGAGGAGTGAATACTTTCTCCTTGATGTCCATGGAGCTACATCACTGCATTTTCTCCCTTTGCCTTATGCTTCAGGCACTGCGTAAACGGTGTCTTACTGTTCAAAAGTACTATGTGCAGTAGAATGCTTGTTGCAGGTAAATCATGTTTAACTTGCTCTTTCGGTGTCAGCAGGTCAGCTTAATTCTGGCAGATAAAAGGTTTCTTCCACACTAGGACTCCCTAACCAGTTCTGAAGGTGATATGTAACCACATCCTTCTATCAAATTGGCAACATATCTGGTGTATAGACAGGCTTCTTGCATTTAAAGCTTTTGGCTTTGAGTTCTCCTAGAGGGGTCAGGCATTCAGTGCTTTTCCAGTTGGTTGCTCGTCATCCATCTTTTGTATTTTAAAGCAGGGGTCCACAGTGAGACTTAGTGATGTTCACTGTCCAGCTCAAAGCTATTTGATTTTGATTTTTGTTAATAAATGGCTCTGGATTGAGCCAACACAGAATCTACGTTACCAGGAGAAAGAGAGTTCATCAGATCTCAGCTTACTGGTGTCACATTTTTTACTTTAGTTTAAACTGTTTGGAATAGGTTTTAGTGAACGTTTATTTTAACTATAGAATCATAGAGTTGGAAGGGACCTCATAAGGTCGTCTAGTCCAACCCCCTGCTAACAGCAGAACCACTCCCACTAAATCGTCCCAGCCAGGGTATTGTCTAACGGTACCTTAAATATCTCCAAAGACCGAGATTCCACCACTTCCCTAGGTAACCCATTCCAGTGCTTCACCACCCTCCTAGTGAGAAAGTTTTTCCTAATATCCAACCTCGACCTCCCCAGCTGTAATTTGAAACATTGCTCCTTGTTCTGTCCTCTGTCACTACCGAGAACAGCCTAGCTCCCTCCTCTTTGGAGCACCCCTTCAAGTAGTTGAAGGTTGCTATCAAATCCCCCCTCAGTCTTCTCTTCTGCAGACTAAATAAGTCTAGTTCCTTCAGTCTCTCCTCATACGTCATATTCATTTGTGAAAATAAACCTAATTCCACTTTTAACAAAAGGCTGACTTTGCAAAGATCTTAATACAAGTTCCATGGTGCTAATTTATAATTCTAGCAAGGCGTCTTTGTTTTGGATGAAACTGCAAATTGTGTGTATGTTCCGGGGGGTGGGTAGGGAGTTCCTCCATTGCTGTTTTGCTGTGTTCTTGGAGAAACACGTCAAACATACAAGCATTTGTTTTATCAGCCTAAAGGTATTTTATTCTTCAAACTGTTACAGATTTCCCCATATTTGTCTCCTGTTGTAAGATTGGTGAGAATTGTCCTAGCTTTAGTATTGTTGAATGGTTTAAACATTATATGCCACCCTCCTTTTTGCAGAAGGAGATCAATATAATTTTGCTGGCATGGATTGCTGGTTGATATATTTCTGCATACATTCAAACATACAATGCAGATATTTTAGCTGACGTAAGAAATGTCTTCCTTTTTCGATTTTTCTTCATCAGGCATTTAAAGAAAAGAAAACTTTTGAAAGCTACATTGAATTAATTTTTGATCAATATGATAAATGCAATTCTAAGAGAGGCCTGAAATGAACTATTATATAATACCCTTTTCAGTACTAAAGCATTTGGCTGATATGGTAGCTTTCTGATTAAAGCAGTAGGCAATGAACGGGAATAAATATTGACAGTGCATTACAGAAATCCGCTTCATGGCACTGGTCTGCCCTGCCCCGTCCCAGTGGCAAACTGCATGGAGTTGAAGCTCTTGCACTCATATTGGGAGCACTGTGGAAATCATGCTTTTCTCTCTATAATTGGGAGAGCGACAGTTGGGGGATATGATTACAGTATAGTGCCGATGTTATTTTAATGGCATTTATAACTAAATGTCTTGATTTGACATTACTAGACTGGTTGTGAGATGGAATGCTACTTTTCCCCTCAAACGTTAGACTAGATCAGTTTCTCAGGGGAGCCTTCCTGCTGGTGTCTTGGTGCCCCAGAAAAGTTACGAAGTAGGGCTGTGGATTAGGAGAAGGATGCTATTGTGAATGCATAGCACCGTGGGAATTCAGTGTGGGTAGGCCTGGGGCTTGGTACATAACATTCACAAGAGTTCTTCCCCCACCCATTCACCCGAGGTACAGAGTTTTGTGGGGGGCAGGGCCTGTGCTCCTCCCTAACCCACCCCTCCCATCAGTCCTGAGCATGGGCAATGGCTGCAGAAATCAGCCACTGGAAGTATTGGGGCAGGAGGGGGAAAACATAAATGAAAGTAAGAAATGCAAGTAGTGCAAGGGGAGAAAATGAAGAGAAATAGGATTTCTTTTTATATATATATATATATATATATTAATTAAATGGTTGTAATTTTGGACTTGACAGTCTTGACAATACAAAGAAAGAGTCCTGTGGAACTTGTAAAGACTAACAAATCTATTCATCGCATAAGCTTCTGTGGGCACGGTCTCACTTCATCAGATGCATGAAATGGTATTTATACACACATGCAGATAAGGGAGGGTCGCAAGGCCAAATCAGACAGTTCCTGAGGGATAATCTGCTAGCCAGCGATCGTCAGCCACTGTATTGGGACACATTACGCAGCGGTGTGTTGCAGAGAGACAGGTGGGGTGGGGGGACTGGTGTGTCCTGTAGGGTCGTACATGCCATCAAATGTGCTGGGACCAGCAAAAGGTTGAGAAGCACTGTGCTAACTTCTCCCACCAAAGCAGACAAGTTATTTGGATCCAAACAGTATGGAAGAGGGCCCTGTCGCAGCTGGAGCTGAGAAGGTAGTGAGCTAGCCACTCCAAATCCCTATTCATACCTACTAGGAATGTGTCTTGTTTGCATATGAATTCCAGCTCTGGAGTTTTATGCTTGCGTCTGGGTTCTCCCCCCCCCCCCCCTTAAGTACTGTAACTAGAATGTTTTTTACAGAATGTCCGGGTAGATTGAAATGTTCCCCATCTCCTCTGAACCATGACAATGTCTCTTTTATGACTTCATTAATTTCTAGGTTTATTTTCTCTACAACTTCTCTAACTAGAGGATTTGATCCTTAGCTTGTTTTGAGTCTCTAAACTATTCACAGTTATTCTCTTGTTACTTATAAATACTGGACCAGATGCTAAGCCCTGTCTCTGGGCTGCGCTATGTTACACTTTCCATTGGGTCAAGCAGTCATTTCAGTATCTCAGGATTATTGATGCATAATCTTATCTCTGCCATTCTCCCTTTTCTCTGGGCAAGCCCTACATGCTGAAGGGTGGCATGGGTACTGGTATGGTGGTTTCTCACCAGCAATCATTTCCTTTGTGCAGAGGAAATCCTCAAAGGGCTGAATTGGCTGCTTTAAAAACTGCTTTATACCAGTAGAATAGAAGACAGCAAACATGGGGGAGTGTCTAACGCACTATCTCTTTTACTTGGGTAGTGCAAAATAAGATATCTATCTGAAACCGTTCTTCACTTTCTTCCTTCTCTCTAAAATTGGAAGCAAAAAACTGTTTTGACAAATCTGCTACTTCTCTTTTCTTTCTTGCTTTCTAATTCATTACTAATGCTTCTTAGTAAACACCATTTGCCTGCTGTTTTATCTGCTATAATGCTCTCCGGTGTTGCCAGTTTTTCTTCTTGCTTTTAACTTCTGCTTATTTCTTAAATATAGATTTCCAAATAATTGTCCTTACCAGATTTTATTTATGTTGCTGAAAAGCCTTCTGTTTAGCTGTTGCTGCTCTCTATAGTCATGTCTAACCACATTCGGTTTTGCTGCTCTTTTGTCTTGCAGAAACTTAAGTGAGATGAATTTCAAATGTGGCTTATCCAACTGTTACGTTTTTTCCACTTTTCTGCAATAGATTTCATATACGTTATAGAATTCCAAACCAAAATCTGTTAGAAATATTGTCCTAAGATTTTTCTCAAAGTCAGAAATATTGAGGATTTTTTGAAGTGCTCTGCAGATACTTGAATTACTCACTCTGGCATGGTACCTAGTTTCAACTATATAGGGTTTTTTTTTAGGATTAAACCAATTATGGTCTGTTATGTAACTGTAAGAAATTAACACGGAAATCTTTCTGAGTTGGGTACTGCAAAATGAAAATCTCAGAGGTGTGTGAAGAAATCTACAAAAGTTCAGATTTCTCTGCTTTCCCTTATTTCTGCAAATTGTCTACCATGTTTGCAGGAAGTAGTGGCGGGCGGCTCCCATTGCCATCTTTCTTTCCTTGTTCCCATTGTGCCTCTTTGGGAAAGTCTGCACTGCATAACACACATAGCTTGTGCCTGCTAACTTGGGTTTGCAGGGCTCAGGCTAAAGGGAAGGGTTAGCAGGGGAAGAACCATGATCCCGGGTGCTGGCCTAGGAGGGGGCACCAGATGAGCCCTCACCAAACCCTGCCCTAGTGGGGTGCTGCCTGACAGCTACTCACAGATGAGCTGAGTATGATTGAGGATCCTCGTGGGTAGGAGATAAGGATTGACTTGGATTCCCTGGAACAGACTGCCTGGGAATGGGAGATGGGTGCCCCTCAGGCTTCCTGCTGGAGGCGCTGAGGCTGAGAAGCTGCCTCCAGCCCTGAAGGATTTGGGGAGGGCAAGGCTGGGGGCTGCACCCCCTGGCCTCCTAGAGCTGCACCAACCACAGCCAGGACTTCCAAGTTACCTGATCTGCCTGGCTTTGGGATGGGATTTTCCCTCAGCATTGCAGTGTGTTAAGTAAAGAAGGCCAAATTCTCTCCTTAAATACATAGATATAGCCTCGAATGACTTTAGTAGAAATGATGAACATGTCTGAGTGGAAAATTTAGCCCTTAATGTTTTACATACAGTATACAAATATTGCAAAAGCAAACAGACTGATGGCTTATGCTCTGAGAAATGACCCATACAGCGCAGTCTGGTGAAATGCAAAGTGCAGTCTTGAGTACTGAACGATGGGCAAAGCTTGGCAGTAGTGTGTTGGGAGTCCTGTTTACTATAAATTGGAGGAGCGGTTTTTGGCATTCAGAAAGTATGACCACGAAGTCCGGATATTGTGTGTGTTTCTGGTGACAGAACTAGTGGAAAGTATGACCACGAAGTCCGGATATTGTGTGTGTTTCTGGTGACAGAACTAGTGGAAAGCAATAATGCTAAGGGGGACACGTTCTAGTATGAAGGAGAGCTGGAGGAAAAGAGAGTTTGGTCTTTAGAAGAAAAAGAAGTCACTTATTGGGGGATGGCCCCAGATTTTAAAAAAATGACCTGGCGAAGAATACGGTGATCCCAGTGAGCAATTTGTGATGGTAAAAATAACTTGGAAATAAAGCCATCATAAGTTGAAGTGTAGGGTGAACCTGTACTTCAGCTATGCGGACGTGGCTTTTCACTCAGAATAACTAAAACAGAGAGTGCTTCCAAAGTCAGCAAAGGAAACTGGTGATGTAAGCTTTTTAAAAAGGCAACTGGCTTGGTCATGCTACCTTAGTTTGATTTGGGGATGTGGTTATGGTGTATGCCTTGCATTAGTTTTGCTGGTGGCCTTTTACTGTTACCTTAATGTTACATAATCCTGATTTTTTGGAGAAAATATCTGTTTGGTTTTCCCACATGCAAACAGTTTTCCAGACGGAATTCAAATCCTGTAGTACGTAGGTTTTAACTATGTTCCGGTGAAGTAATTTCTGGAGTCTGGTATCTTTTGGCTCTATACTAGATTGTTTGTGAACTAGTTATTTGAACATCCTTGAGAGGAGTTAAGTATAAAAGCGTGTATTTTTATTTATCTGGGGTAAATTCTCTCTTTAACTAAGAGCAATTACAATCTTACTGTTTCTTTTCTTTTTCTTGACAGAGAGAGCTCGATGCCACAGCAACGGTGTTAGCGAACCGACAAGATGAAAGTGAGCAGTCTAGAAAAAAGCTTATTGAACAAAGTCGTGAGTTCAAGAAAAACACTCCAGAGGTAAGGTGAAAACTGCTCAACAGTCATTTGACTTCTTTGATATAATTTATGTTAACAGGCACTTTTTACATTTCATATTTTATGAAACTAGATTGGATGAATATGATTCCAGGGTGTTCTTTAGTTTATTGCTTAATTCACCAACTTAATTGTGACTGGTGTATATGAAGGCTCTTTGTTTAGACTGCTTGAGTGTACTGTAATTGTTGAAATATGAACTGACTTTTTTGGGATCTAAATTTGAACACCATATTTAACAGAAATATTTACATTTCATAATGATCCAAAACTAGACATTGCAAAAATCTTTTTTTTCTGTGGTAATCCAAACTTTATCATTCTATAGGCATCTAGAACTTGGCCTTTTAAAATCTTCAGTATAGTTGATGGATCTATCTGTTTCCACTGAAGTCAAATGAAGTTTCATTGTTGACTTCAATGACAATGCTCAGCATTGGGACAGAAGAAAAGAATCCATCAGTGGGGATAAGGGGCCAAAAGGATGAAGGGTATAGGAGGAGGTGTGAGGCAGAGGGGATAAACATGTTTTCAAAGGTGGATTTTTTTCTCAATTGATCAAATCTGGAGGTTGAGGGAAGATTTATATGTACATTCTGTAAAGTTTGTGTTAGATTTACTCACCCTCCTATGAAGAACCTCTTTGCTTGCCCTTGCTGTGCAAACAGCTGTCTTCAGGCAGGTTCTTCAGCCATTAGGACAGCCACCCTTTGAAACGCAGCTCTGTGCACTGGACCTTCAATTTAAATGGAGAGAGAAACTGTAGTCAGCTTTAGGTAATGATTATCTGAGGGGAAAAACACAGGAAAAGGACATTTTAGTCTCCCTAGAGGAGGGGTTTCAAACACACGACTGGCCCACGGAGTTAGCTCCTGCAGCCCGTGACAAGACCTGGAATTCAGGGGTTCCCAGCCTCTGGTCAGCTTTTCAAGTGGCCTGTGCCCCTGCCAGCTAGGAGACAGCAGCTGGGTGGCCCTTCAGGGTTTTAAAAACTATTGTATGGGAAGGTTTCAGTGATGCGGCCCTTGGGCCAGTATCCAAGTTCTCATGTGGCCCTTGTGGTGATTTGAGTTTGAGAGCCCTGCTCTAGAGTGTAGCATTCTGAGTAGGAAGAATAGTTTGGGGATCATTTTTGAGGAACCAAAGCCTTTGTTGTTTGGAAGGCAATTAAAAGAGAGAGGGGATAATTACTTGGGCAGACTTCAAGCCAAAACTGCAACTTTGAGTTCCTGTCACAAAACCTATCCAAGGCAGTGAACCACACCTGAGATGTACACAAGGTAAGTACATAGACTGCTTGCTGGTCTAACATGTAGTGGAATTCCCTCTTTAATATATTTTTGGTAGCCCAAACTCCAAATATAATTTGTTAGTAACATAATTAAAAAAAAAAAGTATCTTTCAAGGTAGACAGTTTCCCTGATTTGCGAATAAAGCTGCTGTTCATCAATGAGGCAGTATGCCTTCCCCAAGATCACAAAATATGAATTGGGCTGTTTAAAAAAATTTTTTTTGTCTCTTTTCATGTTAAGTCTGCAGCACAGTCAATGCTGCAGCAGCAGATACTTTTCCCTCCCCAGAGATGAATAGATAAGTGCCACTTGGCTCTCTGGTCCCTACTGGATGGTATCCATGATGCCCTTAAACTCTCCTCAGAGTCTGTTGTCAGCAGTCTAGTGTTTAGGAGAGTCGTGTGGCAGATGCTCCATTCTGCTAAACTGTCAGTGAAACTTACAATACTAACACCTCTATTTCAGCAGAGTAGACTGTGAGGAGAATTTTTAGATAAAGCTTTAAAAGATTTAGCAGATAAAACAGAGTATCTTACTTAATGCACTTTTAAAATGATCAATTCTGATAGAAAGGTAATATATTGGGTATTTCCCTTTTTATGAGATCTTTTCCTTATTTGCATGGCTTCAGTAATAAATACGTGGAGCATGGTGGTCAGAGCTACTGGCAGCTGTTTCTGGCTGAGCTAATCAAAGGCTTCAGAGAAGCAACATGTATTCTGGGAATGTTTGGGCTCAGTCAGGTATGTCTCAGGAGTTGCAACTAGTGGCTCCAAATAAAGCTTTAATCATATTCCAAAAAGTTAGTTTTACCTTCTCGGAACTTGTAAAAGGACAAGATGTCTGTATTATGTCTGCAATCTATAGATGCAACTAGCGAATTTTCAACCTCTACTTACTCATAATTCCTTACTCATAATTCCTACTTACTCATAATTCCACAGTTTTAGGAGGGCTAGGTTTCAGTGTGTGTGTTACCAAAGCATAGAACTGAAATATTTCAATTGTTATATGCCAGTTATGTCAAAATGGGTCATGTGAATTGCCATTCCAGAATGAGATCAGTAACCTGTGTAGCAATATGACAGTGGTCAGTATCTGTTGATTTAGGAAAAGGTGCAGCCACTGGAAATGGTGCATGAAATCCTGTAGTTACTAGTTACAAAATAACCTTCCCGTAACAAAAGCTTCTTCACAACCCAAGTCTGTGAGTGGTTGGCTTATATATGCCCTGAAGCATTGTGGTTTATCTCTTAGGAAAAAAAAAATTCCAATGTCATGTAATTAAGAATGTTCTCATCTGTATAAATGTCTAATCCTTTTTTAACCCCCCAAGACTCTTGACCTTCAATGCCACAAGATAACTTGAATGCCACAGTCCTGGAACACCCCTTTTTCAATGTTACTATTTATCACTGGTGTTGTAGTGCATGGGAACACTAGTCATGAACCTGGATCGTATTTTGCTAAGTGCTGTACAAATACACACCAAAAGACAGTCTCTGCTTAAAGAATTAGCAGTGTAAGTGTTAATAGCGAAGGTAATTCAGACACTATTTATTCTAATATTCATTATCTCATCTAGTTCTACCATATAGTCTCTTAATCATATCCTTTCTAAATAGTCCCAATCATACTGATTAGTAATTCTTGGCCTGAAGCCAGGGGATTTCCTGATGCTGATCATTAGGCTGCCCTAGTTCCTGTCCAAATTCCTAGTAGGGTGATTACATTCTGTCTACTTAAGTTATTTAACTTATGAAAACCTGTTCAGTGCTCTCGGTGTTTTACTGTAAGTTTAAAAAATAGAGGAAAAATAGGGGAAATTCAAAATAAAATAAGATAGTAAATAAATAGTTGAGTCCAGACTTTTCATATAAATAGCAAATGCTAGATGCCAGTAAAATTAATCCCATACAGCCCGTTTATCTTCTCACATCCCCACATACCCTTAGGTGCCTTGCATTATGTCCAGAAGACTAGCGAATCTAAGCATTGTTGGACGAAAGCAGGGTGGCGTGTCAGAGTAGGGAATTTCATGTTTTCATTGCAGTTTCTGTTGGATTTGGTATTCTTCACTTCCTATCCTATGGCATTGTGCAGTGTTACTATGTACATTAATGACTTGTTTTCCATCACAGAGAACTTCAGTATTGGTGCTGGCTTATTCTCTAGCTACTATTCTGTAAAGCATTTTAAAATCCTTTGGGATGAAGGGCTATTTTTGGAACTTAGTAGTTACATGTTTCTCTGCTGGGAAGTGGTATAGGTGTTAATGTAAGGTGTAGTAGCTATTGAATTTTTTCTGGATTTGTCTAAAGGGACTTTATTCCTTTGGTTTGTGGGGAGAGGGGGTGTCTTTATTTAGATCATTATGAGGAAAGACCATGGGGGTTCATTAGGTAGACTGGCATTCATTATTTACTGTGTGTGGTCAATTTTGATCATTTAAAATCAGACAATTATTCTTTCAGTTCAAATTATCATTGGACATGTGTAAAAAAAGCTCTTTTTAGTTTTATTGGGATGTTTATTTTGCTTAATTAAAATAGCTTTTGGTAGTAAGACTTGGATAGGTATATAGATGAACTAGGAAATTGCACGATATGGGTTTTTACACCAATTTCATTTGTAAAGAAGGAGCTAGAGACATTTTTGCCTAGATTTGTACTTAAAATTAGTATGATTTAATATGTTTCCGTTATGCTTGATACCTTGTTTTCTTATTAAGCCATCCTGCGGGTCCTATATTTATCTGATAGAAAGATAAGCAGTGTATCAGCTGGTTTCAGGAAGTAGTGTCAGATATCAGTTTTGTAGTGTGAATTTGAGAGTCCTGAAGAAACAGTGTGAGACTTAACATAAAGGAATTTTACTGTATGAAGGGGCTTGTCTTCTGTTTCCTCTGTACTTTCTGCATTCTTTTTACTTCGATCATTACTGTCTTCTGAGGATCAGTTGAACCATTGATTTCTGATTGTTTCCTTCCCCAGTTTCCAGGTGACATATGTGCTCCATCAGTAAGATTTAGAAGGTCAGGATTACCTTTCAATGCCAACATTGACATCTGTATTTTATAAAGCTGATTAAAGATCAGAGCAATAGCGATATGGAAGTACACAGGGGAAACTTTGAGCTTAGCTAACATAGGTGCATACAAAGAGTAAACAGCTTCAAAATGGTCTAGGAAGTTGAATATTAGAAGTTGCCAAGAGGCTAAATTAATGAGCAAATGAACCAAACACCTTAATACTGATTATTGCTGCCACCTCCTGACCTCTGCACCCTCCTACTTGAGTGTTGTTATCCATCTCAATAAAATTTGAAATTTCATTGTTGCATTTGTAAATGGAGCCACAGATGAAGCCTGAATTCTCCTTTGGATCTGTGCAATCTTGCCGACATGGTGAGCGTAAATGAAGGAAGAGCTCTTGTTACGGAGGAAACCTTCTTTTAGTCATGTGGTTGTGGTGCAAACTGATCTGCTTTAAAAAGCATCATATGAAGCTGTTTACAAAAATAACCTTAAAATCCAAATAACATTTAAAAAAAAAAAAAAAGGTCACTCAACTATACTTGTCCAGGATTCAAAATATTTTAAAATAAAAAATATTTTTGTTGCTATCTAGCATCTCTGTTTTACTTGTTACTTGTCTCCATAGCTAAACATGATCAGACTTCTCTTTTAGCTCAGAATTTTTATTTTTTTTTGGAAAATATATGGGGAAAGGGAAAAGAGGGAAAGAGACTTCCTTTCAATCTCTTGCTGTCTTCACCAGAGTTAAAAAGTTCCATAGATATGTAAGCTTAGTAGGGGCATTAAATATTAATCACTGAGTATTTTTCAATCCTGTGTGTGAGATCATTTTAAAACTTGACTGTTTCCTGTAAAGGAAAAAAAGATAAGAATGAAAGAAGTAAGATACGTATTTGCAAGGTCTTATGGTATAATGGATACCTTTACTACTGTATAATTGTCTTACTGCAATAGTTGTATACTAGATCACTTAGTCATGCGTTTAAATGCTATATTACTGTAAACTTTTCTTACTGAATTGGTTGAAAAGGCTTTTTGACAGAAGCTGAATGATTTAGTAGACTATCTTTCTAAACCCATTTTCAGAAAGTAGGCATATTACAGATGCACATCTTAAAATGTTAATTAACAATTAGGTTTGGTGGCACTGTAAGAAAAAATACCTTATAATGGAGGTGCTTTATTCAAGTGTTCTTAAATAATATCAAATGCTGCTGTTTTGAAACATAGTTCACTGATGTTTAAGGATACTTATTAATAAGACAAAATTATAAGTAGTTATAAAATGTTTGCCTAGAGAAAGATATTTTGGCTTTTTTCACTTTATTGCAATTAAAGGAGTCATAAACTGCACAGAATATGCTACAGTTCCCAATCGCACTCCCATTAACACGATTTCTGTTCTTCCCACACAAATTAATCTTCCCCACACTGTACAACTCAGAAGTTATTAAAAGAAGTAAAACATACAAATTACTATTTAGTTACCTAGAGAAAATGAAGCCAGAGCGAGGGGAGTCCACATTTCTCCTCCTATTTATTGCATGTGTTACTTAATTCCAGCCCTGAGTCCTGTTCTAGTTTGAGAACAAACATGCAGGAAATCTATTTCATTTCAGCCAGTGAACCACCTCAGGGTCATACAGGTGCTATCGTTTAAAATTTAATTGAAAGAGAATGTTTTTCTCATTAAACTTATTATATTGCTTATCATGAACAACTCAATAGTTACTAGTGAGAAGAAATTCTTTTTGCTTGTTCTCACAACAGATTTATGAAAGTCATATCTATTAAAGTTGGAACAGCTATGATTAATATATATTATGCACGTAAAATATGAACAAAACATGAATGATAGGTTAAATATTACAATTTTGCAATTTTCATTTGTCTGTGCTTAAAAAATAAAACAAGTGTATTCACTTTAGGCATTTTTCATGATTATCGTTTTTGGATGAAGTGTGGAAGAGGCTGAATGTTTAGAAGCAAATTTATTTGTAGCTGAGCTGTGCAAAAGGATCTTTTTCCACAGATCATCTTTTGTATGTGTCTCACTTACAAGAAACAAGGCCCTTGGTAACTGTTTTTAAGTAAATTAAATGACACATGAGACGTAGAGGAGTTGAAAGTAATTTTTATTTTAGAATTCTTTTTGCATTAACACATCTGCAGTGTTGATGAATATATGGAAAAATAAAATTGCACTTCTATTCTGCTGTGTCTCCACCATGACAATAAATCAATTTTTTTTCCTTTTAAAATGTCTGGCCTTGTAATTTATGTTTGCATAATCCATTACTGAATTCGCAGTAGGTATTTTAGTTGGCAGGCACAATTTCAGGGATTCTGTGGAACTTTTTTTTTATTACTCAGCTTTTGTTACTATCCATAATTAAGTGTGGAAATATAGATATTTTCTTAATCCTGAAAAATAGTTAACTTCAATTCTGGATCTCTTTTCCCCAGGAGAAACTGTAGCGTTAAGTACTCTCTAAATAATCATCATGGCTTAGATTTAAGAAAATGGTAGGCTCACTATTATTTCGTTAAATGGCAATTCTTGAAAGAACGTAAGACTTGTTCTTCATGGTTATGATATATTCATGATACTGTAGTTAAAGTTAAGTGTCTTTATTGTTTGTTACACATTCATTTTTTAAAAATCATGCTCTTATCAAGGCAGTATGCAAGTAAGAGTTTAATATAATAAGTGTTATCCAGACCCTATTAACATTTGCATGGTTTATTTATGAACAAACACACCCAAAGAGCAAAACAAATCTTGCAAAACAAAACAGCACAAGAATTATTTTATAAAGTTCAAAAAATAGTTGTAAATAGAATCATTGTATGTATACAATAGTGAACTGTAGTCAAATTACAGCTACTGTAACTCCGATCCGCCTCCTAAACTCCTTGGTCTTCATGGTGTTCTTCGTGTGCTTTCTCATGTCCATTCCCAATTTAGGTGTGTGTGCGCACACCACGTGCACCGGTACCAGAAAACTTTTTCCCCTAGTGGGAACTGTACAAGCTGGTTCTAGTGCCCCCTGCAGCAACTTGCACATGCTGTTCCATATAGGCCCTGCTGGCTCTCCGTCCCTCTCAATTCCTTCTTGCCACCAGTGATGGTGCTGGAATGTCTCTTGCCTTTCCAAGTTCTCTCACTAAACCTAGTGGCTTGTTGGTTACATATAGTTGATTGTTTTAGGATGGTTAGTCTTAGCATTGTAGTTGTCAGAGTCCCAGGGTTGGGGCACGCCCCAGACGCCAGGATTTAAATCCTGCACTTTAAGAAGCCTATGCCAAGGAGTGACCCACATCAAAGTTGCCTAAAGTGTTGGGGGGAGGGGGGATATGGGGGTATGGAGGGGAAGCTCATGTCTGTGAGCTGCAAAATGTTTAGAAGGTTTTGCTAACAGGCTAAGAAAGACCGAGATATTTGTTGCAAAGCCATCCTGATGGAATCGGCACTTAACTTAGTGTCGGAGCTTAGCAAATTGGACTTAGCACTGAGCATGACAACCTTGGTGCATAGTGCCCCTCTAGTGCCCTCTTCATCCTTGTGGCACTGATCACCATCCTCGATGCCAAAGAAGAGACCCAAGACGACCTGCATTGGCCTGCCAGTCTTCCCCACCTATGAAGGGTCTATTGCCACTGGGTGCGTCCTCTCCGGATAGTGGTAGGTGCCCTCACTGATTGGTGGTACGATCGACCCCAGCAACCTTTCAGCCAGTGAAGGACCTTCTGGCAATATCTGTCTTTCCAATGCAGAGGGATGGCAGGCCCCTGCCCCGAGACTTGGCACCAGCCAACAACCTGTTGAGGAGCAGACTGGCTTACAGATTTCCCTGGCAGTTCCCATCATCCAGGCACCATTCACTGGTGTGCAGGCAGTCCCCAGATGAAGACCATGCTCTCTGGGTCAGGACAATGACAGACTGGGTTTTCACTGTTGGTCTTCGGAGGACCGGCGCTGGGCAGTGCACCATTATGGGGCCCCAGAACGATGCAAGTCACCGGACTTGCAACACATTTTCCTGGCACCTTGACCCTGCTCTTGTAGTCGGTACAGGAAGCCTCAGGACAAGAACTGGTTCCATGCCTCCATCTTTTGGGGTCTCTATCCCGCTTTCCAATAGTGGAGCATTGTCATGGTCCCCATGGCACTATGAGATATTCGGAGTCGGTACCACCCTTGCTGTCGAACAGCAGTGCCTCATCCTTGGACAGCAAAGAGGTATGCCCCAGCCCCAATACCTGGCTTCCCAGCAGAGCCGCCATTGGGGGCGTGGACAAAAGGACAAGGAGCTGAGCCATGGCTTCACAGGTAGGGGTTCCCTCGGGAATTCCGCAGGTCAGTTCTGTGAGAGGAACATGGAGGCGAGAGATGTTCCAGCACTATCACTGGTGGCAAGAAGGAGTTGAGAGAGAGGGAGCCAGCAGCACCTTTATGCAGGTGTACATGTGCACCGCTGCAGGGGTCATAAGAGCTGGTAAAATTTTCTAGCACCAGTGCATGTGGTGTGCGCATACACACCTAAATAGGGAACGGACAGGAGCAACACATCTTGAAGAAGAACCGTTACGAGATAAGAAGCCGATCTTTGCCATCTGAGGCACATTTCCATCCCTCGTGATTGTGAGTCTTGTCCTTACTTAAAAGTATAAAATTGCGGTTTCAGAATTTTTGTGGCGTTGACAGTCGTATTCCAAATTTTATTAGTCCAAAGACACTTTTGTGTATGTGCATGTTGAGCATCCATATTGACTTTTTTTCAGAGAGGTTATTTTAGTATGATTAATCTTTTTGGATAAATATAGGGCCAGATTTTAGATGTAATTGCATGTCTAACTGCTTAAACAAAACAACAACAACAACCAATCCACTGGGTATGTGCAAATCATGTGTTCCTATATACATGGACAGTCATGTGCTCATATAAACACCTGATTTGTATTCCCAATCTATCTGATTTCAGTGGGATCACTTGTAGGCTTAGAATTAAGCATGTGCTTAAATGCTTTGCTGGATCTGTGCCTGAGTGCTCACATTGGGTATCCTGCATGTAGAAGTCAAACACATGAGAATGTATGCACCTAACTTGGAAATCTGGCTTAATATGTGTGGTGACTGATTGTAATTTATTGATTATAACGCCAGATTGGAGAGTTGGACTGGGTAAGAGCTGTTTTTATTATACACACATTAAAAAATTCATGTTTTTGGATATTGTTTTCCTCTGGTACTCTGACTTCGCTATATAGTACAAAAAACTGAGGAAGTTAGTGCACAATATTGTCTAATTTGTGTTAATTATTTTGTAAATGAAAAAACCATCCCAGATTTTAAATTGGCTACCGCAGACACACCGTAAGTACATTTCACACAGATTTTTACCGTTTGTTTTCTAAACGGTGGCATGTTTCATACTGGATAAATAATGGTGCCTTTAAAAAGTTATAAAGCTTTTATTTTCTTCATTTCAAATCAATCAGAGGGAAAAACTGCTGTTCCTCATTTTAAACAATTAAATAGCTTAAAATACATACCACTTTCTCAAAAAACTGGAAAGGTGCTGTCTCTTATGTAAATATATATACTGAGGTAGTTATATAACTCTCCACAAGAAGTTGTTTGAGCCAATAAACAGAAATGGCTTCTATTGAAGCTGCTGTCAGGTGAATTATCTTGTTTTATTTTAAATGCATCTAGCCATTCATATAGAATGACCAACATTTGTAACTCCTGACTGTCAGCTAAATAAATGCTGCGTAAATATTTTAAAATTGTCTCAAAGCCCAGAGTTGGTGCAGTAATGTGAAATAGAATAAAATGTAAATTCGACTCCATTGCCTCAGGGTTACACAGGGACTGGATTTTTACTCATTACAACAGGTGATTTGAACTCACCTTCCTCTATGTGCTGTTCCTGAGTATTTGATTCCCAACACCTAATTTGATTTGCTGTTACAGCCTGACGTTATCCTGTGTCATATGTTTCCCTGCATTTAATTTCCTCCCATTCTGTAAATTCCCCATCTTCAAAGCGTCTGACGAAGTGGGATTTTCTCCCACGAAAGCTCATGCGATAAATAAATTTGTTAGTCTTGAAAAGTGCCACAGGACTCCTTTGTTTTATTACATTAGTGTACTCCTAAACTCAACTATCAACAGCCAAAAAGATTTCCAGTTAAAGTGGAGAGATTAATTTGAGTTAACAATAGGAATTAAACTGTTTTATTTTGACAAGATGTCTTCCCGTCTCCGACCATTCCTCTTTCATCATATCACAGTCTCCTCTGTGGGGACATTTCATACTACATAACAGCTGATATACTACATAAGCAAGCTCCATTATCACAGAAACCTAGCCAGACAGATGACCTAATCCTGAACGGGGTGGAGGGGGAGGGAAGACCTTATACATGGCAATGTAATCAGTAACTCTATCAGTCATGTGAAAATTGAAACTCAACCTATTTAAACAAACTTGACAGTCTTAGGTGTACAGTAGCAGAGTACAGCCCTTCAGCAAATCCCTTTCTGAATGTAATAACCCTTAAAAAACACCACCTTGTTGTAAACAATGCATGTAACTGCCTAAAGTCTACTGGATTCATCCATGCAGTTAAAATAAACACTGCAATAGAGGAATTGAAAGGGCACCTAGATAGGAAAGAAGTCACTTGGGAGCAGCAAATCAGATAACTAACTGAAGTGGCTTTTTAAATTAACTCTTGATAAAGTAATTACATAGTTGAAAGAATAGGCTTCCAAAAGTAAATCATATTAAGATCATCTGTTTAAAAGATTATATCTGCTAAACAAATGTATTTTTACAGGTGTTAAACCAAAATGGATTCCGTTCAAATTAATATCATTAGAAGTAACAGATTTATGGAAGACACAGAAGTTTCCTTCACATCTTTTCTATGGTTTACTCAATTGCTTTTCACAGGGACTTTCAGTTTTGAGGGAATGAGGGAAATGCCTCTGCTTTTCGTTAAAATAGATGCTGCTTTGATAAACTTCTGATCTCTGTTTGCAGAGTAGTGGCAGCAGATTCACACACTGGGATTGTAAAATTGGACAACTGAGGTGTAATTGTAACAACTTGAGTCACTTCCCTCCCTGTCAGTTCTAGTGCACAGGATATTGATAGAAGTTGAAAAGATGCAAAATTAAAGTAGCCTACTAAATTTACTTGCCAAGGAGAAGCCACGAAAGAACGGCCACTTCTAATCCTCAAACTTGTTTCAAATTACTATTTTTTTCAAACTTGGCTCCCTGATCTCTTCAGTTCCAGCTGTTGTAAAGATTTGAAAAACTCTCTCTTATCAGACCTCTGATTTAATAATAATAGCTTACATTTTTGTAATGCCTTTCATCCCAAAGGACCCTGAAGTGCTTTATAAGCTATATTACGTGTTCACTCTTGGCTGGCGAGTGGTAGTTGGGCAGAAAAGTGGCTCTCTTGTTACATCCACCATCCTCATTTAAATAAAGGGCAGGAGGCGACATCATAATGTTCAAATCAGTTGCTTGCTTTCATGGTAGTTGAAACTGTTAGCCTTACATGGTATGTCTTCACCGTAGTTAAAAATCCATGGCTAGCCCATGCCAGCTGACTTGGGCTTTCAATTCTCTTGCTGTTTGGATTTGCTGTTACAGCCTGACCTGATCCTACACTTCCCTGCATTTAATTTCCTCCCATTCTGTAAGTTTCCTACCTTCAAAGCATCTGATGAAGTGGGATTTTCTCCCACGAAAGCTCATGCGATAAATAAATCTGTTAGTCTTTAAAAGTGCCACAGGACTCTGTTTAGCTCCAGTGTAGATATTCCCCCCATGTGTTGCCTCTTGGCCTGAGTGGGGCTTGCCCCCCCCCCCCCCCCCAAGATAGAAGTCAGAATATGCCTATGGGTCTATGTGACTTTGTTTTACCTAGTCCAGTAACATTAGATCTGTGGATTAAATAGTTGTTTAAATAGATCTGTTTATATTGTTTGTTAAAGGCAGAGAAGGGAGTGTGGGAAATCAAACAAAATTGTAAATGTGGCTATATTGTACTCAGTTTATTAACAAAAGATTTAACTAGGAAGGAAAATATTAGGTCTAAAATTTGATGCTCCCTTTTACCATTGATTTTAGTTAATTTAAAACAGTAACTTTCTAGTTGCTTTTTATGTTGTGCGCTTTTTAAGGGAGGTATACTTAGAGGAGTGGAGTAGTAAAAATATTTTTATGGTCAAACACCTTGAATACCCAATATGTGTAAGTACTCTATCATCTAACAAGAAAGAAGCTAATATACACAAATTGAATACTATAGGGACAATTTATTCAAAAGACGTATCTGTACATTATCCGTTAATTTTCATGCTTTATCACAGTTTATATTTTTTAGAAATGTTCACAGTTATATGCTGTGTAGTGTGGCCATGTCAGTCTCACCATATTAGAGAGTCAAGGTAGGTGAGGTCAATATCTTCTATTGGAGCAAATTCTGTAGGTGAGAGAGGAAAGCTTGCCGTACCTACCTTGTCTGTCTGTCTTTTTTTTCATGGCTGATTATGAAAGTGTGGGTGCTGCAAACTATACTAGATCAGGTATTGAGAGCTGTAAAGTTGGTGATAAAAGCTTGCATACAAAATATGGGTATTTTGGCCTACACCAACTTCTAAAGATAGGCAGTATTTTAAAAAATTGGGAAGTTGGTCTGATTCCAACAATGTATTTTGCTGCCTGTGGTGAGGGGGTTTGTGTGTGTGTGTTCATAAAGCTTTTGAAATGTTTTAAAAATGCGTTTATACTTAATTTTATTTTGTGAGGAACTGGGCAGGGACAAGTCTTACACCCACCACTTTCCAGAGATTTTAAATGTAGACATTCCTGTGTGAGCCCTTGTGTTCAAGATTATTTTGAAGTCTCTTAGTATAATCCTGGCACCTTAAACAAGGTATGATGTTTGCAGTATCTTGTATATTCCATTTGGAGCTGGAGCTAATGAACTCTGTTTAAAAATGTGACATTTTCATTCCCTACTTGTGCTTGGACTACTATGATATGCATCTGAAGGAATGTTTTGCCACTTTTCTACTGCACCTCTTCAGGGTTATAAGGTTGTATTTTAAGTGCTGCATGTTGAATTTTTTTTATTTCCCCTCACCTCCCCCCCTCCCATCAAAACATGACTAAACAAATAAAGATCTGCAAGATAAGTCGCTTTGATTTTGGTTTAGATTCAAATCCCACTTTACCTGAACCCTTTCAAGATGGTGGAGAAAGAACCACCAGTTAAAAGCTCCCAGTTTTGATCCATCTATGGTCAATGAGTGTTAATCAGACAAATACACATCCAATAATAGTGCAAGAAAACATGTGGGTGTTTAATGTAATAATTTTTCTAGGCTTTTCCTGTTTCCTTTATACTTACTATGAAAGACAGTTTGCCTTAAATCTGTCCTCTTGTTTCTTAGTTCATTTCCTCCTTCTTGTTCCCTCTTCTAAGTTGTTAAACATCGGTGGACACAGTACAGTTATTTCCTCCACATTCTTCTTACATTCTGGGTACAATCTCTCTGAATCTGAATCGGAGAAGTCTGAGTGTGCGCTCTCTAGGCGGATTCTTGTCATGGGAATATTTTAACTCTTTTTGAATGTTGAGTGCTTATCCTGGCCCTTGCCTTGGAACTACAAACGGAAGAAGCCAAGCCAGAATATGCAGACATTCCTTACAAGCAAAATCTTCCTTCCCACCTGAAAAAGAAGGTAGTTATCAGGGAATTGAGACTTAAGCAACATAGTTAATGAACGGAAAGAAATGAGAAAAATGGTAATTAAAACACACTATGCTTTGCAGGATTCAATATCCAGGACAAATCTGTGGCAAGGGATGGTGCCAAGACAGGCTTATCAACCACAAAATACATCATCCTATTTTATTTATTTGATGAAAATATGATTTCCTAACTGTAGGCATTGTGGCTGGCACCTTAAAATTCGATTGCAGCTGATCAAATTGACATCTTCAGATGTCTTCCTTTGGTTGATCAAATTGTGTAATTACTAGATGTTCAGTTGCTAAATATTCCTTTGGGTTTAGGGTTTTTCTGTCTTTTTTGTATATGCTACAGTATGAGCATTATTTTGTCATGGTGTTAGTTGTAGTGGTTCCACTATCTCCTTTAGACAAAAATTTGATTGATATGCCCTCCAGACTAAGGGTTACATTTCTTCTGACTGTCTCTGTCCACAGCAAAGGAGAGGTGTCTTAGCCACAGAATAGGCATCCCCAAGGGAAATTGACGAGGAAAACAAATGTCTATGCAGACTTGCTTGTTTTCTCTAAATAATAATAAAAAGGTATCAAATTTGTCTAGGCAATAGAATTGTAAGTAAATAACTTGTTTAATGTCTGAAGGAGTTGGATCTTTACAATAAAAATTTAATAGAATATTTTTTTAAACATCCAGTGTTGATGTTCGGACTGCTTTTTCCCAATAGTGATATTCCTCATATTGTATTTCGTTTTGTGCCTACACTGGGAAGAGACACTGTTCCTATTGTAATGCAAAGCCCAACTACCCAAATAAGGCTTCTCTGTTTATGTAACTTGACCTTGCATAAAGAATATTCTGTGAATCTCTCACTTTACTGAATGAATTATTTGGGCTTGCCCAGACACAAATTAAGTTTTCTCCACCTGACCTATTCTGCGTCACTTCCACATTAACACATTTAAACATGCCATTGGCTTTGAGGCTTGGAAGGCCAGGATCTTCCAAGGGTGCAATAATATGTTGCAGCTGTCTTTGAGGAACATTTAGGAGTGATAGATGGTTGTCCTTCTCCAAAAAGGTCAACGGTATGACCACCAGAAAACTACCGATTGCAGTAACAATGAGACGCACCGAATCAATAATGTGCATACACAGAATCAACAAATTGGATACAAAGATAAAGAAATCCCAATGCATTTCACTTGTCATGCAGTATTTAAATTAACCTTTTTCTGTAATGGCTTTAGCTCAAATTTCTGATTTAAGATTGGCTATGTCATGTATCCAGTTATAACGTTAAAGGGATGTTCCTTCTCTTGAATGTTTTCTATGTAATAATCAGCTAACTGTATTGTTCTGCACATTACTTATGGCGATTTTGTAGGCATCTGAGCAGTAGTGTTTTTCGCTTTGCCCAGTCTATATTGAAAACATTATAATATTGCTTTGCTGGAGACTTATACAATCAATTTTATCTCTGCAGCACTGCAAAATGTCCCCATTCTGTTAAGAGTTATAATTAACTTGCAAGACTACAGTCAGCTAGATTTGGCAAAGTGCCAAGAAATCAACCCCAATTACTATATTCACATTGTCATTAATGCCCACTTCACAGTTTCTGTTAATTTGAAATGGCAATCCCAACTTCCCATAGGAAAATTGCCATTTTTGTACTGTTTTATTTTGTGATATTTATTCTATTATTTTGACTACATAAAATTACTATAGTGAAGAAAATTGGTTGAAAATTTTCTAAAATGAGTTTTAATTGCAATGATTAAATGGAAATACAGTAGGATCTGAGGTTATGCTCTCTGTTTTCTCTGTATTTTAGCCTGGACCAAAAAGGAATGATGTATTTCTACAGCCCACCCTTTTAGTTTCAAGTAGAGTCTCTCCTTACCATGAATGAGGGATAGGACAATGATCTAGTGGTCTTATTTTTATTCTTCCTCTAATTCTAGGTGTTTCTAGATAATGGGGCATTATACCCTTTGTTATGCTTCTCAATCCAGAGTAAAGGCAACAAAATGTAATTTTGTTTCTGAAAGATTCTGAAAGATTCTTTGTGTGGACAATGAGTGTGATGAGGTGATTTATTTCTATCATCAAGGTCTTGAAGATCCTGTGGGTTTAGCTGGTTTGGTTTACCTTTCGCACGACACACTGTTCGAGAAGTGTGAATATCAGTAAATATCAGAATTACTTTATATTACTTTAAACTCCACTTCCATACTGAATTCCTCATTGTCTCATACTGATGATCTGTTTTGGATAAGTACTCTATTCCATTGTGTTGCTCTTAATAAATTGCTTAAGAAATTAGATCACTGCGTAAAAAGTATTCCTTTGTAGCACTTTGCATTTCTTGGTAGATATTGGTCGTTAACCGCACAGTTTATAAGAGTTGCTGCTGCATCCCCTATGTTCAGACTGCTTAATACATTCCATTATTATAACTCTTCTGAGCTTTTTAAATATAAACAAAAGGTGACGGGTGCTCTGCATTATATTTCTGAGCTTTTGAAACAGCTTAGTTTATGTGCCTTTTGACCAGGAGGCGTTTGCCTCTGTCCATATTGACTTGAACACATTCCTTGAAGTTTCTGATAGTAGTAGCATTTTTGAACCATTAGATAACAATATTCTGGGGAATAAAATTTTGGCTTATGTCAAAAATCAGGGTTTGGTTTGGTTTTTTTGGGGGGGATCCTACCTTTTAGTGATCCTTCTGTGTTGAGCAGCATGGGTTGATGACCTGATATCCAGATAAGATTACAACACAGGTCTGAAAGCTTTTTTCCCTTTAGTTTGAGGCTGCCTCTCCATTTTAATACACTTGTAGTTTCTAGACATACCTCCTATTAGTCAGACCAGTCCTGGCATAGGTTTCACTACATTTTTCATGCAAGCACCTGCCCCTGATCCCAAGAATGCTTTCATAAAGGTGCCTAAGAGAGTAATCAGGCTAGTTTTGTTCTGCAGCAACGTCCCCTTCATTTATTGACCTCTTGGAAAGCAGTCCTCTACCTTATTCTTTGTAACTCATGTATATTTCTGTATTCTGATCTACTTTACATAGTCAATAACTAATGTCAATACCTAGGGGTTTTTATTTTCCACCTGGTGAGAATAACTTCAGGGCTGCTTATGGTACCTTGCTATCAATAGTATCACCAGCCATTCTTCCCGACTGGCATTCAGTGCAGTTAACAACGAAGGAGCCGTTTGTGGGTTTGCTTTTCTTTTAAAGGCTAGAACATCTGTGATTGACCTGATCTAGTGGAATATCTCTTTTCACAAGCCATGATGCTCTGAGCACGGTAAGGAATATCACACTCCTAGTGAAATAGCTGTACTTCATACCGACTGTGTGGGGAAATGGTAGTTTAGTACTTTGCATTTCTGCAGTTCCTTCCATCCAAGGTTTTAAAGAACTGTCAAACACTAATTTAGCTCCACAGAACCACTTTGAAGTAGATAGTCTCTTTGTATACACTTTACAGCTGAAAAGACACTTATGTTGCGTAGAGGTTAATTTGTCCGAGGTCACGTAGGAAGAACTGGGACTAATATCCCAGGCTTCCCACTTTTTCCCTTTTGTTGTTCACCTGTGGCTGACTTTTAAACCACTGTAGTTTAGAATTAGATATTCAGAAAATTTTATTGGAACTGGAGGTGAGGTGGGTAGTTCTTAGTTCCTACTACTAGTAAAGTTTTCTATGTGATGAATTTGTTTCTCTTTTCTTTTTCAAACGCAGGAGTTTGATAGATCAATGGGCAGGGAAAGCAATTGTTTCAGTTGAGCAAATAGATTGTTTTAGTTGGGCAGCTCCCGAAATAACCTAGGAGAAAAGCTCCTTGTTACTCAAAAAGAGGCACAGCCTGAGGTGTTCACAAAACATTGATAAGCCTTGAACAAACAGGCGTTGGAAATATGGGGCTAGTAGTGACTTCAGTGCGTAGATCTACAGCTCTGTACGTAGAAAAGCTTGATTTAGTCTTCATGTGTTGGGAATGAAGAGCCTGACAACCGGTTCTTAGAGGACTTCAGCTTTGCTTTTGAGCTGGTAATTAATAGTCTCTAATCAAAGGTGGTGTTTCTGATATTTATAACAAACATAAATAAGTTGTTCATCATTGCAGAAACTCCCTTCTCAAAATAAATAAATAAAATCACATTGTCTGTTCCTAGATAAATGTGCTGGACTTTTTTCCTCGGTTGCTAATCCTACAACAGACTGCATTAATCTGTGAACGTATTGTCAAAAAGTTTCCCAAAATAGGCAGTTTTAATTATAATCCCACTAGCATGGCCCATCCATAAGAAGGGAAGGGGGGGGGAGCGGGGAAACAACTCCATTTATCCTCACCTTCTAATTTAGAAGCTGATTGATGACCAGAATGAGTGATTATACGTAGAGTTCCATGTTCCAACATGGTGTGTCTTACGGACTCCTAACTATAGCTATACACTTCCTTATTTAATCTCATTCATCAGATGGATTTTGCAATAGTTTCCTGGTAATCTGAGAACTAACAGTAACGTTTTAGAAGTTACAATACTCCTATAATCACTGTTGCATTCTTATTATAGAGTACTTAAAACAATCATTTTAAAAGGAAATTACATCATCTAAATAGTTAATTCTACTACTAACGTATCTGTTTCATCTCGATCACAAAACAGTTGATCAGCCTTACTGGATCCTGGATTGCTTTGTCTATTAAGAGCTTCAGGGCTTTGATTTTTATACTTCTACACAGTGCTAGTCTGAGTCAATGCAGTGATTTTTTTAATATTAGTATGGCAATGGGGTTCATTTAATAGTTTTCTGTTTTGGTAGCAGCTGTCCTTTTAACTAGCCACATATTATCAGGTTTATTTAAAAAAACAAACCCTTAAAATAAGGCTTACTTGGAAATAAAAATTAAAATCCATATGTGATTCAGTTAATTAAAAGCAGATGGACTGTTGCATCATTAGTAGAGAAGTTTGTATTTAAATGCCGCCTGTTTTGGGCTTAATTTGCAAAGTTGTCATTTCAAAGATAATTTTATGAGATGAATTATTCTTATTGATATTTGTTCCTATTTCTTTTTAAAAAATATCTTCCTATTGTTTAATGTTGAAATATACCATGTAAAAAACTTGACATTACATCGCTTACAAGTAAAGTTTCCAGTGATAGACAACAGAGTCTTGTGGCACTTTTAAAGACTAACAGATTTATTAATCGCATGAGCTTTCATGGGAGAAAATCCCACTTCGTCAGACGCTTTGAAGATAGGAAAGTTACAGAGTGGGAGGATTCCAGTGATAGTTAACAATCATTATGTGTACAAAGAGTAGCGCCCTTCCTCCCCCCCGAAGGACCTGAAGAGACGAATGTATTGATTTCCCCATTTTTAATCTTTCTTAGCTGCAGTTTATCTTGTCTGGAAATAATATTTCAAGTACTGCTGTGTAAATGTGAATATGATTCCAGAAAGGGCTATCGTAATTGAAAATAGAAGGTCACTAAACAGATTTCCAGTTTGCTGGTTTTTAGGGATAGGCTTTTTAATAACAAATCAGCCTTGGTTTGCTTTTTTTTTTTTTAAATGTACTAAAAATATTTGGAGGAAGAGAATAGAGGAAGACAGGTTTTCTCACCAGGTAAGTTGATCATACTTTCGGCTTTCACAGCATCCCCGGCAGTGAATTCCACTAGTTGACTGCGTGTTGTGTGAAGAAATTCTTCCTTTTATTTGTTTAAAATCTACTGCCTATTTCATTGGATGACCTCTGCTTCTTGTGCTATGTGAAGGGGTAAGTAAACTTAACTATTCACTTTAGCGACACCATTCATGATTTTATAGACATCTCTCACATCTCCCCCTCACTCTCTCCACTCATCTCTGTTCTAAGTTGAATAGTCACAATCTTTTTAATCTCTCTTCATATGGAAGTTGTTTTATAGTTCTAAGCACCTTTTGATGCCCTTCCCTGTACTTTTTCTAATTCTAATATTTTTTTGAGATGTGGCCACCAGAACGGTGTTTAGTATTCAAGATGTGGGTGTACCATGGATTTCTATATTGACATTATAATCGTATCTGTCTTATTACTGATCCCTTTCCTATAATAGCTCCTAAAATTTCATTTTTTGGTTGCCGCTGTGTGTTGAGTGGATGTTTTGCAAGAACGATCCATGATGACTCCAAGGTTTCAAAGAGTGAACCTGTGTCTATGGTAGGAACAGAACTCAGAATTCTTGGACAGTAAATAGCAGTAGTATTTGATTAGTCTTTAAGGTGCTACAGGATTCTTGTTGTTTTTTTTAGTGTATAGTAGCTGAAAGGTCTTTCCTATCTTTACATGTAGCTGGCATTTCTTGGGGCAGCAACCCTCTGTAGGATTTAGCTTATTAAAATAAAGCAGCAAAGTGTTCAAAAGTGTCTGTCTCATTTTCAAAGTCACTTAAGTTCTTTTGAAAATGGCACATATAGCCTAATTCAGTTACCACGTCAAGAGGAATTTTCCCTGCCTACAAATACACTCCAGTAACTTGAAATATTTTGTACATTGTGATGACGTATGTCACGCACTAAGGATCTGTGTACACGCAGAGTGTGCAGTAGGATGTGTGAATAGCTGTGCACACAAAGTGCTGTGCTGTAATTCTCCTGTGTGCTGGATGTTGCAAGTTCAAGCTAAAATGTACTTAGTTGGTATTAACATGGTCCTATTGGATGAGGAATATGTAATTGCAAACTAGGTGCCTGCTGTGCTAATACTACGGGGAGTTGAACAACAAAGTGCTGCCTGCACGTGTACCGTTTGCACCCCTGTAATCCAAATTGCGGGGCTTTGTAGACAAGTTCTAAGAAAGGTTAGATGTAAGGAGCGGCAGTTGCCAAGAAAATCTCTGATTCAAAAGTGGAGACTTTTTTTCTGATTTGGTACTGATTCATGATGCCACTAGAAGTGATGTCATTGATAAGGAAAACGTAAGAGGGACTGACCACTTGTGGTCACTGAAGATTTTTGGCACTTCATATGTTCAGTTTCAGTTCACCTTATGCCTTATCTCCCTGCCAATGCACAAATGTTATGGTTTTGTTATTTTCTAACACTTTGTCCAATCTCTTTTTAACCCTCCAAAGCAATGGGGCTTCCATTACCCTCCCACAGGGATCATTTCATGGCTGAACTACTGTAATCTCATTGTTAATGATGTTCTGTCCCATAGCATAAATTGGTAGAGTTGCTGTCTACTATCAAACATTTCCCCTGTTCCACTAAGAGGTGGCTGCATTTCAGGAATACGTGCAGTATTTTGTGTGCAGAGTTTGGAAAGCAGTTTGAGATTCTTCAATATCAAAGCAGCTGTTACTGTAAAATGTTATTAATGTTTGTCTTTTACTGTTAAAATCTTCTTCGTCTTTAATGGTAAAGAGGTTTGTGTATTTCTAATTCTCATTAAAGACCAGAAAATGACCTTTATCTTGTATTTGACTCTCTAAGACAGCCTTGAATGTCTCAGAAAAAAATCAGGGAAATCATAATTTGCTCCTCAGTTTTATGGCTAGAAGCAGTACCAACTGTTAGGTATACAGGCATTGAAACTCAGTCGTAGAAAGGTTTATTAAGAAGGGAAAAAGGCAAAAAGTCTCTGTGTATTATAATAAAACTGCAGATTTGTGGACATTTACTTGTTTTTGACAGTGCTTTTACAGATTTTTACAGTTGGTTGTAGGCTTGGCAGCCAATGAAAAGTCTAGCTTCTTATCTAGGAACTGACGATGTGGTCATTCCTTTCTTTGAGAAGGGATTCTTCAAAAATGGGCAAATTGTATATGGTTGTTTATAAAGATCACAAATGTCATCTTTGATTAACATTAGTGTGAAGTGAGAGGCCACCTGCCGTTTTCTCAAGCTGTAAAAACAATGCATTTTTCGTTAAAATCTGAGCATGCATCAGAGTACTGTGAAAAGGTGTCCAGTGGCTCATAAGAATCAAGTTGAGAAATAATTTCACAATAAAAGAGCCTAGGGCTTTTGAATGTACTGTTCTAAATTGCAAAGTTCTGAGCATGATTTTTAAATCAGGAATATCTGAAGAGGTCATGTTTTCTGGAGCCTATGTTTCAAGGCTTTACTTAGGAAGTGAGAGAATTCAAATTAGATACTGCACAGAAATATGATGAGCCAGTCCTCTTTATCCAATGCTGAAATATGGATTTGGATAGGATTTTCTTGCATAATGAAGAAGTATCTAAAATTATAAATGGCTTCATCTGTAAGAGCTGCATGGTGGTTGTTTCTAGAATTATTCAGTTCCCTATCCACATGATAAAAAATATCCTCAGTGGGAGTTAAACAGCTTGGCACCCAGATTTGCCAAACACTACACAAATAAACTCCGACTATATAGTTTAATGTCAGGCTGCGGTATTAAAAACAAAAACAACTAAGGCAGACCTTTTGTGCAAATATTGTCACTCCAAACCGTGGTCCCAAGAGTCATGAATGCTTATTGGAAAAGAAAGGTCTATGGTAGAAGCAGAGGAAATGAGATTCTTGCTGTTAGCAAGGCTTACCTGACATCCAGACTGTATTAGGAGGTATACCTCTTATGTCACAACTTTATGTGGCTTTTAGGATTTGATTTTACACTTATGAGGGTACACAGAGAGCTTTTTAAAATATTGCATCCATTTTAAAGACTAACTTTTATTAAATGGCAAAGTACTTCATTAATACAGAATGAAGTTTGTCTGGTGATAGCTTGTACCCTTTCAGAACATCAGGATCAGCAAAACACCAACTTCTGAAAACCAGGCGAAAGAGTTATGGGCTTGTACCTTGCAACCTTGATTCTGCCCCACACCCTGACCCCCTGAGCTGGCAATAGCCACTGGAATCATAGGTGTTCCCTTCAGCTACATTAACTGTATTATCTGTAGCTGTACTCAATGGTGGAGGAATAAGTTGGAGCAGCATGGAAGAGCTGTGACTGTGATCTGAGCCCCTTCCCCCCCATGTGTGTTATCAAGATGCCCTTAGAGGTTCCCATTTGTATCTTTTCAATGCAGAATTGTGTAGACTTTGTTACTAGCGGCAGTGGGATCTTGTATTGTCGGAAGTGAGCCATCTATTGCTTTAATGATGGGTAGGGGAAAGTACAGGCTTGGGCACGATCCCGTGCCCAGCTGTAACAAAGTAAGACGTAACGGTTAAATTTGTAGTGTGGTGTTCTGTCAGGGAGTAGGGGCAGTGTTTAAGCATAGGGCAAGCGCAATACCTTTTCTTTACACTACATGACAAGGTAGAGCTCAGTCTGGGTGTCGTGGGCCAAGTTAAGGTTGCATGGATATTTACCTTACCTCTGTATTTCATGGCTTTCAGAAGTTTGAGTTTGGCTGATTTGTGCGTTCTGGAGAGGCATGCGCTGTCATCAGGCAACCATATCCTGCGTTAAGTTTTTTGCCATTTAATTTCCTAGGGTGGTGTGTTTCTTTTTGAGAGAGAGAGCATTGTTTGTTCCTAGGTGTTAGTGGTCCTTGAAGGAGTTGTCATTCTGACCCGGGTTTTCAGGTGACGTGCCACTGTAGCTAGATATAATAATCTAAAGGACCCAGCTTTTAGAGAGGGTTTTCCATTCTGTTGAACTTTATATCCATATCCCTTTCTTAAGTATGGCACAGAACGCCAAGGGACTGACCCAAGGTCATCCAGCAGGCCGGGGCAGAAGCAGGGCACCATCCAGTAGTCTCTCTCCTAGGCCACAAAGTAGCTGTGAGATTCCTCTCCACGCTTGAATATTTTATTCTAGTGTGGACTTGGACTCCGCAGTGGCTTAGAGCTCTCCTAGATCCCAGCACACTCATGGAAAGGGCATCTTCTTTTTCATCCCACTTACATTTCCCTTCCCATAAACATTTGCTTATATAGCTTATTTCTTCTTCATCTTTTTTTAAAAAAAGGAGTTTCAGCACTTTCTGAATATTATGCTCTACTCAGATTCCATGACAGCAGAATAAACCACCCCTTTGATAGAGGAAGATTGAGCAATACACTTGTGTGTTCTATTTCAGACTTCTTGCCTGGATTGGGTTTTTCACTCTGTGCCTGCAATAATGCTCAGTTTCAACGACTGTAACACAGCCTCAAACCACCTGTGGTGTGGCCAGTGTTCCAGATAGTCCCCATGTGCTCAGTGTAATCCAGTAGGTGTGCAGAAGACACATGAGCCTTCTCAAGCACCTAATTGGAGACAACTTTTTGAAACAATGGTTTAATTTGATTTCCCCCAAAGGGTGATGGGTGCCATGTGCTCTCTTGGAGTAACCCTTGAGAATCTGAAACCTTGGTGTGGTCATCTGAGCCCTGATTATATCTGTTTATGAGTAAAAAGCTGGTATTCATCAGCTTTAAGAAAAACTGTTTCTTCCTCAGTGATGTATTGCAGGAACCCGTTGGTCAAACGACCCCAAATTTGGATTATGAATAAGTGCCACAACTCCATTGGGCACACCACATTTCAAGACAATCTGGTTAATCACATAGGTTTTTAGAAAATGCAAGAGTGAATTTTAAACAGAGAGCTGGTCTTAAATATATAGAGCTATTGCTCAACTGTCATTTCATGTTTCATACACTTAGTGGAATATACGTGAAAGCCTTTCACACCTCTAAATGATGTTCCTTTTTCTTGATGGATAAAGAAACTGCTGCTTGCATTCTACTAATGACAATTTTATTAAAGGCAAAAATGGTGTTAATGTCATTTTATGGTACAGATTTTAAATAGAGGCACCCAGAAAATGCTGTGTCTATAATAACCTTAAACCTGCTATATTTGCACCATTTTTGCACACACATTTGTGTGTATATGATGTATATGTTCTCTTACTTGCTCTAGATAATATTTGTTTGCATTGTTTTCTTATTAAGAAAAAGATGTGCCTATTGTGTTTGACAGCACAGTTAAATTGACACTCAACTGGACTGCTATCCATTCTGTTCAACCAATCATTTCCTTCATAGTAATTTTAACTAGTACTCCACTGCAAAACATTGTTAGGTATTGTCTAGCAAGTATTGTACAGAGTTGGCTGTTTGACCAGTCAAAAATAATTGGTCAGATGGTAAAATACAGTCAAATATTTTAAAGTGCTAATTTATTAGAACAGTAATAAACTTTAAGACTTTATGGTTTAGCCTTCGATAGATACCTATGCCTATTTAGGAAGAGCAAGTTACTTACCTGCATTATTTTAACTTTGAAAAATGCAAAACACACTGAAATGAAGTTCACGAAAATGAAAGAAAAGCACCATGATGCAATCAAAAATGTAGGATGCCGTCTACATCAGTTTCCAGAGGGGAGCTCTGTTAGTCTGTATACAGCAAAAACAATGAGAGCCCTGTGGCACCTTAAAGACTAACACATTTCTTCGGGCATAAGTTTTCGTGGGCTCCACTTTGTCAGATGCATGCCCGAAGAAATGTGTTAGCCTTCAAGGTGCCACAGGACTATCATTGTTTCATCTACCTCAGGGTATTCTTGCTGGAATATTCAACAATATTTGAATATGGTCAAATTGGTGATCAGTTGGCCAGCTTGCCAATCTTAGTACTGCATATGTATTGTTAAAACTTGGTTTGTAAATAGTCGTGCATTTATTGGTCAATTGAACAGAAATTCGGACAGTTTGTGAAACCTTACTCAGCTATTGATGCCTACAGCAAAGGGTGCAGTCAGTGAGCAGAGTGATAAGGAATTATATACGCAGTATTAAGGTATTTCAGAGCTGGAAGCAGTTATAAGCAGAGGAATTTCCCTCTTTCCAGTAGCATGTGGATTTCATTTGCTTGTGCTTATAGTTCAAAAGAGAAACGCTCGTAAACCTATAACTGATACCTTGGTTTAACACTGTTGTTTGGCCACTGGCTCAGCACTGATGAGCAAATCCTCCAGAGTGTAACTGTCACCCCTCACAGCTCCTGCAAGCTGCGGGTTCAACAGAGAAAGGAATTGGAGTGAGGGTCCAAGGACTGCCTTCCTGCTGCTATCTGGGATTGGCTTGGAGAGGAAGTGGTAAAAAGATAAGACGACGGGACGGGGCTGCTGGGGGTTATGAAAAAGGACAACAGCAGAATTTCCAAATTTGTCTCCACCCATAGAGCAGGCCTACCTACTTCTGTCTGTCTGGAAGTGGTAGAAATCAGGCAGCCACCTTCTGCATCAGGTGGGAGAAGGCTTAGCTACCACTTGCCGTGCCCCAAGGCCAGTGGGTGGGGCTGCCTTTGAGATGGGAGTAGGTGGAGAGGAGCCAGTAAACTGGAAAATAAGCCAAAGGGGAGAGGAGAGAGTTGCTAGAGGGGGTAGCAGCCAGGAAAAAGGAGATTTAAGCTATGGCGACATGTCCACACTGGTTATGTTATTGTCACTTATTTACATGGGGGGAGAGGGTTATTCACACCCATGGTAAGTTATATCAGTGTAGTGTAGACACAGCCCTAAGAAAGGTGAGAACAGTCGATGATGGGTGGAAGTGCCTTGTCTACACTAGCACTTAGGAAAAAACTTTGTCACTTAGGAGTATGGTAGGTTTACTAAACATGGGTTGAAATCCTGTGTTAGCTAGTATATTAAAAATATACTTTTTGTCCTACTGTAGACAGGAACCTGAATTTTTTTACTTCATTTGAAGTCAGTGTGAGTTTTGTCCAAGAAAGTTTAAATTTGCCAAATATAAAATCGTAGGGGGAGAGTGCCACATAGGAAATTGAAAGGTTTTATAAAACAGATGAGCAGGATTCCACGGACTCACTACTTGCACTCATGTAATTGTCCATTACACCTTCAGAATAGCTCCCCTGCCTTTCAAATTAGCAGCATGGGGTCCTCAAGAACACCATTATGGGTGGAAGGAAAAGCATAGCTGTAATCAAAACAGTGATTATTATCAGTCATTTAAATGCAGAAAGAGAAACGAATGTGTTCCAAAGGGGATGTGGAAAATGTACAAGTAATTCTTGGTTTTTGAGGTTAGGTTTCAGATGCCCATAGGGAAAAACTTAATCGCTTACCTCTTCCGAGTGAATATTTTTGTATTAATTTCTCTTTCTGCATTTAAATGAATGTGATCGTAATCATTGTTTTGATTACAGTTGTGATTCCTTCTATCCATAGTGGTGCTGCTAAGGTCCCCACGCTGATACTTTTTAAAGGTGGGAGAGTAATAGATTATTATGTGAGCTTTCCTGGTGACTCTTTAGGGCTGCTTATCTGGTTTATAAAACACTTATTTCCATTTCATGTGTGGGAATCTCCCCCCAGATGGTCTTATATTTAATCATATGGAGCCAAATTATGAATTTCTGCTTTGGGCAAATTTCATATTGACTTCAACAGGAGCTTGTGTGAGTTAAGAGCTCAGGATTGTGCCCCTATAAAGCATGGAAGCCGTAAACAGAAAAGGTCTGACTTTTTTGATTTGTCAATTTAGGTAAAGAAAAGATTTGCAGTTGGATTTCTACGTAAGTACTCTGTCCCACTCTGTTAGATTTCAGTATTTATGCGTGTAAATCTTAAACCCCAAATTGCATAAATATTCCATAACTGTCAATGTAAATAGACATTTTTGCCTTTAGCAACAGATCAGCCCCAGTTATTATTATTCATTGATTCATTCTCTTTCTCCTACTTTTTCTTTTAAGAGGCATCTGAGGTAGAAGCAGGGGATTAAAATAACAACCCCATTTGGCAACAATCAGCAAGCATCAGTAGTGGATGCTTTTTTATTCTTTAGTAATATAAATATTAGCAGAAAGATAGCAGAAAGTAGTTGGCTGACAGGATCCTTGACATAAAGTGATGTTTTCTTATTTGCTCAATAGTGTGTTTTTAAAATGTTAAACTATTGTCGAGCAACTGCACACATTAAATGTTGAAAACAATTTTAGTCCTAATTTTATTGTATTTTTCTAGGACACCTTTAGTTTTTAAAATGCTGCATTTTTAGTTCTAAAAACATGTGAGAATTATGGTGCTATTTTGGGGTGGCTGTCAGTACAAAGGCTAATGCTATTTATTAGGGTCCTGGTTTTATTTAATAGCCAGATGAATGGAACAGTTAATAAAAGAAATATTGCTCTATTGCCTGACATTTATGTCCTTGGTTTCCAATAAAGAATTGGAATTATGAATAGTTGATGGTTTAAATTGATGTTTTATGTTGAACGCTAGCTATAATTTGCCCTCTGAGGATTGTAATACCGAGAAACAGATGGTTTTTCACAGTAACAAATTGCTGTGTGTATACTGTATATAGAACTGGCTTTCAGATCCTTTCACCTTCAATGTCGAGCAGTGACTGAGTCAGACCAAAGAGAAATGCAGCCAGCACAGAAGAACGCTTTTTGCAAAAAGGCTTCCTGATTCTTTAGAATACAAAGTGAATGCTATAGGAAACATGACCTATTTTTTTCAGGTGTGATCAAAGATACGAATGCTGCAAAATGGATCTATCAAAACTTAGTATGAACAGCTAAGAGATATAACCACAGAAGCCTTTTAGCTATTCAGTGTGTCTAAAATGTGTGCAAACATTCTCAGGATCTTTCTTCCATGAAACTATACAAAATGAAAACTTTCAGAGAAAAAAAATGTATGGTCAAAGGGAAAATAAGCGAAGTATGGATGAAGTTCGGGTAAAGAGAACAGCTCTGAAACAATGCCAGCAGTTTCATTATGGTAACATGATATTGTGTTTCTAACAGAATATGTGATAATACTGCACTGTTAGTTCTTGGTCTCCCAGGGTTTATCAACGTTGGGATCCAGCGTAAACGAATGGGGAAATGCAATGATTTATTTTTAGAATGTTGTGCATCATGATTGCAGGAGATAACATTGGATGATTAGTGGAGAATTTGGTACTCTCTGTAAGCAAACTATACTTTGATAAGACAATTTCTCTAGCGAATGTAAGTAATTGCTGTGACGATAAAGATCCTGTATCCAAAATAGCATGTATTCTCTGGATTAAGAACAGTTTTATATGCTGCCTACCTGGGGTGGTCATTATTTCTGAGCTCCTCCCACTGCAGGCTTTTTTGTTCAGTGTTTATACATTGCTTAGCCCCAACAACGGGGCTCAAATGTACTACTGTAATGCTGCTGCTGCTAATACTATTTATTTTATTAATACTAGTAATCCCATGGCACCTTGCCTTTTAAAGTACATTTCCACATCAGCTTATTTTGTCAGAGCTACTTTGATTTCACACTTCATCCTGGAACCAGCAAAAAATACAGCAAGGTAAATGAACTGTTCACAATAAATGGATGTTTATTTCCTCTATGTGGCTTGCAATAGATAATGTACAAAAGGCACTAGTTATATCAGTCCTAACCTTCAACCAGCCAGACCTTCTTCTGAATTGCTTTGTGCGTGCTGGCATCCCTCACCGAGAGAGGGCATTCCTCACGAATCATTCAGTACTGTCGGATTTGGGATTCTGTGTAAATGTTTCGATTGAAATCCAGCTGATTTATCTTTTCTCCCTTCTTTGGTAATTAGCGGTGTACTAATAAATATAATATGTTTCACAAAAGTAATAAAACATTCTTAGTGTTGCCTCATCCCAGCATCTGCTCTCAGATCTTTCCCGAAAGAGGAAAACATCAAAATGTGTGTTGCCTGTAATGTGCGCTGTTTAGCAGAGTCTGGATTAGTGAGATTCTCTTGTAATTACAACACGTCTCGTTACCAAGCATGTCACAGGAAAAATCAAAATTCCTTTAATAAGATGTTCAGTGTCAAAGCACAATTTCATATGGAAAAACTACATCAGAGATTGACGTTTTTTAAAAAAAAACAGACTTGGTTAACTAAGTGTTACTTGTGGTTACTCTGCTTAACGGCTCATGTTCAAGCTGGTGAAGAAATGCATGAGGAATCTTGTCCCGCACTGTTTTTCCCTTTTGGCGTCATGTCAGGAAATTGTACATTAATGCAATTTGTCTGGCTCTGTATTACTACTAATGTAGATAAAGAGCTAAGACTACTGGAACTGAGTTTAGCCATTGACAAGGGAAGCAAAGCCCAGAAAAGGTTGAGCATTGTGTAAAGCCATTTTAACATGCATCAGCCATGTTGCTTAATTAATGTTGCCTCGGGCCAGTTCCTAGCAGACTGTGTCCACGGAGTTTACCCTAGAAAAGAAAAATGAAACTAAACTTAATTTACATTTAACCTGAAGCATATGGGAGCAGAAAATGTGCATGCGGTTTACTGGGCCCAGCTTTTCGGATGATCGTGTGGTGAGAGGCATGCATCACTCTGAAAACGACTTCATTAAAATTGGCACTTTTGCACAGAGTTGGCAACTGCCGTTTGATTAAAAATGTACGACAGTTTGTGGGATCACAAAGTCCAATTTGCAGTCTCTTGTAACTCAATATTATGGAGGCATTAGACACAACAGTCTATTTTATTGAGAGAGTAATTCCCTATAGAGATGGGGACATTTTGAGCTGGACTCTTCTTTCCATTTTTTAGGAGGTTTTTGAACTATAATTTAGTTGGATCTAATCTGAATATCTAGTGAAATGTAGCAAATATGGCAAACTTTACTAACTTAAGGAAACAGTTAAGGCTTAAGTTTCAATGGGGGACAAAGGTCAGGGTACTCCCTGCAGAATGCACTGACGGGATAATACACAAATGGAGAGCCAAGGATCCACAGTTGGTCTGGGAAGACTCAAAGAAGCCCTTCCTCCTCACAATTTGTGTCACCCTAGCTGCCCTGAAATTCATATAAGCAAAATGACTCTTGTTAGAAACTTGTTTAGAGTAATAGCTCTTTCTTTGAGAATCAAAATATTCCTTCTTGGTTTTATGCCTCAATCAGTTGGCTTTGCTAATGCTTTTTCACTGTTACTCAAACAGCAACAAACACATATTTCTGCGGGTTGTCTGGGTGGAGAGGATTGGCAATGATGAGGAGTCTCTTGCATCTAGATCAGCGGTTCAAATCTAACCCAGATCTTTTATGGACTTAGTGCAGCCATTTTGACAGCTGATTGTTGGCCTTAGTTGTTGCAGTCTAGCTTCGGAAAAAATATCCCCATCGAATCAATTGCTACTAATGATCAGATTTAAGTGTTTTTGCATAGGTAAAACTGTAATTGGTACCAAGAGTGAACAGCTCCCTCACACTCACAGGTTATCCTCTACATAGGTGGTGCTTGAGGCAAACTGGTGAGAGAGCATGTATTGCCATGGCTGTGGATGGAGGAGGTGTTACTCTAGACTCTTCCACATGCACAGAATAAACTAAAACAAATAGGCTGCTCTGCATTTGTCCATAATGAGCTGTAGGGCTTGTCTTCGTATCAGATAAGAAGGCTATGAATTGTAGAGCAGTCTAATGGGTCCTATTCTAACTGCCCCATGTAGACCCTGTTGATGTGACCTGAAAGGTACCTAGAACATTTTACAAGTCACAGCCCCGGAGTCTGGCACCATGTAGACAGACCTGTAGATATTAGGCAGCCACACCAATCAAAGGAAGAAAGAGTTATGTTTCCAAAACCACTTGTCTGTCACCACTATGTATTATGTGCTTACCTGCTGTATCATTGTACAGTAAAATATCAGAGTTACGAACACCAGAATTATGAACTGACTGGTCAACTACATGACTCATTTGGAACTGGAAGTATGCAACCAGGCAGTAGCAGAGAGAAGAAAGGAAAAAAAAAAAGAAAAAGCAAATACAATACAGTACGGTATTAAAAAGGAAATTTAAAAAAAAGGATTTCTGTACTTTTCATTTAAATCAGGGGTGTCAAATTAATTTGCTCTGGTGGGCCACATTTGACTTAAATGTACGTCAGGTGGGCCATGCATACTATAAATCAAAATACTATGGTGCACTCGCAGCATCGCGGAGTGATGTGTATGCGGGAGTGTGGTTTCATGGACTGCAGTCTCACATACGCAGACCTGACACACTCGCAGCATTTTGGAGTGCTGGGTATGCATGACCCCTCTCTCTCTGTTACCAGGAGATTGTGGTCCTGCAGAGCATGGGGCAGGGCTGGATGGAAGAGGTTCATGAGCCACATGTCTGACACCCCTGATTTAAATTAAGGTGGTTAAAAGCAGCATTTTTCCTCCGCACAGTAAAGTTTCAAACTGTATTAAGTCAATGTTCAATTGTAAACTTTTGAAAGAACAACCGTTAATTTTGTTGAGAGTTAAACTTCCATTCTCCTCATGAGTCTGAGGTCCTGCGGAAGTAGGCTTCTAGCTGTATGTAGCAGATTAGCATCTTGGGTGAATGTGGGCGCCCAGCTTGTGTTAGCAGATGATTAAAGTGAAGCTTTAAAAAAAGTCTATGCCTCATAGTGGGATTTGATTTTGCTCTGTGAAAACACTTGCTAAATGTTTGGGCTATCGCGGTTTCTCTTGCATCCCAGCAACATTTGGCAATACAAGTGGTATGGAAAATGTTTTGAACCAGTTCACCTGTCTTGTCAAATCATGCACTTGGGCTAAGTAGAAGGACCCTTAGCACTTACATATGGGATGAATTATGGACAAATTAAATGCTTCCTCTTTGTTGCTTACTGCAGCGGAGATCTCTGTAGAGAGTGAATTTCAGACCCAGTGACACGAACAGTGCTGTATGGCCCTAACTGCAGTGCCGACCAATGACACAACGTCAGAAGTGCTGAACACTGCTCAAAGCTACACGCTGTTCAGTCCTCTATCTTAGAAACCTTGGCGCCTGAGCCGATGAAAACTATCGCTATAAGCTATTTATGTTACTAAACATCTTGGCTCACATTATTTGATTCACAATCCATTGCTGCTTTCACATATTAATGAGTTTGATCACTGCTCCATATAAATGAGGCATAACCTGAAGCTGTCAGACCTAACCTGGATCTTAAACATACACTAAGCGAATTGATTTAAATTTCTCTTTAAAGCTAGGAATATTTACAAGGAAACTTGTCAGGGCTTCAGTTAACAGTTTACACTGGATGTATTTTTGGTTGTGAAATGTAAAAGCAAGTCCAAAAATGACCTTGTGGGCTGATACTACATTGGAGTTGTTTATGTAAAATCTTGTTGAGATTTAAAAAATGAAAAAATTATTTCCACTAAAATTAATTTGTGATGTCCCAAGTCTGCTGAAAAATAGGTTGGTGGTGTGTGTGTCTGTCTGTGTGTGTGTGTGTATGTGTGTGTATATGTGTATATATATATGTGTGTATATATATATGTGTGTGTGTGTGTATATATATATATATATATATATATATAAAAAAACGGAAATGAAATGATTTGTAAAGTCACAATAAAACCATAAAAAATCCAAGAACATGTAAAATTTTGATTAAGCCGTTCCCCTTTCCGAAGGTGAAATTACATGCACATTAAAGTGGAGAGAGTAAACTGATTCCATATGCTATCTGAAATAACTAATAAAGGAGATTATATAAAAATAGCACTGAGCCTTGAGATAGACAAGACAGTATTAGTATTTTTCTGCTAAACTCGGTAAATTTTGTTACATCATCCTCAGACTTCCCCTTCTTCATTTGTCTGTTTTGTCCACTTTTTGCCTATCCAATAGCTGCACTGTTAAGCTCTCTGGGGTTAAGGTTAGTATTATGGTCCTGATCCATGTTTGAGACTCTTAGGTGCTACCAGAAAACATACTAGCAATAAAGAGACGGCTTTATACCGCGGAATTATATGATGATGATGATGATCTAAGTATAAAAATAATGTATGAAAATACCTTAAAAAGAAAATCCTGAATTGCTAAACATTAAAGATGAAAGAGAGGCTACCTACAATGTGGTTAGATGAAAAGATGAAGTAATAGAGGGGGAAAAAGTGAATAAGGCTTATTGTCCATCTATGACAACAGGTGAGAATTTGAAAAACCACTAACTTCACATGGAGTTAATTTTCCTCCCTAGTTATTTTTCTCTTGAACAGCCATTAATTATGGAAAATGCAGCTTCTCTAAATACTGCAAATTGTAATGTCTGAATGATGATCCCTTGAAAAGACATTCTATAATTTAGTGTTGGAATACAGCTTTGCCAGACAGTCTACACAGTATGTTTAACTGATTGCTTATAGTCTGATTGTGACTGTTGTTGCATTAGCTCTGCAGAGTGATCCAAATCATTATCTGTCTCGTTCAGCGTTCATGGAAAAGGCAGTTAAACACAAGCTGAATCAAACATGTAAAAGATCTACTTAGTAGTTTTGATGGGAGCAGGAAATTGACTCCCCAATGTGAACTTGCGCAGGGCCAAGACTTACTCTTCTGAAAGTTAACTAGACAAACCCAGTGGTGCAAGCCAGTCAGTTCTAGTTCAGCTTATGCCCCGTTCAGCATTCTCGTAAAGCCTCTGTGTTGCATTTAATAGTTGGGGAGAGGGGGAGGGGAGGAGTTTGGTTTTGTTTGCTTCTGAACACTAGCCATTCAGATTAGGATCAGTTTAGGATCAGTCTTTTTATAAGGATGGATGCGGTGGACCTTTGATTTTGGAAGTATTCTATGCATAATTCTGTAGCTGAGCATTGGATAGCAGGAAGAGCATTGATTTTACAGAAGAATATGTAAATGTTTGTTGCAAGGAAGTTGAATCCTACCTTAAACTAGCATATTGAGAGTTCCTCTGCCTTTTCTTTTAGGTAAAGAAATTCACCTATGGGAATGTCATTTTAAAACTCTGATTTATCTTTGCAGTACTGTGTGACTGAAAACTCCTTCCTTAGATTTTTTGTCAGATACCTACAAGAGGTCTGGGAAAAATAGAAGCATCTTGACTATATGTGTTATCTTTATCAGTGAACGTTCCTACTTCCTCGGGTCTACCTGAAAGACCTCCAGCTCTCATCCAATCTCTACTCTTTGCCATTACTGAACGAACATCATAAAACACTGCTTAGCTGCATGTTACCTGTGTGACTGCTCTTTGGTCTTCCCTTCAGCTCCAAAGCAGCACCAGAGGAGTTCTGCAGCTTTTCAGGCCTTTTGTGCTGCCCAAAATGAAGACGACCTGTTACGTAACATGTCACTAAGGAACCCTCTTAGCCCACAGTTCAAAGTAACTTGTGTGCAGAAAGCGTGCTACTGGCTTCCTAACGCCACTAAGCTTCCTTCTTTGAAGCTGTTGAAAGTGCTTCTTGGTGTTTAGTAGGAATGAGGACCCTTCTGCTTCACCAGAATAACAAATGCCCAGTTCAGACTGAATTGTGGAAGCATGTTGTCCCACTACCGTCGTCATACAGGGTAATCTGTTGTTAACGGGAGAGGTTCCTACTGTGTTTCTAATGTGTTCAGCCTAGTTCTGGGAGAATGTGGTGCCAGAGCGTGTGCAGAATTCATATCCCTCTGCAGATTTCTTTTCTTCCCCTCAGAAAATGATAAGGAAGCTGTAACAGTAATCCTGCTTTCGTGCCCTGCAGATAAGTCCCAGAGGGGTAACCGTGTTAGTCCGTGTATAGCAAACAAGAAGAATCCTGGAGCATCGTAAAGACTAACACATTTCTTTGGGCAGATGTGACAAAGTGGGTTGGAGCCCACGAAAGCTTATGCCGAAGAAATCTTTTAGTCTTTAACGTGCCCCAGGACTCTGGTTTTTTTCCCCTGCCGATGGGGTCGGTCATTTCAAGCTTCCAAAGTAAGTGGCAGAAATGTAAATCAGTGGGGGCTAGGGATGCCTACCCTGCGCCGGGCTCAGCTGCCAGTCCTGTCTGGGCTGGGGGAGGATAGGGGTTCCTCTTCCCCAGCAAGAAGCGCCAGGTCCATTCATACCCACCCCCAGAAATCTCTGCTGGCTGCCGGAAGCGCCATAACTTCTTTCCTGCCTCCATCACTCTCACCCGTGGGGGAAAGGGGTTACCGTAGGGGAGCTGCTTCCTCATCTGCCCAACCGTTGTGCATTCAGAGCCCCCCTGCACCCAGACAACATTCACTAAACCATCTGCACTTGAACACCCACAAGCCCCACTCCTGGGCCACCCCAACAAGGCCCCCAAACCCCATATCCGAGCCACACACAGACACCCCCCCCACTGAACTCCTGCCACCTTTGCCTGGACCCCACTGCAGAGTCCAATCCCCCCAAACCTCTGAGCCCCCGTGCATCCTGATCTCCTGGATCTCCCACCAAATTGCCTCACATAGAACCCTCTCACCCAACACCATGTGCCTCCACACTTGGATCCTCCCGACTGGAGCCTGCCCCACAGTTGCGTTGGGGCCAGGGCAGGCTGTGTGTGTGAGACTGTCTGTCTCACTTGCTGTCTTGGTGCACCTCATGTGGAGGGACAGGGCCCCTGGTTGTTTCTGGGGCAGGTCTAGCCCTTGTTCTGCGTCAGGGTTGGGTGAAGCCTCACCACCAAGTCCGTGTCCTTAGGTTTGGGGGCTGCAGGGTGATCTCCCACCTCTGTGCAGATGGTGGTCTGTACTCTTCCACTGTTATGCTGGAACCTTCACGTTTATTTGTGGACAAAAAATGCAGAATTTTAAAATATTGTATGCAGAATTTATTTATTTTTTTGGTGCACAATTCTCTCAGGCGTAAACGTATACAGTAGATTTTTCTTTAATTTATGTTTGCTATGCTCAAAACCAGCATTTCAGCATCGAGTGCTCTGCAATTATGGCATCTGAGAGCAGTGGCTTTTGTTTTGCTGTGGTGTAACTGTGCAAGAATACTGGGTCATAGCTGTGTTCATTTGGAGCAGGAGCACCTCTTGCGGTGATTGCCTCAAAGATTAAACTTTCTTGAAATGTAGCTTTGAATTCAGTGAATGACTATGAAAACGCCAACTCTGTTGTATAATAATCGTCTAGGTTGTAATTTGAGACAGCTGCCGTATCTAGGACCACAAAACAGTCCTACCTGAGTAACTTGTCTGTTTTTGTTCCAGTTCAAAAACTAAGTCCCCTTTTCACAGAGAGGGTAGCATTATATAATAATTCTTTATGCTGCGAGAGGGTTTAGAAAGTGCTTGGAGTGGCCATAACGTCTCTTGCACTTTCATATGTGCATCTGGAAAAGTATTGCAATCATTAGTTACCCACTTTCCTGCCCACAACACCACCACACAACATTTGAGGTAGGAAGTACAGTATACATTATCTAGTTGCAACTGCAAAGGGAAATTAGTAGGCAGAACATAATTACGTGAGTTGGAATTTGGAATCTGAGTTGAAGGAAGGGTGTTGAAAAAGTTCCGCCCCTTTTTTTGTTCATTAGACGTTTTGGTGGTCTAAGAAGTCAGTAGTGTCACTAAAAGTGCCCCAGTATCTTTGCTGGGAAGAGGTCCTTGTGCTTGTGTTTTATGTGAAAGGTATCATCTCCAGTAGCCTGGTATTTGCTATTTCCGTTCAGTATTGACATGGAAAAAAAGGGACTCCTAATGAATTTCAAACATATCTGGGCTTTTCAATGTGGACTAATGCTGCTTAGTTGGAGCATCTCAGACAAAGGTGATGTGGATGCAAATATGTAAGAGCATTTCATTTTAGGACTGGACACATTTGTTTGGATAAAATCCCCTCCCCAGCCCCCCAAATCAACAACAACAAAAACACTCCACCTTTACACATTTTTAGAACAGAATCTGTTCTGAAATTTTGATGTTACAGGAAAATTTTTTTTTCTTGTTTCAGGATAAAACTGGCTATGATAAAAAATAATCTTACAAGAAAGACTGTTCTTTTAAAATTTCCAGTTTGATATAGCAGGATAAGCATGCTAATTTGAAGGGTTCCTTTTCCTACAGTCCTGAATTACAAGTTCTGACTTTCTTATTTTGTTGTATGGCACCTATTGAAAACTTGCAGCTATTTCCCCTTTTCATGTGCATGCCAGCTAAGCTCTCAAGAAATGCCATTCTTTAGTTTTTTCATTTGCCTGTGGGCTTTGGCCCTTATTCTTTAGAATTGCTGAGCACCCGTAATCCCATTTCTAGTTAATGGGAGCTGCATATGCTCAGCAACTGTGATCAGACACTTCATAACTATTACTCCAAATGTAGCTGTCCATTGTTAAGTAATTGTTCAAAATGTACTCAGCAAACCATTTATGCAGATGACCAATTTTGAGTCAGTTTTGCATGCCTCTTGTTGTGTTCTAAAAGAACTACATTCATCTTTAAATGAGAGTTTTGAAAAAGATTTCGGTGTTTTAAAATTCTTTCGTATGTGACTAGCTTCAGGCCTATGAATGTGAGTTGATTCTGCCATGTGCAACGAGGGGCTTGTGGCAAGGTTTGCCCTCTTGTTTTGGACTACTGGTTTTCTCTTATGTCCAGCACCATCTCCTGCGTCCAGCACCATCCATCTCCCATCTTTTCCTCCCTTCTTAAAACCATTGCATGGAGCTGGCAAGTTTTGCATACCTGAAGACAAGAATTGACATTCTTCAGAAACCAAATGACATGGAAGAGAGGGCATTGATAATTTATAGATCCCTTTAAAAATTAAAATGTATATTGAAGTCATTTTAAAAATGAAATGCTTTCAATGTTCTAAAGGCATTAGGCACGTTAAGCAAAAAAGTGCACCTCTCTCATAAGGATGTTAAATACTTCAGAAGCAAGGAAGAGTCATGTGGCTTGAAATGGCGGGCCTGTCCAACTTGAAGAGCTCAAGTGAATCTATTGAATTGTATGGGAAGTCCCTCAGACATTTCTTTGCATTTGGTGAATCTGGAAGTATTTTGTATGAGCCTTTTATGCAATTTTGATTCTTGATTTCATTGTTCGAACCTGAAAGGGGATATACCTGGAAAAATGAAATATTTTAGGACGTGTGTGGAAAACATTAAGCATTTCACATCTGAAAAGATGTCTTATAGGTTTATTGCTAGTAAAAGGCAAAAGTTTTTAAATTTAAGGGTGGTTAACGGTAACTCCTGAAGTCAACCCTATGCCGAATGCTGACTTTTGACTCCTTTATGCATCTCAGATTGTATCCTGGCCCTGTTGAAGTCAGTTCAGTCAGAATTTCATCATTTGTCTCTCACCTTTCTCATTATTGTGTATAAGACCAAGAAAGGATGCGCGCGCGCGCACGCACGCACACGAGAGATTAAGATATCATTGCATTTTTGGACATTTTCTATCTTGTGGTGGTGATGGTTACTGTTGCCTGGCAATTAGGTATTTCTAAGGTGCCTAAGCATTGTACCTAAAATAGCTAAGAGAAGGAGAAAACTATCAATTACTCTTGATTTGAAGAAGTCTTCAGAAAGTACCTATTAATCCTAGTTTCTTAATTTGATTGTCTCCTACCCACATGAAAGGAGCTATAGTTCTCTTTAGTTAGTTTGAAATGATTTATAATGCAATAGTAGTTTACATAAAAGCATGAGTAGTAACTTGGAGGAAAATCATTCCTGGTGAGTAGGTACCACTATCCCAAGATGGGTTATTTGTATGGCAGTAGATCAGAAAGGTCTTGTTAAAAGAAAGATGCCTGGGCAGCAAAGAAATTACACAGTTAAAAGTCTTTAAGGAAACTGTTTATTGGTAATGACATGGTTTCAATTGGCTAAGAACACTTCACTCTTCATAAAGCTAAACCTACGATTGAAAGGAGGACCTGAAACATGGGGGCAAGCTGGGGCTTAGAAAAGGGAGGGGTTTGAGTAAATGACTGGAGACTGCCCAGGGAGCATCAGCAAGAGCTAAGAGGATGGCAAGGAGATGCTCAGAGACAGAGACTGAATCCTGCAAGCATCACTGTTCTTCCTTCACCAAGCAATGGATGTCTTCTGGACTGATGTGAATTTATGAAAGTTGGCAAGGAAAGATTAAAATATCTGCAACCTCAGGTGTATGGACTCTCTGTTGTTTCTATCCTTTTTATGTGTTTTGTACCTTTGGAGGAATAAACAAACAATGCTGTGGTTTGAAGAATCTGTTTCTGACTTGCTTTTTCAAGCTTCTGGTCTCACAGGTCCTTGGAGTGAAAGGACTTGTAGGTGCCCAAAGCTATTGGGTTTGTTGGATTAACACGTTTGGGAAATGGGGATTTCAGACCAGAGATCTTTTCTGAGTGGTTGGATGATGTTTCACCAGCACCAATATGCATTGGTGTACCCTAGAGCAGTGACTCTCAGCCTTTCCTGATTAGTGTTTTATTTCAGGAGTCTGATTTGTCTTGCGTACCCCCAAGTTTAACCTCATTTAAAAATTGCTTGCTTGCAAAATCAGACAAGAAAATACGAAAGTGCCATAGCACACTGTTACTGAAAAATGGCTTGCTTTCTCATTTTTACCAGATAATTATAGACTCAGTCAATTGGAATATAAATATAGTACTTACATTTCAATGTATTGAGCAGTACTAACAAGTCAGTGTATGAAATTTTAGTTGGCACTGACGTCACTAATGCTTTTTACAGAGTCTATCGTTAAACTAGACCAATACCTAAATGAGTTTGTCTCCCCAGCGGTCAGCATGCCATGGCTGAGAACCACTGCTCTAGTGTAGGGGTACTGGAAGGGACAGTCACAGGTTACTACTGTCATTTCCTTATGCATTACTTTTCTCTATATCCTGGACCATTCGAAAAGAAAGTTGGCTGTAACTGAATTCTATTTTCTCTTTTCAGATAGTAAGTGCCATGTTTATGCTTCTCTTGTTTGATAATGTCACTGAAACATATTTCCACGCTTCTTATAATTGTAACATCTTCAAGAGCACCACTAAAAATGTTATTTCAGATATTCTAAAAATGTTGATACCTACAACTGAAACAGGATTGTCTGCTTTGATGAATCACTGCACAGCTGAATTATTTCACTTTTGTATGTGAAGGACCGTTCAAATTCTAGACTAGCTATTGTCGCTATTCGATTGAGCCTGTTGAGGTATTATTTTCATCATGATGGTTTCAAGTAGAAAGCTTTGGTAGACTCCACGCTGCCGTCGTTTCGAGGGAGAAATGAAACTATATTGGGATGGAATCAAATAGCCATAGTTTCAAAAACATCACAAAGGGCTGGAGCCTGGCCTGCCCTTGAACGCTGTAAAAGTCTACGGTAAGGAAGTGGTGTGTGATTTTTACTGATACTGTCATGCTAATATGAGTCCGGATGCTGTTCTACTGCTATTATTTTCCAGGCTTATTGCCCATCCAGTATAGGAGTAGCTCTGTTGGCCTTTTTTCCAGTACAACTGTGGACATGCTGGGGAGGTTGTACCAATTTAACTGTATCAGTATAGTTAGAGTGGTCCAACTTTCCATTGGAGACAAGGCCTGCCATCCGTCACGGAGTTCGAACAAGCTACTTGTGTGCTGATCTCATAGGTGCTTTGCAAGAGTATCTGGATGAAATTTATTGTATCAAGGTAGAATATATTCAAAGTGCATAGGTGACGTGAGGTAACTGCATGGGAACTTTAAAGGGAATATATATTACTACTATATGCTGTCTGAAAATGCAAGTTATAAATGGCAGTGATAGAATTAAAAATTCAGTTTTCTTTATATAGTTCTTCATTGCTTTGTCCCCTGTAGTTTTTTACCTCTGGGCAAAGTGCGATGTGAAGTGATAGCAAGTTGAAATGCTCCGCTTAGTCATATTAGTTGTATTGTTTTATATCACCGTATACATATGCTCTTGCAAGTTAATTGTCGAGGAAGGGAGAATCACGCCCTATTTTATTTTAGAGTTATTTTAAGAATTAAGGCTCTCTTGCTTTTCCACACACCAACTTTTGAGGTGAATGGCAAAGACTAAGTTTGGTGTGGGGAGGACAGGAGGTGAAGAAGTTACGTAGCCAAGTATCAAACTAATTTCGGGAATGCTTATCATTTTCATAGTGGAATATAGGTGAATCTGAGCAATGTTTTGAATCATGGGGATTAGATTATTTGATTCCTTGAAAGGTGTCTGGCAATGCTGTTCCAAAAAGTAGTTTATAAACAATGAATTGGGCATAGAGAAATATACAAGTAAAATTACTTTTTGGGCATGTGCTTGCTATCACTCCACCAACCAAGATATCTGAAATTTGTGAAGCTTATCTGATGTCGCCCAGAACCTAATGGATCCTTATTAGTGTATCTTTTTAAAGTTCCAAAGGGGGAGCCATGTTAGTCTAGGTCATCCAAACAAACAAGGAGTCCTGTGGCAGTTTTAAAGACCAACACATTTATTTATCGCATGAGCTTCCGTTGGAGAAAATCCCACTTCATCAGTCGCTTTGAAGTGTCTGACGAAGTGGGATTTTCTTCCACGGAAGTTCATGCGATAAATAAATTTGTTAGTTTTTAAAAGTGCCACAGGACTCCTTATTTGTTTGTAAAGTTATATGAAGTAGCATTCCCAAGAGTATTCTTAAAAATATTCCTCTATTGATGTAAATCTAATATGGATTCAGTTTAATTTTCCCATTAGTTCATGTACGAATGTTTTACAAAAAGGATCATAGCCCCTAGCACCTTTTGTAAGTTATCCAATACCCATCTTAGTTTTCTGCTGGAAGATAATGCTTTTCAGATCAGTGGGCAAACCATTAAAGGACAGTTTTGTTAGCTTATATGGGGCATTTTAAAATACTACACAAAAGGTAATCAACTCAAATTGTTCATTTATCAGATCAGGGAAGATGGAGGCCCAAACTCGCTGGTTTTTATTGTTGTTGTTGAACAAACTAGTTTACCTTTCTTCTCTAACGATTTCACTATTAAAAAGTACTAGTAAGAGAGCACAGTAAACAATCAATGAATATAAATCATAAAATAAATTTATCTGCTCTTAACTGTTATGATGAAATAAACAAGACAATGCTAGTGTTCACCCTTGTGATTGCCCAAATGAGAGAGTGCTTGTCATCTTTATCATAATTTGGTTTTGATGTCCAATGGCAGTCATCAGGGTTTATCTGACATTTAATTAAATGAAAATCCTTGCTTCAGAAATGTTAGGGAGCTATAGGCCATGAAGATACTCACTTTTAGGAAATTTTTTTTACTTACCTTCTAATCTACAAAATTCTCTCACAAATACAGGCATTTTGATAGATAACTTTTTTTTTTAAAGAAAAAGGTTCTAATAACCAATTCATATCAATCAGTCTTTATCAGCAGCCAGTGTAAGTAATATGCATTCTTCATTCAAGCCTTCTCTTTAGCTTTTGCCATCTCTTCACTTTAGAGGAAGAAGATTAGTAGTGTATAAAACAAATGTTACATCTCTAATACTGTATATTTTAGGGATTTTGTATTTTATCACTTTGTTGGACTGGTAGTTGGGGGCAAGTTAATGATAGAGCTGTTAGTGACAGGGCTGGTTAGCTGTCTTACTAAAGTTGGAGTCTTCACGTAAAATCTCTTTACATCAACAGGTTGCTACATATTCTTACCAAAGACTCAAAATGTCTCATGGTCACGAGGGCATTTACTTATTACATGTGTTCTGTATCATGAATAGGTTGGTTGTGAATCTTGTTCTAGAGCATATTAAAATATTTATTCCTTGTGGCAGTTAGGAAAAAGCAGCCAGATTTCTCAGACTTGTGTTCCAAAGTGAGGATTTTGGCCCTAGCCTATTCTCTTGAGACGTTAACTTTATGCTTCCAGATTCTGTTTCTCCTTTCATAAGCAAATACTGTTGTAAATCATATGGCTATATAATACTTTATTCAGTGAAAGCGGAGGCTTAATAGATTATAAATTTTATTTGAAGTCCTCAGATGAAAGACACTGTTCTGAATACCAGAGTGCTATTATTTATTTTTCCCAAAAGCAAAATATTTTTTTATAATATATCCAGATATCTGTGTAACCATCAGTATTACAGAGGAAGCAGTACTGAAGTTCCACCACTCTCACATAGGAATTCCTTTCTCTCTCTCCTTTTTTGGGAGCTAATAGGACTTAATTTTGGAAAAAGTATCTCTAGTCTAATGAAAACTATATTTGTCTGTAGCACTGTGTGAAGATGCTATTTCTTTCCAGTTCATCTGACAAGATAGGGATCCTTTTCTCAGAGTTGTTCACATCTCTTCTAATTTATTTCCATTGGGTGTCCTTGTGATTGGATTCTCAAAACTTCCTTCAGTAATAACTGTGTGCTTTTGGGATTCAAAGGCAAAACTAAAGTTCAGTTTAAGATAGCATGCAGCTGCCCCTGACGGACTTCTTAACATGAAAGAGAGATTGTCAGGAGAGCTAGTAATAAACAGAATTAACTGAAATTTAAAGCAACTATCCCTTCAGTCCATTGACACAGAAGAATCTTTACATTCCTTACCATTGGGAATTAAAATGAAGCATCCAGTCATTAGAACTTGAGGTGAGGTCCTTTAGGGTGAGTCAGCTTAACTTGTTTTTGAAGTAGTCGTATTGACCACTGGAGGCAAATCACACTGGCCAGCTTTAAATAGGCCAAATCAATCACTAGACTGAAGAATAGAATGTGATTTCTTGCTTCCAGTCTGAAGGAACCTTCTCTAATTGTACTAAGCAACTTTTCAGAAACAGAGTGGAACAGCTATCAAGGATTGGGTTAGTGGCTGCATAAACCAGTCTCTGTGAAATTTCACATCAAATAAAATTGCCAGAATACAGTTCCAGTACCATTTTGGGTAATATGGAAAATCTCTGTCAGAAGTGAGTTCATGAGACAAATCTGTTATTTACGAGGAACTGAAATATCTAAGAAGAACACCAGTTTATGGAAGTTTTATTTGTAGTGGACCTTCTGTCTTGCAGATTTTCTAAACAAGAACATAACATGTTTAATTATTTGGGAGGTAAAGAATATGTAAAGTAGATTGATAGGAATAAGTGTAGGAAGGCTCACACCGACAGTGAAAGACACAACACATTGCTAAAGCAAGTAATGAATTTACTGTAGAAGCTGTGAACATATAGCATCAGAACTATTTCTTGTGTTGGAAGGGAAATAGTAGAATTGTTTTATTATCAAACAACCACCCCCAAACCCTGTAAAAAGCACAAACGGAGAGAGCATCAGAGCCAGTCTAAGATGGACATTTGACAAAGACGGCACGTTCCAAGTAACGGAACTCAAGAGGCAAACTTTGGGCTCTTTATGGTGAATCCTGGAATGTGACCGACCGTTAAAGAAAATCAGTGGGAGAGACCCCTGCTCCGTACCTGCTGATCTTCAGAATTCCATTGTAAAAGCCTAGTGATTTCATTTGGAGTTGGATTGGGCCAAAAGGGCTTACATCATTTTGGACTTCACAGAATGAAAATACTAAGTGTTTTGTGCTGCATACATTTGAATTTGAACCCAAAGCTTCAGCAATGCTAAGACACACCATGTCATTGGACACTGTAAAATAATAAGCTACAGTATCTTAAACCTCTGAAGAGGAATTTTTATAGATGTACTTTCTTTGGGCAGGGACTGGGTATTCCTAGTTATTTGGGAAACACCTATCTGGTTTTAGGTGCTACCATAACTTAAATAAATAGTGAAGTTCATTGTTACTAATTAGGTCGCGTAATCTAAACAAGCAAATGTGATCTTGCCTAACTAAGGGCCACGTTTTCACCTCTGAGATGGTCCTTTTTCATTATTTCTCTTGGAATGAGAAGTTGGAATAACTAGCTCCAATGCACCTCCTCTCCTTCCCCACACACATCCCTGTTTTTGGAGGGAATCATTAACTGCAGTAAAACTAAAACTCTTCAGTAGCATTGAGAAATATCCTTGGGCACTTTTTGTAATTTTTCCTCTAGAGTGTTGCCTGTCTCCAGCTTTAGTGTTTGCGTGAATCAGCACGCAAGTGCACGTTTCTTAAAGAAACGTGAAACTTTTTTTAAACAGGGACTGCTTCTCTAGAATCCTAGAAAGAAATCGTGATCTTTCTGCTGTTACAATCTTTTGAACTTCTTTAAAGTTTTTTTTGTACAAGTTTTCCTTTGCTAGAAGATTCCCATTCAACTTTTTGTAAACAATAGTCTTCCTCCTCCATTATCCTCTTCACGTTATACACTTTTGCAAACAAAGCTTCAGATTTACTTTCAAACCAATTAGTGTTTCAAGATAACTTATCAGGTCAGACTGTTACAGCAACAGCAGCTATGACTTACAGTTCCCTGCATTTATCTTGCTCCCATTCTGTAAGTTCCCCGTCTTCAAGCATCTGATGAAATGGGATTTTCTCTCATGAAAGCTCATGGGATACATAAATTTGTTAGTCTTTAAGGTTATGTCTACACTTGCTAAAATTACTTCGAATTAGTTAGTTCGAACTAACTAATTCGAACTAATTTTAGTTAGTTCGAATTAGCTTAATTCGAACTAGCATGGCCACACTGGAACGTTAATTCGAACTAAGCAAGCACTTGCTTAGTTCGAATTAGCGATCCCCATTCATTTCAATGGCCGGTTAATTCGAATTAAGAAATTAGTTCGAATTAACATGGCCACATTGGTTAATTCGAACTAGTTAGTTCAAATTAGCCCCTTAGTTCGAATAACCTATTCTAATTTATTAGTTCGAATTAAGGAAGCCCTTAATTTGAGCTAATTAAAGCCTAGTGTAGCCAAGGCTTTAGTTAGTTTGAATTAAGCCTCCTTAATTCGAACTAACTTGCCAGTGTAGACATAGCCTAAAAGTGTCACCAGACTCCTTGTTTGTCTTGCTGAACTAGACTGACATGGTGACCCCTTTGGAACTGATAAATCCATCTGCAGAATGCTTGTCTCCAAGTGTTCAGAGTTAAGGTACTGTTGGTCTATTGGAATCTAGTGCTGATATTCTAGTTTTTTATTGTTTAGTGTGGTGACTTGAATGACGTTTTGGGATATCTGATTTTTTTTTTTTTTTAATGTAAACAGTAGCAGACCTTGCACATTGCAAATGGGATGCACATTTTACAATAACGCTTTCCACAAGAGTTTTTTGTTTAAATCGTAATATTTCTGATTTCTCTTAGAAGCAGAAAGCATCTACATATCTTCTTTTCCAGTTAAAGATACATAATTTTTACAATAATGAACCAAGCAGAATAGGAAAATGTTTGAGTGGTTGGCAACTTGATATCTATTTTAGTTGTATTGTGGATCAAGGATGTTTGCCACGAAAACAGGAACAAGGTAAGAAGACTTAAGCTTAGGTTAAAATTATTGTAGATAACTCGATCTGTACTTGCTGTATATGGTCACACAAGAAAAGTCAGCACAAATCCTCAAGACATTTATGGACTTCTCTTATTCATCTATCAGAGCCAACAGCTTCAGCCAAGAGATAGAGAATTTGTTAAACTGCATTAAGTTCCGGAATAGCTGCAGCCCAGAGGAGCAATTGTGTGTATTCACAAGAAATGGGGGAGAGGGAAGTACCGTGCATTTTGAAAGCCTTGTAGTTGGTAACAATTTTAAAGAAGATGAATGCCAATAGAATTCCCCCCAAAACACACATTCTTTATTTTGCCATTCTTAAAAGAATAGCTTTCCAAGTGCTCAGTCTCCTATAGAAACAGAGAAGTTTTATAACAGTAATACTCATTTTTCCTCATATGCAATTTACCTTTCCCTTCTAAGTTAGTAAAAGATCAGCCAGTGCTCATTCTGCTGATTTATTCATACAAAAGTATGTCTCATTTTAATGTTGTTGAGTTCATTGTGATTCATGGCTGTGCTTGTATGCTTTTAATGATAAGCAGAAAAGTGAGCCCAGAGATAATAAAATGTGTGGGATTTGGGTTTTTTTGGTTTTGGTCTTCAATCCAGTGGGTTTCTTTTCTTCGCCTGTCTTTTTCGTACAATATATTGGAACAGTTCACAGTTCAGTCTTGCAGATTTGGGAATTATTCCCAGCTGAGACTACATATTACATGAAAAGATGCTGCTGTTAGAAATTTCTTGGAGTTAAATTTATTGAACACCCTCCCCTCCACTGCAGCCAGAACCAACAAAAGAAGTGTATTGAATAACTGCTTTTACTGAGTTTGCTCTGACTATTTCTTGATTGTTTCCTTTATATCTGTTGTACCAATTTGCCACCGGAGCATAAGCGTTATCATCCTAAGTCTGTTTCCATTGATTTTTTTGGTGGGAGCAGGGACAGATCAAGTTTCCCACTTCAGATTTTTGTGACAAAAAAATCTAATTATAAAATAGAAGAACAATCTTATGAATTATCGGTTGGTAAAACAACTCAGAAGATCTGTACTGTATTTCTGATTTGGTCCACAGAAAGATAAACCATTCAAAGGGCTAGGTCAGCAAAACAAACGAGGAGTCCTGGGGGACTTTTAAAGACTAACAAATGTATTTATCTCATGAGCTTTCATGGGCATAAGCCCACTTCATCAGATGCATGAGCTGGAAACTGCGTAATGTAGGTCAGCATATACAAAGTCACATGGTCAGTTCAGACTCCTCCAGCAAATCAAGCAGTGTGGAAGAATAGATGAGAATTACCTTTGGCAATGAGTTAGCCGTTCCAGATCTCTATTCAAACTTAGTCTGGTTGTGTCAGATATACATGTGCAATCCACTTCTGCAGATTCACCTTGAAACCTGGTTTTCAAGTGTTTTTTGTTGAACACTGTAAGTGTCGTGTCTTTTACAGAATGTCCAAGGAGGTTGAAGGCCTCCCCATTGGTTTTTGAATGTGACCATTCTTGATGTCTGATTTATGTTTATCCTTTTGTGCAGACAGAGCCCAGTTTGACCAATTAGTTAAATGAATTACATTAAAGATGTTGAAATGCTGATCTGCTGAAAAATGGAGACAGTTTCTTTAGATAAGCAACACATACTTATTTAACGATCATTTAATCTGTTGTATCAAATATAATTTACTATGACAGCAGTTTGTATTTTAGCTGTACCACACATTTCCTGTTTTTAAAAAAAATAAAACTGGGCTTTTCTCTGGTAGGAGCCATTTTCCTTAAGCAAACAAATGGTTATATCGGCTATAGCCAAGGCTGGTGGGCAGGTAGAGGCAAAGAGTGAGGAGCGTGGAAATTTCTCTGGAAGAGTCAAGAAGAAGATGCTTTTAAAGATGTATTGATTTTCTTCTTCCTCGGAAACAGCAGGGATGGCTATGGCTGGAAATGGGGCATAGGATGGGGAGGGCTAAGGCTGTATGGTGGCATTCCTCCTCCCCCCCCGCACGCATTCTCCCCCCCGCCAGTTGTCTGGCTTATTCTTGCTTAAATGCTCAGGGTCTAAATGATCACAGTATGTGGATTGGGGAAGGATTTTCCCCTTAGATCAAATTGACAGGTTTTTCACCTTCCTCTGCGGTGTGTGATAGTGGGTCACTTGACAGGATCATCTAAGTATGTTTCACTTAATCATTTCTCATTCAGTGGTGACTCCTTAAAAGAGCAAAACAAACGAGGAAACTCGTGGCACTTTTAAAGACTAACAAATCTTTTTATCGCATGAGCTCATGTGGGAGAAAATCCCACTTCGTCAGATGCTTAAAAGAGCAGTACGTCTTCAAGCACCGATCCACCCAAATCCTTCCTATTCTCTGCCTGTGGCACGTAATAATCTCGTCTCCTGTGAGTTGCAATACTTTGGTGTGGTGTTGGTTGTTGGGTTTAGTGTGTGAGTACTGTGTGCTGTTGGTGATCCATGCTACAAAGCAGGTCAGACTACATTAAGTGGTGGCCCCTTTTGGCCTTAGACACAGACACACACAGTTTAGTTTTTGTGTTGTGAAATTTGTAATAGCGGTACAATAGGAACATATTGTCTGGCTGCGTAAAATGTTTGTATGCACAGTGAGGGCACTGTGGCCTATGTCCTATTTGTCCACTTAGGCATTCCTGCAGTGTGGTATTCTCTCACGAACCTTTTATGCAGATTCCTTAACAAATGGATTTAATAGTTTGTTTGGACCACTTATTAGATAGATGCCTGTATTCTGCATTGATGATGTGCATGTGCAAAATCCTAATGCAATGACTTGCACGTCTAAAACTGATATTCAGAAAAGTGCCAAATTTCCCGAGCATAACGTGATATAAACATGAAGCTATGTCAGGTTTTGGTTTGAAGACATTTTCTAGTAGTAATGCCTAATTCCATTTCTTGTGTTCACTCTCAACTGCCGACTAACATATGTAAATCTGTCTTTACGTTGAAAAGACCTTTAGAATTTTTAGTTTTTTTAAAATAAATAAATGTATTCCTCATGTAGAATATTGTATTCACTACAGTGGAGCTTGAACTTCTCCAGCTATGCTGCTCCAGTGTGACTCAGTTATGTTCTCATAGTATCAAAACTAAGGCTGAAAGCTTATTTAAATTTCTGCTTCCATTCACTCCTGTTCCAAAGGGGGAGCCGTGTTAGTCTATTTGCAGAAAAACAACAGAGTCCTGTGGCACTTTTAAAGACTAACAGGGGCACCGGGACAAGATGAAAAATAAGATGTTCCTGTTTTCAGAGAAACATGGTCATCCTACCATAACCACAAGAACTGCTTGCTTTAAAGTATCTCAAGTACACATATTATTGACTGATCTCATACTTGGCTTCAGACAAACTGCCAAAATGCATTTTTGTGTTTACAATCACATACTTTCAGTTAGGCCTGTTAGAGCTTCTGAAAGGTTGTGTTAGTTGTTAGACATGATGTTTAACTATGTTGACCTTAGATGTATATGTAAAATTATTCCCATCATAAGGTTTGTATTTGTAGTACAGAGCCATACATTTACTGTCACTTGTCACCTTCAAGAACAGGTAGTTCAGTGCCATAATAGTTCGGGGAAAAGTACGACAAAGTATTTGCAAGGGGAAAAATCGGTATGAGCACAAGACAGAGTTTGAGAAAAAAAGTCCTGTGGGCACAAGACAAGGTTCTAGAATCAGTTCAGATATAAAAAAACCGCTCCCAACTTCCCCATTTAGTGGGATCTGTTCTTTCTCACTGAGTTTTAGGAAAATAAAAACATAAAGATAGACAAGATTAACAACAAATAAGATGTAAAAACAACTTCATTGTAATTTTTAAAATTAACTTCATCAGAGAATAATTCACTCACTTTTAACATTGAAGAAAATAAAGTGATCAGTTGTTTAGTTGTTTTAGATTGTCATTTGATATTTTCAGTAGTTTTTCTCCTGTGTATGAATGAATTTGTTTTGTGGGCAACAACAGTTCACTTTCCCTGTTGTGTCTACTCATGTCATTTTTGTCCAATGTTAACAATGTTTTGTAAGACTAACAGATTTATTTATTTAGTCTTTAAAAGTGCCACAGGACTCTGTTGTCTTTCTACAATAGACTAACATGGCTACCCCCTTGGAATGTTTTGTAAGTGATCATAAGATTTTAAACATGTTTCTAAAATTTGTACTTTGCTAAATAGACTTGTAAAGTTGAATAAAAAATTGGTTTGATGTAAGTAGATACCACAGTACTTCTGTTGCAGTGTTCATGCTGTGACATTTTTGAAGGTAATCAATAAGTGTTCAAATATTTCTGCATAGGTACAGAATAAAAGTAAATAACAGCTAGCAAATTTTAAATTGGAAGAGAGTTGATCCTACAAAATCTGACCCATATGAGTAGTTCCATTGAAGTCCGTGGGACAGATCACCCATGCCAATGGTCAAATAAACAACAAAAACACGAAGTGGCCTGGGTGGAAATGTGTCTAAAGATCTCTTTGCAGAGATTCCCCTCACAGTGTTCTGCTGAGAGGTCATATAAGCTGAATGAATCATATAGCATAGCATAACATAGTAGGAACATTGCCATCAGATCAAGTGAAGCAATTATTCTCCTCTGTTCAGCATTGGTAAGACCTCATTTGGAGTATGTGTGTCCAATCTTGGTCCCCCATTATAGAAGGGATGTGGACAAATTGGAAAGAGTCCAGCGGAGGGCAACAGAAATCATTAGGGGGCCAGAGCACATGACTTAAGAGGAGAGACTGAGGGAACTAGGCTTGTATAGCCTGCTGAGGAGATAAATGAGTGGGGGCTTGATAGCAGAGGCTTCCAGAGAGGATAGAACTAAGCTGTTCTCAGTGGAGGTAGATGGCAGAACTAACAGCAGTGGCCTCAAGTTGCAGTTGGGGAGGTTTAAGGTGGATATTAGGAAAAACTTTTTCCTTAGGAGGAGGGTGAAGCACTGGAGTGTGTTACCTAGGGAGTTGGTGGTATCTCCATCTGTAGGGGTTTTTAAGGTGCAGCTTGACAAAGCTCTGTCTGGGATGATTTAGTTGGGGTAGGCAGAGGGTTGGACTTGATGACCTCCTGAGGTCCCTTCCAACTCTAATCTTCTATGATTCTTTGAGGGATGCTAAGTTATGCTTCCCTTCCCCATTTCTACTGTCTAGACCATGAGGTCAGTCTAGAAACTCTGCAGGCCCACGGGCCTTTCACACAGACACCCCATGACTCCCTAGACCTCTTGAGCACTTTTTTTTTGCAGGCTCTGATGGAAATGGGCATGGTGCCACTAAAACAGTTGAACCTCTCTTCAAGGTGTGCTATACTTGATCTTTTCCTCCACCTTCTTCTGCGGTTACTTGCATAAGTAAAGCTTTGAAGGATTAGAAACCAAGATGACTAAATACCCATCTTTTTCAAGAAAACCTTTTATGTTTAATAATATCAGAGCTCTGGCTGAGAATTCTGTGCATTTCAGAGAAGAGTCTATAGTGGGGTACAACATTCTAATATCTTTTATTTTGGGGCAAGTTTATACTTCTAAACTAGAATCTCTAGTACAATCAGCCTTTTCACAAATGGAATATTCTTTCATTTCACTGCTGGGTGGACCCACGCACTGAAAATATAGGTCAAGAGCAGTAATCTAATTCTTCTACCAATAAATAATTAAAGCTAATGGAATTTTCACAAGATATGTGAACTGAAATCATTTTGAAAGTAGTGTGTTGTACATTCTGCTACTGTAAATCATGATTTTTTATTTATCAGTATGATGGGTAGAAACTTACCTATAAATGTAATTTTAAAATGATTTTTTTGTACAGACGCTGGAGTGTTAACGTATTCTCATCTGTTAAAATGATCAAAAGTATAATAGTAAATTGGTAGCAACATGAATCATTCGCTAATGATTAGAACCAAGTAAAGATAGCAAGTGCTGTAAGCAACAAGAAGCTTTACATCTCATTAAATTAGGCTATAAATTGAGCAACAGAATTGTTTAATCGTATGATTTTAACTTGCCTTATTTTTAAGAACTAAATATTTTGTCTCTGGTCTGCTGCAATATCTGCTTGTGTATGCAGCTGGATTTTCAATCTGGAGGGTTAAATGGATCCCAATGAAATCTATTAAACATAAAAAAAAAAAAATAGATTTACAATGTTTCCATTACGATTTTTTCAAAATTGTGTACCTGAGATCTGTGAGGGAGAAGGTATACTGGCTCTGTATTCTTTCACAGAAGACTGTTATCTGTGGGCACAACTAGAAACAAATAATGAAGTAACATATAGGCAGAGATTACAGTGTTTATGGTTATGAATCAAACTTCAGATGACCAGAATTTACTAGTTAATTTTGCCTCTAACTGGCCGAAGTATATATGCATACCAGGGCTTTCTGAGGTGGCCAACAGAAGTCTAGTAGAAATGACAGCATTCAGTTTTAACTTGTCAGTTTCTATGTTGCCTGTAACCTTCTGATAGTTTGGGGTCTCAAAGCATGTAAGTAACATACCTCTAAAGTTGAGCATGGCTTTCCTCATCAAATTCTTTGTGCTGGGTTTTTTCTTCAGCTGTATGTGAATCAGCTATTGAGCTAATAGATGTGGAGATCAAGTGTATGTAATTCTCTGCTGGAGGTTACACTCAAGAAATATTTTCCTATTCTAAATAAATAAACAGTAGTCTGTGTACAAATAGTTTTTTGTTAGAAGGAGAGGTTTGCTGTTCCTCCCTCTACCCCACCCCCACATACACTTAAAGTCGTAATATGGAGTGAGCTAACGCACATCTTCCCCCTCAATAACTATTCTACTTTTTGCTTTTCAGAAAGCGTCTGGAGTCGTAATTTTCAGCCTTACCAATTTTCAGTATAGGGCCGGTTGTTTGTTCCTTATTACATGTAGCCTAAGAAGGAAGGAAATGCAAAACAGTAAGATGGCAGAAAAGCCCTAGCGTCTCCTTGTGATGAGCCAGCTCTGAAATAGAATATGACAGCTGAACTAATGATGTCACTGATGCTGATACAACGGAGCTGCGTCTCATTATGAATTCTCTGCCATTCACCAGCTACCATTCATCCAGAATAGACAGTCTACAGAATAGAGCACAGAAAATGTGGCACCATAGGTAACTGGGGGAACGCTTGCCCAAGGGGTTGTCCCTGTTCCCCCTCCCCACCCGTGGATATAATACTTTGGTGGATGATAAAGCTGTACAGGTCAGGATGATGTCGTAGGACCACTTTATCAAAACAGGGTCACAGGGCTTTTCTTTGATGGTAGTTTAGAAATGAGTGTTTTGGAAGTAAGAGATGGAGTAGTCAGAGAGCAAAGGTGCTATTAGAACTTCAGAGGTAAAACAGTGTTTCCAGCCTAACCCTGAGTTGGTATAGCTGTATATACAATGCAGTATGTGAAGACAGTGGTAGGTAAATAATACATAGATGTGCTGTTGGTTCATTGTCGGATAGGTTTTTTAAATGCCAGTGGAAAAGGAGTTAAACAATTATTGGGATTCAGATTTCACTGTGCAGCTCTTTTATCAAACTGTAAACTTCTTGTTTCTTGTTACTTTAAAGAGAAGAGATACCATATTGGCCTTCTGTTGTACGGATCGGATTTGATAGTGCTAGAGCATACTAATTCAGACTCTTTTTAGAGGTGATTTGGTCTGTCTGTGATAGAACAGCTTTCTGAAAAAGGCAGCGTCCTGATAAATCATCCACAGGGAGAGCACATTTAGATGGCAAGGAAAAATATGCTTCTAATTTAATCGTATAGGAGCACTTGAGTACTTTGACATATTTGTGTTGACAAATTATCATTTGTTCTAATATTCGGTTGAATGTACCCTTTCTAGCTGTAGTGTTGGATCATATTGATTTGCTACAGAGTTGGGAGGGCTGGATTTGGTTGTATCTCCTATTTTGATCAGAGCCCCAACAATAAAGGCCACTGCATTTTAAAAGGAGAATAAATCATATGGTGTCCTTACTACTAACCACCTTTCTAGTACTACTTACTAACAACCTTACTACTAACCAACCATACTAACCAACATGACTGATTCCCGTGGGTCAGAATGAAACGTCCTCCTTTTTGTCTGTCCAGTTTAGGGGGAAGAAGGTAGAATAGTTTCTAACATTAGTATCATATTTGGAGGACTAGACTGGTAGGCAATTTCTCAAACTTCCGACAGTGAATATAGCAGGAGTGATGGAGCAGATGACTTGGCCAATATGTAGTTCTGACTACTTTTGTGGTGTTACTTTTACTTCCTTTTTTTGGGATGTGTGTGAATTTTTTATGCCAGTTAGCCAATAAGCACTTGTACAATTAGTGGACTAAACTAAAACAATTTCCAAAAATAACAAGCAGGTGAATAGCTGCCTCTTCCGGTATGTAACTCTCCTCTGTTCCCGTTACTTGCTTTTCCTCTCAAAAGTGCACTCATTTTGGGTGTTCTTAAAATACTGGAGCAGTATACAAGGGGTTTTTTTGATCGTTCATCTTAAAACTTGTTATATGAAAGAAGAGAAGATGAAGGGTGTGAAATACCACAACTTTATTGTTCTTGGCTACCATTCCAAGGATATCAAAGTCTCTTATATGTTCTAAGTGACCATCACTGCAGCGAGCCCAGAGATTGTCCAGATCTGGTCCCCGGTTAATTAGCAACCTTTTGTAGAGGATTAGCTGGATCACATTGGACTTTAGAGCTTGTAAAGGGCATGTTGGTATGCATGGTTCATCTACGGTAGGAAATTTTGTAAACATAGTTTTACTAATGCTGAAGGCTGTAGAATAAACATAGCACATGTATGTTGTCACTGTCAGGTAATTTTGCTCATAGATATTTTGATTAATTGGGGGATGCATTTAAAAGCCTGAAGTTAAGAGTTGGGAGGCAGGAGAAAAGAGGAGGTGATGTGTTTCAAGTTGAAAATAATTTGTAATTTCTAATCCTACAGCCATATTGTTCTTAAACTGGAATCTTAAGCAACTGCTCTAAAAAAAACCACTGTTCATTTTTAAAATGACTTGGGGGGCCGAATTCAGAATGGATGTAACAAGCACAATTTTACTGATGTTGTTAGTTACACCAGGGTTTCATTTGAGTCTTATGCTGTACTTTGAGATGGGCCTTTTTCATAAAATAGAAGTTATTAGCCTGAAGTATTTCACCGCTTTGCTACTTTAAATTCTGACCTATTTTAAATATCTTCTCTCTTTGTTTTGTGATGTCATAAATCATTCAGACATTTACTGTTGCCTTCAGAGAGTTTTAACTAGTAAGAGCCACATAACACATTGCAAAGAGTAGGTAAAAATATAAACTCAAGCCATCTTATATTGTCAACACTGTGTCCAGGAATGGGAGAGGCTGGTGATCAGATTGGTATTGATCCTTGTTTCCCTGATTGATAAACTGACCATTGCCCTTTCTCTTCCTTTGGATCCCCCTGCCCCCTGCCAAAACGATCTTTTCCAGTAGCGTGTCTGTAGGATCCTGACTTCCTTTGTAGTAGCAGAATGGCTAAGACATAGCTGGCAAACAACTGCCTTTGGTTTCCCTGTTTATGGACCTGGCCAAGATTTCTCTCTCTGAACATCATGATGCTCCATTATTTTGAGATCTGCCTTCTATGAAGTGGCTTTAACTCTTATACCTGGATCTGTAAGCAAAAAACTTTTTCACTGCGTTAGATTTTCGGCATTCTGCAAATAAGAGACTTGAGGCTGATTCCAGATCTCCTGTCCTCCTATCCAGAGCGCTCGCACCAATTTGGCTGTTCAGTGACATCACAAAGGAATCTAAATTCAGAGGAATTACTAGAGACAAAGAACAAAAAAAACACTGCTTTTGGGTTGAGATATTTCTTTTGTAAAATGCTACCTCTTTGCTTGAGTGGTATAATACCAGTCAATAAAGTGAAAAGACTGCCAGGTTTCCATTATAAATCTTGTTTCTCAAAAGTTTAGAACTTGGCGTGCAAGGTCTTGGTCCTAAACCCAAGCTTTTTTAAATTTTTATTTGTCATTAACTTTTTATTATTGACTGGAAAGATGAAAACATATAGCATTTACATAGCAGAGTACTACATTCTGGCCTCACATGCCAGCTAAAAATTGGAAAAAGCAACTGAGCTAAAATCTCAGTATTGACTACGCCACGGTCACGGTTTTATATGGCTACCACAGTATTCTTATCATAATGTAGATGTGGATGTGTATTGTACAGGTGATAGCCAGATGATACAATGCAGAGACGTACAATAAAATAGAAAGACTGATAAATTGTACTTAACATAGTTCTTGAACTAATCATATATATTTTACAAGTTCTTCACCTGCATTCTGGACACTAATCCATGACAGTTGGAACTCCTGATATACCAACCCTTTGCAACAGCTTCAGAGGATTGGACTATTAAATGGCTTCAAAAGTTGCCATTTAAAAAAAATATTTGTCTTCCAGAGAACTGTTTCCAATTTCCTCAAGAAATTACTCTCATATAAGGCCCAGGATGGGCAAGATTCAGTTCTGGACCAGAGACAGATTTCAGATTGGTAACTTATGGATCAGGAGTTAAAAGAAAGAACTTTTCACCACTGGAAAGTTAGAATTCCTGGCTTTTTAAGAGGGCCCAGCTTTCTAGAAGTCTCAAAGATATTGAACCGTGAAATTGTGTCATTTAATTTTTTTAAAAGATAATTTTTAGAAGCTGTTTATTCTGACTTCATTATAATTATGGGACTCTGGTCTTTACAGATGGAAAGATTCAAGAATTAGTTAATTTTAAAAAATACTTTTCAAAATTTCTAAAAGGTTTTGTATTAAAAACATATGACATCATTGCATGAAGTGGTATAAAGTTTCATCGACACTTGTTTGGGATGATTTATACAACTCCTAGCTATGCCACTTGTGTGAGGAATGTTGTCAATCCATAAGTCACGCCAGTAAAACCTTCATGCACCACCACACTGTTCTGTATAGCCTTCATATTATAGATACATTTACAACTATATAAACTGAGGAGGTGCCGCATATGTTCCATAGATGACTTTTGCACTTCAAATAAGGATTCAACCTCTTCATTATGTATGAAGAATCTACAGAATGTCCTCCCCGTAGTTACAGCACTAATGTTTTGGCCATAGAATGAATTTTCTGAAAATATGGTAGAGTAAAAACTAGTTTAAAGTGGGTTCTTTAAGAAATTTTGTACTATCAGACCACTGTATTGTGGGTTTTTCCCCACATGATCTTGTGAAATAATGGACTCTCCAGACTTCACTTGTAGGATGTGCAGGCCACATCTCAAGCCTTTATTTAGTTAGTTATTTATTTTAGGATTAATGGTCATTTGTGGTCGTCACGCTTCATAACTGAAAGACTCTTCTTTTGCTAGGCTAACAAATCATAATAATACCTTCTCGGTAGAGGAACCAAAGAAGTCCCATTTTCAAAATGAACACTATATCCCATTGTTCTCAACTGCACTGGTACTCCTGTAGCAGTCCTCAGCAAAGGTTCTGTTCACAAAACAGCTCCCACCACTGCCCGTTCTGAGCAGGCGTGAAGCGGAACCGCCTTTAGTTAAGTGGGTGATGGATCCGAGTCTTTCCTCCCCTTGAGTGTAACTTGCATTAATGCAAATTCACACATGTCAAACGGAGATTTTGCCTTAAATTCAGAGCTGTAGTTGGAATGCTTTTTAGTGGACGCAGAAATTTACTTCTGATCATATTAATCAATTCACTTTTTAATAGACTTAGCAGACTGAAAGAGTTCACCTCTTGCCCAACATTACCATAGCCACGTTACCAATGATCATCACTTGCAACAGTCAGAAGTGTGTACCATATCGGAAACATGATCCTGTTAAGAATGATTCTAGCTACATCTTTGATTAAACAAAAGTTGCTCTAAAAATGCAATCAGGCATTAATTAATATTCAAAAAATTGGGCCAGAGGGCGGGGGATGAACACTACTAAAGAAACTTGACTTTATGCTGCTCCATTTGAAATATTTAATCTTTTATTTTGATCCAACTTGTTCTTTATAAACTTGCTTTTTTTTCCAGTTGTTTCCTGATGCAATCCCTTTGCTTTTGTTTTGCAGGACCTGCGCAAACAGGTAGCTCCATTACTGAAGAGTTTCCAAGGGGAGGTAAGAGTCTGTGCTTTACTTTAGTTTTTCACTTCTAATTATCTGTGTTTACTTCAGTCTAGTGTGCTGAAGCCTCTCAGTGGAGTTGTGTGGACAAAGGGCTTTTCCAGCAGCATGGAACAGATTACAGATCATGGCCCATGTGTGTTATATGTTTGAGGGAAAAAAAAATATTTTGGTTTTTACAAATGCGTAAGAAAGGCACCTGTCCATATGCTTTAGGAGTTCTTTACATAAGTTTCAAAACATCACAAATCGTGCCTGAAATGCTGCACAACAGCGGAAGGCTACTACTTTCATTGTGCCAGGCAACTTAAAAACTCAAATTTCTATGGTCTCCAACAGCGCCCACCACCACAGTCATTCTACCCCATTTTCAAATACCTGGGCGGGAGGGATGAGCTTTACAGTGTGCCTTGAAGTTCATCAGAGTCATGCTGTTATGGATTGAGGTCAGAAGCGAGTTCCAGAGCCTGGAGGTAGGAGTAGTCCTCACACACAATACTGCCAGAACCTCCCTTTTCGTTGATAACAATGGGACTCCAGTTCAGTTGCTCCTGCTGGTCTCAGCTCGAGCACTCTGGGGGAGACACATCTCTAGAGTATGGCCTAATAAGGTGACTAAGATAGCAAGTGAGAAAAATGGGACAGGGTCGGGAATAATGGGAACCTATATAAGAAAAAGCCCCAAATACCAGGACTGTCTCTATAAAATTGGGGATAGCTGGTCACCCTAAGTCTCAAGCCATTTAGATTCTAAATATAATGTAAATAGTGCATCAAAATGGTCTGGGTAGTGGACGTAACCTCAGACCTTATTAGGTGTTGTAGATCTCTTGCCTCAAAGAATGGACCAAAGCTGCAAAATGTTGCACTTGCTAAATATGTAATAGGCTCCAGCTGATTGTTTTGCTGTTGCGGTTCCCAACAGAGCACTAAGAGATTAGGAATATATTTTCAGTAGTCTGCATAGGGAATAAAGCATATACTCGTATTATTAATGAGGGTTATGGTTCTGATTCCTTCTGCATCCTGCTGAATATGTGCCTTAAACAAGCAATAATTTCTTTGCTCGAAGCAGTACGCTTTTTTTTTTTTTAAACAACTTAATTCCCTGAGCACAATCTTAAAAACACCAAATGAAGTTCCTTATGTATATAATAGCAGCATGTGAGAAGAAGAATGACCTGCGGAGTCACTTGCATATTAAAATTGCTTTATGTGAATTGACACAGTCTGTAAGAATTTGACTTTCGTTTGCGGGTTGTAATGTATTGACTGAAATCTATGTATATTTGCCACTTTCTCTAATGAATGGAATGTTGGATACTCGGGTATCTGTCATAAACCCTGATCCTGCGACATTTAAAGAAGATTCTCCTGTGGCCCCCTTCTATTTAATTTAGAAAATGTGCACTGATATAAAGGTATCAATGTTACAGCAAATAAACACCTGCTGTAAACTTGCCACTCTGATGTAAATCACAGCTTTTACTGGTGTCATTTAATCTGGTAAATTACCGGAGTAAAACATGCTGGTCTAAACCTCATTTTACATCAGTACAATACATCTGCATTAGCGCCGGCCCTGTTGTAACTGCATCTGCCTCGTTACACTTGTGCCAATCTCTTTAAGATGGCATTAGAAACTCTTTTTACCCCTCCAGCAGAAGTACCCTCATCATGCCAACTATATATAAACATAGAGTGGATGACTCTCAACCATGATGTGTCTTAGAAAACAGTATATCAGCCTTAATTTGACACAATTCCAGTAAATAAAAAACACTATCCTGGTGTCTGTCAAGCCATAGTTGACTATTTTCAGTTGATCTGCAAATGTTAGTCTTATGAAATAACTTACTAGAAGTTTATGTGCTGAATGCTCCATGGAGCACAAATAAAGGGCCTTGAGGACATAAGCTTTACTCCATTTCAAATCTTCTGAAGTTGCCCACTCCCAGAGATATTGCAACATGCAACGTACTTGTAATTTTAAATCACCGTGTAGTCCTTCTGGTACTTCCTTCCAGAAGTCAGGTAAGTGTTGTTTTCCTCTTTAGATATGGAACTGTTTGCCGAGTTTTAAAATATTCTTATGCTGTTGGGAGTAGCTAGGAACTGCCTTTTGGCATGTAAAGGAGTAATATTAGAGGTTTAGCAAAATCTTATCATAGAAGGGGAAACTAGCATCTCTAGGTCTACTGCTCAAGTTGGGCTTCCTGGTGCCTGTTATACTATGAACATATTTGATGCTGGGAGGTATCCCGGAGTGGGAGTGTGTACAATGGGTGGAACAGACATGGCATCATTTGTGTTCTCAATGTTCTTCCCAGGGCATGACACGTGGAGCATTCAGCAAATATACTGGCCCATTATTTAAATATAGTCACTGGTATCCTTCAGCAATAGATCCCCTCTCCCCCCTTCCCCCCCCCCTTACTTTGGTCTTACAAATTGTTTTCTCTATTTCACTGCATAATATGGTTGGAAATTTATAAATAAAAATATACAGTCAGAATGTTTTGTATTTTATGGATGTTTATCTCAATCAAGAGAAATTGTAGATGGAAAACGGATATTTTTGTAGTTGAAACAGTTTCCATTAGTTGCTGGAAAGAGCTGTTTTGATCTGCAGATTTTCGAACTTAAAGTAGGAGTGCAGATTTTTCATGGTAACATTAAATGTAAAAACATTCTGAAGTAGAATTGAGCATACTTCACATTTTAAATACATTTAAAACAAATACAGTAAGAAAATCTACTAAAGCAGAGTACGTGTGGGGAATCTTTAGCTAAAAGGAAAAAAATGAAATTCTTAAAGTTCTGAAATGCATGGTATAGTGGTAATTGTATTATAGCCTAGTGCAGAACAGAGTCCTAACGTTACAAATAAAGTAACAGATGAAAAAGCAGTGGATCAAACTAAAATGCAAAAATGTTCCAACACAGTTTTATACTTCCCAAGTTACTTGGAAATGGATAGTCAATTTGAAGTATAGTATTGTTTTTATTGTGATAGTCATTCCATAATTAAGATTGCATTTGGATTTCCCTCATAAGCCATCTTTTTAAAATCCACAAACTTTGTGTTTCAAAACCTATAGGTTAGAAATTTGACTTCGCTATATGTTTTTGTAAATTTTAGCGGTGAAATTTGCGAGGTGCATTTAATCAGGAGAGGGAGGAATGAAGGATTATTGGACAATTGGGCCCATTGAGGTTTTTAAAAAATAAAATTTTTTTGTGAAGTACGTCATTTTGTTTGTGTGGTAGCTGGACTCAACTGAACCCAGCTTTCAATCTTACCTCCTTTTAATCAGATTCTTTTTTTTTGTTTGTTTACAATCATGAAGTTGAGGTTGCTTCCTGTTAACGGTATCCTGGATTTCATTGGCCTGGGTGTTTTATTGTCTGATTATAATTTTTTTCCAAATTAGACAGGAAACACCCTTTAGTTCTCTGAATAAGTTGCAACAGGTTATCACGTTTATATAAGAGATGAACACTTGCACATGAAATCCTAAACATAAAACTCTATGTTGTTAGACTGTGCTTTCTGTTATAGAGATAAATTTGCTTTGTGGAAAATTAATGTCTGAGTAGATATTAAGGCAGGGGAAGGATTTCCTGGGGTTATTAGCATTCTTTTCATGTGGCGTAGCAGTACTGTCCAGCAGTAACACAGTAATCCCTAATTTGGAGCATCCTTTAAGGCAAACTCTCTGACAGAGTAGACTGATCTTCTGAGATTGCCATTTCTAATTTTCTTCTTTCAAGGCCAGTAGTTTCAGGTGTATTACCATTCTGATGAGAGCACACTGTCTCAGAAGTGAATTGCTCTTTAAGCTGTTGATTTAGTTAGTAGAGTAATTTAGTAATTGTCTATATGCAGAAATGGGATTTGAAAATATGATCAGACTGGTGTACAAGAATGGCCTGAAAAACGGATGTGTTCTTGTTCCCTCCATTTTCTAGGAATAGTTCTTGGCTTCTATCAGTTTTTTTTTTCTTTTTAAAAAATTTTCTTTTGTTAAATTTATGAACCTGATTAATAAAGTTTCTTTCCTCTAAATCCACTCCAAGATGGCTCAATTAGAATAGCAGTAGAACTATGGTTCAAAAATCAGGCCAGCTTCATAATTGAAAACACATTTTCTTCTCAAAAGCTGCAGCTGGTTTAGTTCTGCTCATGCAGAAAAGGATATAACCTTGCATAACATAGGAAATGAACGGTTGAGAGAGAAGCCAAATTCAATTTCAGTCAGATATTTCGAGGATAAGTCCATGATCTATGGAAGCAGGGGAATGAAAAGTGTGTGTATGTGGAAAGCAGCGTATTCAGCAGTCTATTAATCATGGCTAGCCTGGGTGCTGTGTTATGCTGTTGCATTAGCACCAATTCTAGTACAGAGGCTGGACAGCAGCCAAGCACTCCAGAAGTTAACCTCTTAAAGACCCTGAGCTGCTTTCTGTTGAATAAATGTAATTTTGTGGTCAGAAATAAATGCTTGTGATATAGAAGGAGCTTTGAAAACAACAGTGAGGGAAAGCTATTACAAATTGCTCTGTGTTGTGGAAGTCAACAGCATACATCAAAATTCAGAGCTTTCATCTCATTGATTTAGGCCCAGAGCTCTGCAGCTTTTCAATAAAAGTCCTATTAAACAATTGTATGTAACAGACAGTGTGGAGCAAATCTAATATTTCCACTAGATAATTGTTATCTTTAACGTTCTTTCAGCAGCTGTCAGTGGAGTTTTTCTTTTTTTAACATGAACACAGAAGAAGGTTCACACACTTAATTTTAATCTTTGGTGATGATCCTAAACTGCAAAAGGAAACAGACTCTGAGCAGGTTGGAACAGCAGTGGTGCTGTTAGATTTTATTCCTTTGGTTTATACAGATGTGTTAATGATCAATTTTGGCTAGGTTTGTCAATTTAAGCAATGCCTTTCCTTCAAGAAATCGTAATATATTTAGACATCTGGAAAGGGGTATGTTCTCACCAAGAAGAAACCCATTAATATCAATAAGAGTTATGCACATGGAGTGGGTGGAGAATATGCTGTGGTGAGAAGAGAAATATTATATTCGTAACTATTAACTCAACAACTTTTATAAACCAGATTGTGTTCAATCCCAGCACACAAGGGTGAGGGTGCGCCTAGCTTCCTCACATCTTTTATGCCCCTTATACATGCCACTAACATTGTTCCCTCCCAAATTACAGCGGATCTTATTCTTTTTCAAGTAGTGTCCCTATGGGTACTCCACCAGAGGTTTGTCTGTGTCCCTATGCTGATAATAAGAGAACTTTGGTAATAGTGTCCCTGGGGACTTGCACGTGTACTGTCTCTCCTCATGCTGTACACACAGCTACCTGTCTTCAGTTCCTTCTCAGCCACCTGGGCTAGAGACAGAGCCTTTAGCTGTCTGTTAGCACAACATTAGCTCAACTTTTCATTTGCTTTGAAACACCTTAGCTTTCTTCTAACTCCTTATTTGGCCATGCCTTTAAAAGCAAACCCAAAAAAGCCAAAAGGAAGGATATTTTCTTGTTGACCCTTGGCGGTTTCATGGGGGACTCACCCTGGACAAGGGTAAGCCCAGCTCTCTGGGCTTCAAGAAGTATTGCAGGGAGGCAATTCCTGGTGTAGACAAGCACTGCCAACAGCTCCAACCGAGATACCCTAGGGACAGAGAGCTCCATCAGAAAATCATCTTTATGGAAGTGATCTCTGACCTCCAACCCTCCGTCAGGCTTGAGTGAGTCAAAGAAACAATCCTCTCATAAACTGAAAAAGAGAGCAGGACTCGTATTGAGCTTCTGATCCACTATAACTACAGATCCCTTTTTGTGGTACTCCTTCCTAGGCAGTCATTGCCCATTTCGTATGTGTGCAGCTGATTACGCTTTTGCATTTGTCCTTACTGAATTTCATGCTATTTATTTCAGACCATTTCTCTAGTTTATCCAGATCATTTTGAACTTTAATCCCATCTTCCGAAGAACTTGCACCTTTTCCCAGTTTGGCATCATTTGCAACCTTTATCAATTCTATAAAGTGCTGATTTCTAAACCATTGATAAAGATACTGAACAGAAGTGGACCTAGAACCAATCCTCGTGTGACCTCACTTGATATGGTTTTCCAGCTTGACTGAAGCACAAATAACTATTCTGTGGGAAAAGTTTTCCAAATAGTTGTGCACGTGTAAGTTTTATTTCCCTTGTTTGTTTATGAGATCGTCATGTGAGGTAGTATCAAAACCCTTGCCAAAGTCAAGATATTCCACATCTACTGCTTCCCCCCATCCACAAGGCTTGTTATTCTGTCAAAGAAAGCTACCAAATCGGTTTGACACAATTAGTTCTTGACAAATTCAATCTGACAGTTTCTTATTTTCTAGATTACAGATTGATTGTTTGATTATTTGCTCCATTATCTTTCCAGGTGCTGAAGTTAAGCTGACTGATCTCTAACTCCCTAAATTACCCTTATATTGCCAGTCTAAGGGATATATATATATTTGTCCTCTCCCAGTCATCTGGAATCTTTTCCATCTTGCATGAGTTTTTGAGCATAATTGCTAATCTCTTTTATCTATATCTCATCTTTAATCTGTTTCTGTTGTCTTTGACAGATAGCTTTTGATCAAACTGTGCGGGTAAATGTAACTTGAACATGTCTCTAGGACTGCATTACTCTATCTGTGCACTACAGCAGAGCATCTGTTTTTAGTAGATTCCATTGTTGCCATTAAAACATCCCTTTTTCCTTTAAAAAAAAACAAACAAAAAAAACCCTATCCTGTGAGCAGATATACAAATTTTTCTCTTAAAAGCCTCATTAAAATCCATTTAGGTGTGTGTTTAATTTATGCAAATAACCAGACAACGTAGATTTTTTTTAACTTGGTGTTCTTTCCCCTGTGAGTTTCTAATTTTTTTAAAAAAAATTGCAACCCATTGTCCCTGTTGCCATTAAAAAGGCAAGTTTTTAATCTTACAAAAGCCAGTATTGTACCTGTACAATAAGTGGTCTCTAGCATGCGTTGTCTTGCAGAGCTGTTAGTATATATCACCTTTGAAACTGATATGTTAATGGTTTAGATGAAAAAAAGGCCTGGCTCCAAAGAAGGAGTTGTAGCATTGCTTCGTGTTGTTAATACCTACCAGCACCACTGTTTGTTTTCCTCCATTATGGCATGATTTAAAAAATGATGGCATGGCTTAACAAAGTGAAAAGCATGCTTGACAATCTTTTACTATTCTAAAGAGCACTTCCAACACCCCCACCTCCCATTAAATTGAACCTACACTGGAAAGAAGAGTTGCTTTCTTTATACATAATGGCAAAAGTAAAATAATTCCTCCTTGAGTATGCGTGTGTGCATGTCCAGGCATTTATCCCTTTAACTCAGTTGTTTGTACCCCAGGTATTGCTTTATGTGTGGTGTCATGCATTAGCGAGACCTCTGCAACAGGAAGAATTGGACCAATAAAGGGATTGCTTTTATTTAGTTGTGTACAACCTAAATGACATGGGAGTGTATAGTTGTAAGGAATCTGTTAAATTTAAAGCCCAGATAATAAATTTACTTCTATAATTAGTCTTTGGAAAGTTAATTGGATGTGGGTGTCATTTTGTTTAAGATTGGGTACAGTGCAGTAAAAGGATATTGATTCCTTTAAAAGAATTGGAGGGGTTGTGAGGATGAATTTCACATAATATGCCATGGTGACATGTAAAGGGATCAGGACTGGAAAATTCATGTAATCTCCACACTGGTTATGCATATCTGACATTTTTAATATGCTGTTAACATTACTATAATTATTAAAGCACTGATGTATTCATTAAAGAATAAGGCACAGATGACAAATATGATCCCTTCCCTGATGGAGCCATTTTTTAAATACTAAATTGTTCAAAATGCATGTAATGATCTAACTGTGATCTGTGTTGAAAGTCTCAGATCCTCCATGGCTATCATTGCCATGTGCTTTTCTCATTCTGTGTCCATTGATCATGTCTTCAAAACCATAGCTATTGTTAAGTATCAGTGAAAAACGCACTGGCAGCTGGAAATCCCAACGTCCCCATTAAAAGACTTTATCTCTGTGCTGTACCTTTAAAATCTAAAAGGCAGCAGTGTAGTGTTCAGTCTGTGACTGTACTGTATGGGAAGGTATTTAGTTCAGTACAGACTGTTCTGTGCAAGCCACTCCTTTCCGATCAGAACATGGAATTTAGGGGATTTGTAGAGCAGTACAGTCTCAGACTTTCAATTAGTATTGAACTTCCTCAGAGCAGAAAGAACTAGAGATAACAAAGTCAAGTGACGGGTTATACCTGTCTATCTGAACTTAGCTAGACACGGCTCTGTTTTAACTCAGGTAGAGGGAGTAGCTCTAATGTAAACCTATATTTAATCTTCCGACATTTGATCGCTAAACTAGTGGCCAGATTGTGGTCTTTGTTCCATGTGGGTAAATCCAGAGGTAAGTCGAGTGATTTCATTGGCATTACTCTGGATTTACACATTGTAAGAGAGATCCGAATCTGACCCAGTGTATATAAATTAGGCTGCCCAAGCTAGTATGGTGGTATGCCAATAACTCAGCTGTCACACTGGCGACCGACGATTGGGAACAGATTAAGGATACTCACTGGTCTAGTAGACAGATAATTATGGAAATGATTTCTTCTGTCTGTGGGCTGAACTTTGAGCTGTATTCAACAACTCATGAAAGATCTTGACCTTGGAAAATAAGGTGGACAGGAGGAGGATTGCTCACACAGTAGTTTCTTATTTCTCTTATCTGCATATAGCTCCAGTGGTATTTTAAAGATGAACAGTATGCTAAGGAGGGAAGACTGCAAACACACTAGTAGTGTCTTATTTCTGTTATCTCAATATAGCTCTGTGGTATTATCAAGACAAATAGTATGCCAGACTTAAAAGTGAACATATGCTTATGGGGGTGGGGAGTACAGGGGTCACTGCTGGTTTTCTAGTCAGAAGAGAGTTGCAGTACTTAGTTTAGATCAGTGGCTCTCAATCTCTCCAGACCACTTGACATCTTTTAGGAGTCTGATTTGTTTTGCATACACCCAAGATTCACCTCACTTTAAATTCTACTTGCTTACAAAATCAAACATAAAAAATGTGTCACAGTACACTAATACTGAAAAATTGCTGATTTTCTCACTTTTCCCATATAATTATAAAATACATCAATTGGAATATAAATATATAAATACTTACATTTCAGTGTATAGTATATAGAAAAATATAAACAAGTCATTGTCGGTATGAAATTTTAGTTTGTACTGATGTTGCTAGTGCTTTTAGATAGCCTGTTTATAAAACTAGGCAACTGTCTAGATAAGCTGGTGAGTTGCCCCTGGAAGATCTCTCTGTATGTCCCTGGTTGAGAACCAGTGCTTTAGGTAAGTTAAGGTTCACGACTGAGCTGATCTCTAAGTTGGCTAGCGTAATTATCAGTTGACGTATGGCTCTCAAATTTTAAGAGCATACAAAATTCCGTGGCCCAAGTTCTTGTGACTTTTAACTTCCTCCAGTCCCAGAGGGCTGTCACTGACTCCTGAAGCAACAGCACCTTGATTTTGAAAGTGTTGCGGGAAGTGCACGTGTATATTCGGCTGCTTTGTAGAATTGAAATTACCATACGTTTTGGTGCTTCGTCTTTCCCCAGGACACTCCCTATTTCTTTGTGTTCAGAAGCAGTGTCCCTGCTTATTTTTTTAATCCAGGTTAAAAAAAAAATTGGGCTTTTATTCTAATTTTATGTTAGTGTTTTGGTTATAAAATGTATTAAGGTACTCAAAATAAATGCAATCAATAGATCAGACAGAGTGATAATTTGTCCAACTGCTCAAATAGTCCTTTGATAAGAAGATAAAGCCATTCCAGTGTTTCATAAAAAGGGTGCCTGAATCAACTGGAACGCTCTTGCTTCAATAGAAGGGGTGAATAATTTCCCCCTCCCAAATAAGTATAATATCAATTCTTTAATGTTAATTGTGTTTACTAGTGATAATTTTGGTTTGTATTACATGGAAAAGTTGCAACTAGAGATAAAATTGTGTATAGGAACATCGAGGTCCAAAAGTACAACGTCTGGTACGTATGGCACTGCAAAGTTTTTTTCATTTATATGCCCAGGAAACACCTCTTCATCTGAATGGCTGTCATATCTCTTCTTTCTGCTTCAAAAACATTGTTTAATTCTCTCAACCATTGATTTATACCAGTGCTTATATTTATACCTTATGCTTTTCAGGCCTTGGTAGCTTGTCCCAAATTCCAGTTTCCAAGTATTCTTTGTTTGAAGATGCTCTAACTGAATTACATATATGCTCATTTCCTCATGAGCATCAGCCCTTCTGTGGTTTCTTGTCTTTGAATTAATAAAGAACTTATTTACAACCATTTATTCCTTGCTTTCCAGTGTGTCTCCTGCCCTGTGAGATACCACTGTTTTTTCCATAACCTTTTTTGGTAAAATTATAAAAGCTGAACAGAGCCAATCTTTCTTGTATCTGCCCTCCAAACCCACATTCATTCTGCCCTCTGCTGTTTACTTTCCATGTCACCAATACCTTTCATTTTTCAACCTGATAAACATTCCACCAAGTAGGTTAGGTTCAGCTGTCCCTTGCATCTGAAATCAGTTGTTACTCCATATTTTCTTGGGTATATGCGAGATCAGAATTTCTCTCATTGTTCTACATGTAGCCTTGTATTGTGTCAAATATCTCTACAAACTGTTTGTATATCCCAAGATTTTGTTACTGCTGCCAAGCATTGTGCAGATGTTTTTAGTGTCCATATTTTCCTCCTGGATACCCCCTCCTCCCAGTCTTCCTGGTTTAGGTACTGTATTGTGCTCTTAGGTAGTTTTTACAATTATCTATGTCATCTAGTTTTGTGGCCTTAATTTTTTTAAAGAATAATGATCTCTACAAGTCAGTTATCAGTCCTTAAAATGAATCTCTACAAGTCAGTTGGAATTTTTATGCTCTGTTCCTGTCCACCTAATGTCTGACTCCCTCCATTGTTTTAATTGTCTATAGTTCTAGGCTTCTTACAAAAGTCATTTTCCTATAAAGTAAATAGACGTCTGACCTTGCAGCACCCCACTCCTTATCTCTCTCCACCCTGAACTGTTTCCTTTCACTGGCACCCTGTGTTTCCTGTGCCAAAGCCAATTTAGAATCACTTTCAATAGGTTGCTCATAGGATACTTTCTAAGTCTATAAATCAGACTGCAATGTACTTTAAAAAATCATATTCTTCAGTCAAGGAGCGGGTTGTAGTTCAGTCTTGGAATTGTTAACCTGCCATTTATTTTGGGAATGAAATCCTGAGAAAAACTATAGTAAACCATATTGGCTAAATTTTGCCCTCACATGTGGATGCACATGGATCCTCTTATCTTCAGTTGGAGTTGCACATACTTGTTTCTGAGTAGAATCTGCCCCTACTGGTGTACTGTAAGCTTACAAAACTAAGGATATTCAGAATTTAAATGGAAATGTGTCTCTAAGCTTTAAGGGTGGAAGATCCATGCGAGGTCCTTGAGATAATAATGTTCCAGAAGAAAGTCTCATGACCTGATAGAAATACAAAGCCATGCAAATATTGCTGAAAAAGATGAAATGTGACCAGCAGAGAGACAAAACTTGCCTGTGTATGATGTTATAATTTAGTTAGGCTTCAGTTAGTGGCAAACAAAAGAAATTATTCATGGAAAACTTCTGTCCCAAATCAGTTTTAATCTATGTATGGTATGCCAAAGAACTAAAATGAGTGGTACTGGACATAAAAAAATATGGGTGTTCACTGTTGTGCTAAAATAGGTGTGTTTAGTATATTTAGAACAAAAAAATCTTCTTATAAAAATCAAGAAAAACATCTTCTTGTATAACTGATTCCCAGAAGTCCTTCCAGCTTACCATTTTCCATTTCAACTGAATTGATGTTGTTGATACATTTATTTATGCATATAGTGCCATTGCTTTGTGTGTGTTCAAGTTTTTCTTGAACAAGTCTAAGGCTTTCTTTTTCTCACCCTTTTTAGATTGATGCATTAGGTAAAAGAAGCAAAGAAGCAGAGGCAGCCTTCTTGAATGTCTATAAGAGATTAATTGATGTTCCAGGTAAGCAAATTATTATCCTATTCTGCGAAGCTAATGGTCTCTGTAGTCCCAGATTCTGTTGGGCATTTCTTTTTCTCCTTTTGCCTTCCCTATGTTACATTCAAGTAGTGTTTTAAATTTTCAAATTATTGTACTATGACATTGTTTCTAACTGGAAGACCTGTCATTTAGGCACATTAAAGGCTCCTCTTAAAACAGTTCATTGAGTTCACATTTTAATTATTGTGAGAATTATTTTATATTTGTTACAGTACCATGTGATTCTCAAAGCTGTTCTGAATGGTCATTGGATGGGTTCATAGCCTTTTGAGAAAGACGACTACCTGAACCATCACCATAATGACGCAGACAGAATAAAGCAGTGTGTTAGATCCATTTAAAGTGCAGAGAAAAGAACAGCTCTGTGCATCTAGAAGCAGAGAGAGGCTTTGTAGTTTGTTTCCAGAGCTTAGGCACTACCACTGCTGCTGGTATGTAGTCATGAATAAGAAAAACATTTTGTACATTGATAAACTAAACGCTGTCATGTTCAGATAAGATGACTGGGAGGCAGAGTACTAGGTTCTCTTTCAAGTTCCAGCGTTATCTTCATGGTCATGGACAAGTGACAACCTTTGCATTTGCCTTCACCCATCTTGAAAATGAGGAATATCTACCTTGCAGGAGGCTGTGAAGTGTAACTAATATTTCTGAGAATACTTCTTGTGTCACCAGTGAAAGGATGGGTACACTAGATGTTACTATGCTGTATTTAGTAATTACAAATTCTCAGGTTTTTTATGTATAGCTTGTTTAATGATTAAATAGTCCTCATTTTGTGCTAATTCGCCAGACAGAGCATTATAATGAATTATTATGCCTAGGGAAAGGGCCGTGTTGTGCTGGGTGCACTACAATCGATATATAGATAATGGATATCATGGACTCACCATATTCATTATGCCCACGGTAGTGTATCCAGTTAGGTGGTTCAAATATGGCCTGTAAGTTTTCATTCATTTACTTGTTTTCTACTCAGTGTCCTCCTCCCCTCCACCCCCCCGCCTTTTTTTTTTTTTTTTTTTTTTTTTTTTAAAGATAAGTCACTTTATTACTGTGCTTGCCCTGGGGCTCAGAAAGCTAACATTTTTTCCCCAAGAAGGCCTATACTTGATTTTCCTATGCAGCTGGCGTATGGAAGCCCGTTTTGTAGTCCTCTAAGCCATAATTTGTCACACAAGTGAATCTGATTTCTAATGATCTGTCTTCAGCATAGATTGGTTATGCAGAACATGCTTCTTACCCTCCTGCACAGTAAAAGATACACTTTAAAAAAAATAAATAATGCAAGATCCACAAGGCAGAGAGTCCAATTGAAAATTTCATGTGGAACATAGTCATGTTTGATTCTTGTGTAGAGGGATCATCACTTATGAGGGAGATTTTTGTAGCACCTACTTGTCAATGAAAGACCTTTTCTCTTCCTCATTTCCTTCATTAGCCCATGCAACATTGTACATTCACTCTTTCACACTTCATGGTCCTTCATTGCCTGCCGCTACACATACATGTTGTGTTTTCTGTGCCAGTCAGATTTCTTTGTGCAATTCTGATCACCACATTCAAATTTAAGATGGCTCGGTTGGAACACGCTGGGATCTGTGGGGCTGGTTAGAACACTTCTTATCATGAGGGTGCCGAAAGTCATCGAACAAAGCCGTAAACCCTGTTTTGTCTGCAAGCCGGGTGGGGCTGCAGCCCCGCTTCCCCTTGTTTCAGCAGCCCCTACTCATAGAAGGAAGAGTCTGCCTGGGGCTCCCCTTGAAATGAAATAGAGTAGTGAATGGAAAGATTGCTCTTAGATCCCTGTGTCAGTAGGACAAATTTTTTTAAAAAATTGAGGCTGTATGGCCGAATACAGTACTTGTTTTCCACAAAGCATTTCTTGACAATTAAAAGTAATCCAGCCAGGTGAATGGAAGGTATAGCTCCTGTGTACCTTCCCAGACGGCTTGGTTGGTATGCTGACACCGATGACTCCATCATTTTATGTGTCTTCCATTTTTTTATCTTACCTGATCATCTCTTTACGGGTGGCCTCGGTCTCAGAATGACATCAGCCTACCTTTGCTATGGATGTGTTGTTTTGCTTCTGTTTAGCACTATATGTAACTTGACCTAGCACTTACATCTGTCTCAAATATTTAGTCATATTATCAGTTTCAAAAGATAACTGTATTTTTTCTGATGCGAGTACTGAGCTATAACGTTCTGCTACTTGCTGTGCTGCAGAGTGGCTGTTTTGTATCACACATCACTGTTGCATGACACGGATACCATTTTATCAGAGATCCAGTATCTTTTATAGTACCATATAAAACTGCTCCTAAATTCCCCAGCAGCTGATTTTATGGCTCTTGAAGAAGATATACATACCTCTGTTCAGTAATAACGTATACATTTTGTATAATTAAAAAAGGCTTGTCTTTTGATTTTACTCATAAAACATATATATATATATTGAAATACCAGATGTAATCGTTTATGGATTCAGCTAAGTTTGAGGACTTTCTTTACTGACTTCTGTGCAAAATTTTCACTTGTATTCATTTGTAAAGAATTATTGGGGGGGAGGGAAGAAGGGGAGTGACATTACATCTGTAAAATTACCTTTATAAATAGAATGGTTTGCTCATATAAAGGATAACTGTGCATTTCCCACCTGTTTTATGTTACTATTCAACACTCCTGTCAATCTGTGTATGCTGCGTGATGTACCATTTTTAAAGGTAAATCCCACAAAGTGTACCTTAAGTATATTTTATGTACATTTGTTTCCTGAGGATTACTGGTGGGAGGGAAGCATTGTTTGTCTTGTTGGGGACCAAAACTTTTAAAAATGTATGTTTTTTTAATTTAACTTACTTATTTTCAATCTCAGAACAGAGTTAATTTAAATTTATTCCTGTTATATGTATTGTCAGAACTGTGCCAGAGGTGGAACTTATTTTGAAAAACTAGCGGTTTTTTTCCTTTCTTTTTTGTTCTCGCCCTTAAAAAACAGAAGATACTAGGGAGACTTTCTTCTCCTCTAGACCCCTGATTTTCTTGTCTGCCTACTAACATCAGTGCATTATGTCATCATTTGAGTTGATAAATGTGTTTGAGTTGCTAGTTTTGAGTGGTATTTAATATTTGTTCTACAGTTGCACTCATAGGCTTACTCTTTAATAAGGGCTTCACATGCTGAAGACATTGTTTCTACCGGAAAGAGCTTACAGTCTACAAAAGACAAGTGGATAAATAATAAAGATAATAAAGTTCATTCAATTTTCATGCGTACATTCTCCCCCTTTCCCTCTTCCCCCAAAAATTATGGTTGCAGACTGCTAAGGGGCCAAATATCATCAACCGTGAAATCTAGCCATCACAAATTAGCTGGCTTCTTTTACATGTGCCACAGTGGGAGTTGGCCTTGAGGAGAAATTTGAAGGAGAAGATGGATTGATGGATCAGGTGTGTGGGGATCTTCCACACAAAGAATTACATAGTGTTTTATTGATGCATGAAGATGATTCAATTCCATGAACACTCTTAGGTGTAATGCATTCTTCCTAAAGTTAGCCTGTTCAAGTACTGGCAATAGATGCTCTTAAATTAGTCAAATTAGTATCAGTAATAAGCAAAAAGGAATTATTTTCCCATGTCAAAAAGAAATTCTGTTTTTTCTTAAGGAGCTCTTATTCCCATGATTTCTGTTTCCTTATTATTAGTTTTTTATGTATTGACAACTCTATTTACAGTATTAAGTCAAATTCCAAAGGGGTAGCTCATTCACCTGCTCATCCACCAATGTGATTTATGCCATCATGTGCCGGAAATGCCTCTCTGCCTTATATATTGGACAAACAGGACAGTCTCTGGGCCAAAGAATAAATGGACACAAATCTGACATCAGGAATTGCAACACTACAAAACCAATAGGGGAACACTTAAGTGGGATTTTCTCCCACGAAAGTTCATGCAATAAATAAATCTGTTAGTCTTTAAAAGTGCCACAGGACTCTGTTGTTTTTCTACAAGAGACTAACACGACTACCCCGTTTGAATTTGCTAATAGCTGTGTTGAAACAGATGAATAACAAATCACAGCTTCAAAGAGAAACTGCAGAACTCGAACTTATACGCGGATTTGACTCAGTTGCCTTGAGGTTAAACAGGGACTATGGATTTTTCTCTCATTACAACAGGTGATTTGACCTCACCTTCCTCTAGGTGCTGTTCCTCAGTGTTTGAGTCCTAACACCTATTTTGATTTGCTGTTACAGCCTGACCTGATCCTATGTCATAAACTCCCCTGCATTTAATTTCCTCCCATTCTGCAAGTTTCCCATCTTCAAAGCGTCTGACGAAGTGGGATTTTCTCCCACGAAAGCTCATGAGATAAATAAATCTGTTAGTCTACAGTATTAAGATAACACTAAGCTTACTTTGACAGAGTTCTAGCACTGCAATAGGATAGGTTCTGAATTCCATCTATGTTGGAGTCTAGAAAATTTGTAATTGCCTAGAGAGAACTTCTTGCATGTAGACCACCATTTCAAATGCTTTCTTTGTTTTATATGATGGTCGCACCCAAACCTGCTATGATCTTTACAAAAGTGGGAAATCCTGCCCCCAAGAGCTTACAATCTAGAAAGACAGGCAAAGGGAATTTGGGGGAGGGTGAAAATGATACAACAGATAAAGTTCCATTTTAAAATCTTACTTTTAAATATTGTGAGGTCAGAGGTAGGGTAAGAGAAAAGCAAGGATGTAGGAATTAACAGGAACAAGGGAACATGACAAAGGAGAAGGGAAGGGGAAGAAGAGACCCATGTGGTTTGTGTAACCTGATAGTCAATGTGGGGAGCCTGAAATAGCTGCTAAAGGTCTTAAGAAGACGGTTTGTGTTCTGAAATAGATATTTCAGGCTATTTACCTTTATTTAGTGCTTTTCAGAACAGGACAGAACAATGTGATCCTTCACTTACACCAGAGATGATAAATGTTTGAAAGTAGAAATTTGTTTTATTGGTGTCTGATGTTTTGTTTCTTCACAAGTATCTTGTATAATATTAAACAAGACACAGAAAATTTATGATAACTCAGATAAGCAGGAGTGTGTGTAGATGAGTTTGCATCCCAAATGGTCAGAGAGCCACAGAACTCTCTTAATTATAAGCATACTGTCCTTTATGCTTTTAAAGTAATGCCAGTTGTATGCACATGTTAGAAAGGGGGGAAGAGTTGAGAGTGAGGGTGAATTGGGTCCCAAATGAGCAGGTTACAAAGATTCTGAAACGAAACACTAACATTTTGTTGGTGGAAGTTAATGCATTCCAAATACTTCTTACTGGGTTGGCCTTCAGTCACTTGGCAAAGCTCTTTATTAAGACCAGGTGCAGCTCAGAGTTATGCCATGGTTGCAGACTGTAGCGCATAGCAGATCAGGGGTGATCGGCATTGGCAAACCTGTGAGAAATTCGTACAGCATTTGCCTGCAATGTGCCAATTCTAATCTGTGCCTAACTGCTGGGAGAAATAACCATCCCTTTCCAAAATCAAGTACAGGAAATCAGATTAGAGTAATAAAATGAAATAGCTTAGAGTTTTGCTGTCACTAGTGATAATTTGATAGTGGCAATAAATGCATGTTCATTTCAAGTCTCCTCTTCTCAATCCTCAGAAGGAAACAATCCGAGGCTGGCATAGCACCATCAGTAATACTAGGAAAACCCACAATTGTTTTTGGCTATTATAAATAGTCTGGCCACACTCTTCTTTTTGCCTTCTCCTCCCAGAAGCAAAGTACGACATTTATACCCCATAGTTCAGGCCACAGTCTCATTATATTCCTTTACAGGCTTCAGCATATAGCAAAAGAGAGAGAGAAGAATAGTTTTGAAATTAAATGTTTGATTCTTACTCAAGAAAAAGGTCCTAACTGATGAACTAAAATGTCATCCCACATGTTTTCAATGTCTAGCATCTAATCGATTCGGCAGGGTTTTAGGCCTGGCTAATATTTGGGTGAGTGACTGGTAGTAAATCAACACAGCTTCAGGAAGTAGTTTTAGTGATTCAGTAGGTGGTGGTTCTTCAATCCATCCAGTATGCGCAGTGTCAGCTGTGGAGACGCTGCAGTCATGCCTCCATGGTGCTCTGTATAGCACTCTGCTAGATCCTTCTCTTCTCAGTTCCTTCTTACCGCCCCTGAGGGTCGCTGGAACAATTCCCCCTCTTAGTGAGTTCTTAGTTGAATACCTGTAAATAGTTAAACATTGTTAGTAATGGAGTTAGGGTAGCGGGTGTTTATAGCTTGCTGCCCCACTTTGGGGCCAGGGTATGCCTGGTTTTAAGTTATGCAGGTCTTGCAAGAAACCTATGCCCAGGGACAATGCTCCTGTTTCAAGTGCCTATGTGAGTCAAGCTTGCGGGAGCGCTGCAAGATCTGCCAAAGCTTACAAACAAGGACCCAGAATGAAAGAAGCCAAAGGCTTTTGTTCCTGGTGGTGGAGGAGGCTCTTTGTCCTTCACCAGATCAAGGTCCCAGCAAGTCAGCCTTTATGCACTGAGACATTAGGTATGAGGGAGGTTTGGAGGCTTACAGGGAAGGTGTGTGTGGATGTTAGTCATGGTTGAAAGATTGTGCCTTCGAGGAAGAGAGACAGACTGAATATTCCTGGGGGTAGTGGAAAGGTTCATGTGGGAATGACAATTACAGCACCCTATGAAAGAGACTGCTCCAGTGGCCCCACCTCAGTGACTCCCCCTGTGAGGGTGTCTGTTGCTTCAGGCAATGGTATGACGACACTGTTTTCAGAGTACAAGATGCAGGATTCTTGATTCCACTTCTGAAAGGGCAGATGAGGATAGTAAATGCGCTTCCCACCTCTGTGAGACAGAAGTAGAATAAGGCCCCAACTTTTAATCAAAGTACCTTCAGAATGCTTTCCGGTGAAGAAAGGTTGAGTGTAGATAAAGAGCTATCAGATATAGTGCCAATTTTTTTCATTTTACAGTTTCAGAAGAGGCCAAATTAAAATGCTTTTCTGTAACTCATTCGCTTTGCATTGATTTTCACCTGCAGGTAGTAAATTCAGACTTCCTTAGATGTTACTGGAATATTAGAAATTGCACTGGCGCATTCTGAATGTAGATGTTCTTCCTGTGAATTAAGTTCTTTTCAGTTGGTATATTGTATGTTCATAAATAATTTAAAATATTATATCATTTATAATTAGGGAGATCTGAGTTTTATATTTAAACATTGTGGTAAGTTTTATTTTTGGAGCTTCTTTGAAAGAAAAGGACACTAAGGTAACTTAAAGGGAAAATCCTGCGTCCAGCTAACTGACCTCTCTGTAGGAACTGTATGGACATTAGGGCGCAGACACAAAAAAGCTACTTTTCAACCAAGAGCAGGCTTGGAGCACTTTTACAACCAGTGCTGCAACATCAAATCTAGAGGAGACGTTCTAGCCTTTCAAGGTTTGATAGATAAGGTAGATTTTTAAACAATAGCCATGGTAGCTAGGAATGAACTTCTGGGTAAAGGATATACATATAATTAAGGTTTAACTGGCTGCATCCTATCGCTCACCACCTACCTATAGATTGTGGAGAGTGCTGCTACAGAACAGTGCTCTATGATGGAGAAACAGTCTCCAAAGCAGCGATACTCACAATGAGGCTTCGGAGTTGCAAGTGGCTCTTTAATGTGTTTCCTGCAGATCTTTTAGCACATGATAGTAAAACACCATTTGATTTAATTATTAATTAGCAAGGATGTTTGTCCTGCACTGCGGAGGTCCGAGTATCGCTGCTTTATAGTCTTCTCAGGCTGGCAGAATTTAGGTTTTTACTACTTTTAGGGAATGAAGACTAATGTTCCTTTCTTTGTGGCCATCTTAAATTACCTGTTGTAGTTTTTTTATGCAGTGTCCTATTGTTCTTAATTTAAATGGGTGGGGTGCATTTGGTGGCGTGCAAGGAAATGCTCTAGTTTGTAGAGGTGGAAAAACATAAGATGCTGTTGCATCCTGTGCTGTTGATTGGAAGTCTTTCAGCAGTAGCCCTCAAGGTCACGCATGTGCAGAGAACATCTTGCAACGGCCTCAGCGAGGCTTCGGTGTGTGTGAGACACTTGCTCCTCCAGTTCCTTTTCAGCTATCCATGGCTGAAGATGGAGCGTCTACACAGGAATCCTTCACTCTTAAGAATCTGAAAAACAGAACAAAAATATCCAAGTTTTAGTCAGCGTTAACTCAGGTTTACCTTTTTCTTACCTTTCCTCCCCTCTCCCCCCCCAAAATTCTCTTGTTCGTTAGTCCTTGGATAGATTTCCGTTTCTTTTCAACTATTCTTCGAACATGCCAGGCTCACCAGAATTTAAGAGATGCACAGCATATATGGAAGCCATGCCCATCTCTGATGGTCATTGCTGGGGTGAGACACATGTTCTTCCCGAAATGCAGCGCCTGCAGTAACTTGAGTCCCAGAGCGAGAAAGGACAGGCACTTAAGATTGAAATTCTTGCTAATGGAAAAGTCCCTAAGATCCTGCACCTGACAAGCACCCTGAGGAACAACAACCCCAAGGTCATAGGAGAGCATCCTTACCACTGGAGACTAGCACCTCAAAAAGAGGCCACTTATCCAATAAAATGTCTCCAAGACATAATACCTAAGAGGCAGTAGGTTCCTTGGGTACAAGCCGGGCCATAAAACCAAAGGACTTGAAACGTCCTTCAGAGGAGTCAAGACGCCATTGCAAACACTCCTCCACTACAGCACTGTAACAAGGTGCGCTGCAGAAAGTGCCCGATCACAGACCGCCGGCACCGCAGAAAAACACGGCACCTACCGTGGTGCTGGACAAAGATCCGGCACGGATGCATACCTTGGCACTACACTGATATGCAGCACCAGACACCATGCTGACTATGGTGTTGCCTCGAAGGAAGGCTTGCAATGAACTCATTTATCCCCACCATACGCAGAGGGTGATTGATCCTCAGCACACAGTGAGCTTCCACTAATCCACTTAAACTGTGGTATCAACACAACGAAATGGAGGATGCTCGTTTCTCATCCGAGCACTCCTCACCCAATGGAACCATGACACTTCACTCCTATGCACCGACATGGGCATTACCCATGGTATGGCCCAGTTTACTGTTGCCGACATGTGCCACACCATATGGATGTCAATACCGAGAAACATGGTCCTCTTACTGCAGGAGCCATGACAGACCCCATAGCTCTCATACTTGGACCCACAGATCATCTAGTGAGGCTCGTTCAACCATCCCAGCAAAACCTTCTGAACAAGCATTTACAATGGACACCGGTACAGAACAGCACCCTCTGCCACCAGTACATGACTCATCCTCTTCTCATGAGGAGGCTGATATACTGTCCACTTCCAGCCCTGTAGATGATCCAAAACAGTTTAAAGAATTATTCAGGCCTGTTGTCCAGGAGTTGGAAATTCCACTGGAAGAGGTGAATGAGACACAACACAAACTTTTGAAAATACTCCATATTGCAGTGCCCATGGACTGTGCCCTGATGGATCCAGCAACTATAATTTGGCACATACCAGCCACCATTCCTCTACAAATAAATGTAATGACAGGAAATATTATATACCCCCTAAGGAAACGGCTTTTCTATTTACCCATCCTCCACCCAATTCACTTATGACAGGAGGACTGGAAACAATTGGATCTTTTGGACAGAAAGGTGTATTCATCTTCCACATTGCTAATAACTCTGCCCTACTCTCAAATTACAGTCATACAATCTCTGAGAAACTTTCACGATTTACAACAGACCTTCCAGACAATAAAAGGGAGCAATATAAATCCCTACTCATCAAGGATCAACCAGTAGGACACAGATCCCTGCATGCGTTCTGCAGGAAGGACCGCCACGACTGCTGTAGTTACGCGTAGAGCCTCTTGGTGATGAGTTTTTCTTCCAAATGGAATTAGGCCTATAACTCTTCTGTCCCTAAGGTAGTGGAGTCATAGGGGAAGAGGAGGAGACCTGCAGTTTATTGCATAAAATCTTTGTCTCAGTCTCTCTAGACTATTTCAGTTTACCCCTGCATTTTCTGGGAAATAATCAATGAATTAATTAAGTATGCTGTGAGGTCATTGAATATTCAAAAGCCCTAGTTATTTTTTTCTAAAACACATTCAGATTATTTTCAGTTGTGTGATTCCTAGGAAACTATTTGCACTTACTCCATCAAGAGCTTACACAGTTTATTGCCCTGCCCTTTTACAGACACAGAGACAATATTATTAAGCTGTGGAATACCTCCACCACAAATGTTTATTGCCAAGATCGGCCTTGCGGGAGGCATAACGGTATATTTTTAAAACCTGCTTTTGTTTTTGGTGATCGTATGGCAACGGAACCTGTACGCTGTCCGTGTCACTTTGTTTGGTTGTAACTGTACGTTTTAAAGAATGCGCATTGACTTTTTTCACTGCTTGGCATTTTGTGTGGGAGTTTTTTGAGAACACTCGCTAAGAAAGTGGTACTTACTGTAAATAGTCTCTGAAAGAATTACAGTACACTGGATTAATTATTCTCATATTCAAACCTTAGGAAACACATTACCAGTATATAAAATACTAATTGCCACTAGTTCTGGCAGTGTTTTGTAACTTGCTCTATTACAGGCCTGTAATGGGGAGAAGTGGGGGTGTGAGAGACCAGACTTTGGTTTTGAGTTCCATATCTAAAATGACAGCTGAACAAATCGTTACAAGGTTATTCAGATTTTCATTACTAAATCAAATCAAATAAGAAACTTGATTTTGTGTTCTAAAGCATGGGATTGTGTACACTTTTCATGTATCATACTGAGCAAGTGCATGAATAAACTCAGAAATAAGCGACATGATTATTTTTAAATGTTTATAGTTTTCATTTTTCCTGTCCTAGCAACAGAAGTAATACACTCATTTCTTCAGCACAGATACCACTTTATTAGTTATTGCTAGAAATGATGTGTGTGAATATTTATTTTAACACTGCCACTGTGACATGAAAGTGAATTCTAAAACATATATAGACATATCTGAAATTTAAAGTGACCTGTATTTTAGCACGTTACTCTTGCAGAATTTTTAAATCTAGTCATGCAGATGTGAAAGCTTCGTTTGGAGTTTTGCAATTCAGAGAGAATATTGTCCTGATCCTGTTGAAGATATTCCATTCCATACATTCCAGTTTTCTCTTGTTGGCAAAACAGGAATCAGTCCCTGTAGTTGAGACTGAGGAGCGCTTTGTAGCACATGCCTTCTGTGGCTAGGAGTTCCCATTTTCCATAACGATTCGCCCCCTATAAAATGTTTTAAATATAGGAGACAATGATCCTGCCGCAATATAAAGTAGGGCTGTATCCCAGAAATGACTAGTACACTTAGGTTTGCTGATCCCATCAAGTAACTATCACTTTTCACATTTCAGGTGCAGCCTTAAGGCTCGGTAAAGAAGTTTCTATTAAAAAAAAAACCCCTCAAACCATTCAAATTCCTTCAATTTCCACCTAATAGCGTCAGGGATAGTTAAAGGTTGGCAATACTATCCAATATGTAAATTTAAACAGTGACACTTTTTCCACATTAGTTGACAGGATTTACTTTTACAGTCTCATTTTCTACTAGTCTCTGTGTATTATTTTAGTTTGCAGATTGATTAATTACTTTCAGATAGAGGTGATGTACATGATGTAGGGAACAATTGATTATCACTCCCGAAGTCTGTCTGCGTGACTTAGAAATAATTTCACTTCTATTTCCTCACCTCGGTATCTTTTTAAACAAATACTGACAGAGAACTATTTTTAAAGATTAAGTTTTCAACACTGAGCTTTTTTCTTCTAGTGAGGTGCTTTTTTCTTTTCCTTTTTAAATAAGTAGGGTGGTCCCGGCATACTCGATATCTAGACAGCTTTTCATCAGTTTCTCATCAGCATGCTAATTGCTGTATGACTAATTATGCCCTGAATTCCAGTTGATTTTCTTAATGAGACAGCTGGGTTAATTATGTAATCGTATGATTACATTAGCCTAGAGTGCCCTGGCGAAAAGTAACGCATCCAGGAGCGTGATGTCATCGCATGAAGAGTGCTCACAAGGGGGTGCATTCATCTTTTGCCTAATGACGGGGTGGGCAACATTGCCCCCAGTGCTCTTTGTGTAAACAGTTCTATTAAATTATTAAGATCTGCCTTTTTCCAGCTTGTACAATGCATGGAGGATTGGTTTTGAAGACGACTCTGGCAATGCATCTGATCGTTAATAGTCCAATTTTACCTCGTGCTGCTATGGCAGAGATTACATTCAGTCTAAGCACTAAGGAGTTACAGCAGTTGCTGAAATGCTACGTAAGGCTTGTAAAGCAGTGCGTTGTTTTATTGAGATCCACCTTTCTTTTACTTGAAAACCCCACCGTAGCCTGCCTCCGCCACACGTTTTTTAAATTCCACCCAAAAATTAATGTCCTCCTTTTAGCTCTTAGAGGTGCTTTAGCAGACGCTCCTGTTGTGAGGCCTTATATTCATTTGACTCTGTTGTTGTTGTTTTTTAAAGAAACTGTACTGCTGTACATGATGAAATATCTGCCAGGAAAATTGCACGGCATTTGTCCGACGTTAACAGTTTCTTTTTGCATGTCTTTGTTCATTCAGGGGCATATTCAGTGGCCCCCTTCTTCCAGACCAGCCCCTCATTTGTAGGCATCTAGGCATTCACAAAGAGCGTGCCACATGTCTGACAGGGGAGACCCACTCATAGTGAGCTCCTTGTGAAGCAGTGCTGAGGGCAGCACATGGAAAGGTTAGCGGACTGGGGAGTTCTGCAGACACTCGTACATGAGTGGCCTAGAAGAACAGCTTTGACTATTATTTCTGTTATGGTACTATCTGTGAAGCTCAGTCAGGGATCAGGGCTGCATTGTGCTAGGTGGTACACAAATAGAAATAAGGATGAATTTCTTTTTAGGTGTTAGGATGCAACAGGTAGATAGGCAGAAAAAACCAGGGTATGGGGTGTTGCAGTATGAGATGATAAAATGAAAGGGTTAGCATAAAAGGGGATATCTCAACTCCGTTCTCACTTAACTAATGGTAGGTGGTATTGATTTTGCAGGAATTTTTGTATACTAGGGATTTAAGGGTTTCCCCCCTGTTCCCTGCCTTTTTGTTGACCCTGTGTCCAAGTGGGGCACCAGACTTTTGATTTGGGTCTCATTCTGTAGCTTGCAAAAGCATCATTTACAGTAAGTCTTTCAGTTATGAGTGTCAATCAGCAAGATTTTGCTGTACTGGTGTTTAGAGAAAAAGCAGTCCCCTATTTGGCAGCTTGTCTTTGCTGCTTTCTGTACTCTATCACCATTTCATTTCACTTGCTTCAAATATCAATGACCTCCTCTTAAAACTACCCGAAATCTGCATAACAGAAAAAGACAGCCTTTTGTATGTGCAAGCTCTGGTTGTGTGTATTTCCAAACCCCACACCAATCACGAAGGAAAATAGCACTTCAGATTGCAGTGCTTACAGTGTATAGAGTAATGTGTGATGTTTAAATGGTGTTTGAGATAATTAAGAAGACCAAAAAGCTGTGATTTCTAAAATTACAAAGGCACTTTGGGGTTTGACAGACATAAATTAATTGTTTGACTCCCTAGCTGAAGCAAGTCAGAGTCATTATGTTGGCATGCCATAAATTGGGTTTTGTTTAATACAAGTAATAAAAATTAAGCCTAAGAGGTACTTCAGCAATGCCTTTTACGAATCCCAAAACAATATTCAAAGGCTGCAGGCATTTTGTTGGTCAGCTAAGCTATAGTAAAGTTTGAAATGTAATGCTTTGGAGACTCTTTTTACATTTTGTTCATTCTGTGACTGTACACCATTTTGGCACTAACCTTTAATAGAGCTCCATTAAATATACATGTCCTGATGAATAATTATGAGGCTGCATGAATTTTTATTTATAATATAGTGCTTTACGGGGATTGAAAATTTGACTAAAGGTTTAGTCATTATTCATCTTATAAGGCACATGTTATTTTTATGTGTCTTTGAATTCCTTCCTAATTTGAGTCTAGAAAAAAACTTGTTTATTTGGAGCAGACATGAAGTCTTGTGGGCATTCTAGCTTTTTAAAATGAATGTAGTAAAAAACCACTGTGGAGATAGAGAACCGTGTAAAAACACTGGTTTTTATAAATACAGTTTGTACTGCCTTGGTATTTTAAGCCTGCTATCATAAACTTTAATAGTACTCTATAGAAATATCATGGATAAAGCTTTAGATCCTCGTTTGGTATTTTTTACATATGTATTATAGTCCTAAATCAAATAGTCTGAGACCATCCAGTTCTTTTATGATCTATAGTTCAAAACATTGGACAGGCTCTGTTGGAGAAACCCTGGATTGAAGAAACGTGACCAAACGGTCATTCTAGGTAATGGTTTCAGCTGCATGGGAGAAGGCTCATGTTGTAAGAGCCTGCACCTTAATTGGACGGTGCATAAATATTGTAGGGACCTCACTACTCTGTGCAACTACAACTTCAACTTTATATATAATTCCTCACCCAGACCCCCTAGCTCTGCCACAATAACATTTTAAATTTGATTTATTATAAATATTTTAATAGAGATAATAATAATGAAAAGTATTTGGCCTAAAAAACATAAATGAAAAAGCTATGTAGTCATAAACTATGTATGTATGTACAGAGAACAGATGACAAGCAGCCTAGATTTTGTGTTATGAAGAAGGTAATGTCATAAGCTGTTGGAGAGCTAAATAACAAAATGCAGCACACTGCTACTTATGATGTCTCTGAGCTCAACATAACCCAGCACTGTTCTTTTATAAACTGTGAAACAGCGCTGGCATATTGAAAAATGCACAGGCTCATGCTTAATGTGTTAACAGAGGTACAATAGACTTATTATGTTTCTAGGAACTGAGGGTGGTCTGAAAAATTAATGACTACGTGGTTGAAAATTAAGTGAACTCCTTAATATATACTGTTGTTGATCTACTGCGTTTGGTGTTTAGCATTCCTCAACAGGAGACTAAATCTTTGCAGCCATTTCACAAGTGATGCTGGCGCCCATAACCGAAATGCATTCAATAATCTTTTTATAAGCCCATTGGACTCCAGCATTTTTCTACATTGACTGGGAAACTGAGATCCCAGAATAAACGATCTATATGCGGCAGGTGTATTGTAACAGTCTTTTCAGCAGAAGAGAAAATGATAGAATTGAAATAGGAGAACAGATAGTGTTTCAAATTTGTATTTAATTAATACCATAAGAAAAATAGAGAATAAGTGCTATAAAATCTTTGAGTAGCAGAATTAATGTTGATAAGCGTTCACATCATTTCTTTGCTAGGAAATGTCACTGTGATTTATTTAGTTATTTATTTATTTAAAGAGCCAAAGGTTTTTAATTCTATTCACACAAGAGTTTCTGATGTCAAATAACTGTACTTGTTTGTGCCATATGGCTAAGATCCTTATGATAAGGTACAAGCGTATTCAAAAGTATGATTCTTTGAAAGGGGAAGTATTTAAAGGACTACATTAATCAGTAACTAATATAAGTGTGGTTGCTTTTACTCAACAAAAGAGCAATGAAACTTCTTGTATATTAATGTCTGTTTCATGAAAATAGATCAGATCTTGAGACTTCCATACCTCATTAGTATGTGTCATATTAAAGATGCTGTCAAAATACTTCCCATCACTGTAAAGATACTATTCATCATTTAGAAAATAACGAAGAACCTGAATATAAAGCATAGTATATAATTTTCAAAAAACACATGGGGGGAGGTAGAGGAAAGGAAATGAGATCTAGGCCGTACAACTCCTCTGCATATAACAATTAGGGTGCCATTTTAACTAAGGGAGAAGAATTCCGCTACAAAGGGTTTCAAGATTCTGAGCTACTGAAATATAGCAATGTTGCTATTGTCTTTTTCTTGTCTAGATCCAGTTCCAGCTCTGGATCTAGGACAGCAGCTTCAGCTGAAAGTCCAGCGCATGCATGATATTGAAACAGAAAACCAGAAACTTAGGGAAACTCTAGAGGAATACAACAAGGAATTTGCTGAAGTGAAAAATCAAGGTAGGTGGAAAAGAAGTGCTCTTTCTTCAGATTGTAATTTTAACCGTTTGAAGCACTTTGAAGACTGCTGTTAGGGTTACTCCAGTTGTATTTCAGAAAAGCAGTGTGTGCGCAGATATATTGGTATTGAAGAAAGAAAGACTCTTGCCTGCCAATACCCACTTTGAAATTTGTGTCTGCCTACGACTATTGTACTTACACTGGAACAGTAGAGTTGCCTTTAGAACTTTTCCTAATACTTCGGCACTCGTCTTTTAAACACGCTCGTGTCGCCTTCATATTAGTGATCTAGCTAGCCTACTGAGATTACGTATAGCAAGATGGGTCTCAGGCCAAACCAGTCTTTTTAGTCCATTATTTGTTGTTAACTTTATTTTGTTTTTTAAAAAGTACATCTGCTCTGCTCAGTTGTTCCTCGGGTAGAATTAGTAATGTTCCCGTAGTACTTGCAGCGTTCTGTATCATAACACTGAGGTAATGTTTCGTTATTTAAGGCTGTTGGCAAGTATCGAAAGGTGATCACGCTACATGAAAAGGCCATTATCTAAGGAGTGAAAACCTGCTGTCTATGAAAATACCCAGGCTTTCATGCCTTTTAGAAGAACATGCTTCCTCCACCAGGAAACAAAATATGCTCACTTGAAACTGTATTTCCCTTTACACATGATTTGTGGTTTCCTTGTAAATATCTAATTCCGAGTTACAGTAGCAGCAAATTGTTCCATCACATGGGAGAGCAGACTTTGTGTATCATGTAAGACTCTGGCATCTAAACATTGCCCAGCTAGATGCCTCGTTGTCGTTTTACTGGGACATTATATTTTTTATCTACGTTGCAGGAAAAGGAGCACATTACAACCACCCTTCTCCAATATGAAGGGAGTAGCCTATAGAGACTGCCGGTCCCTGAGCTTGCTTTCAGCCTGGACTGGAACATTGCATGCTGGGAGCTCAACCCTCAGTAGCTGTGCTACTTTGCTAAAAGCACAGACGCTCTGTAGGTCACTTTCTGGCCTTTATTGGGCATGCGCTTTCACCACCTTCATGTTAACGCTTGGGGCCTGATTCTGGAAAGCGTAAAGGACCTTCCACTCCAGTTGTTTGGTGGTGTTTGTAGATCGTTAGCAATCTCCTAGCTTCAGTCAGGATCAAGGCCAATTATGCGAAGTATTAGGCAAACATGCAGAAGGACCTGCTTTGGTGGGGGGTTGGACTAGAAGACATCCTGAGGTCCCTTCCAACCCTAATCTTTTATGATTCTGTGACATGTCATGAAGAACTTGGGATCTTGGGACTAATGGGAGCTGAGGGTAGACGTAGACAGCATTTTGCAGTGACAGGTCCTTTAGTGCAACTTACACTTTGGATTTTTTTATAAGTGGCCTTCCTATGTTACATGCATTGTTCATTCATGTAATGAATCCCCTTTGATCAGTGTTTCATTCTGGAATTGCAGTTCTACATTGTACTTGAAATAGAAATGGTCTGATTGTGTTCAGAATGGCCTGCAGAGAGGCCTGTTAGCTGCTAAGGGTGTTTTGATTTCTTTCCCTAGATTGGGGTGCGCGTGATCTTAAATAAAGTTAAAAACATAAGACTGACCATATTGGCTCAGACCAGAGCGCCATCTAACCCAGTATCCTGAATTCTGACCGTGGCCGGTGCCAAATTGTTCTGGCACTTGGAGGCTTAGGAATACGTGGAACATGGGATTGCATCTCTGTCCATCTTGGCTATGATAGTCATCGATGGATCTTTTCTGGAACCATTTATGCTTTCGGCCTTGGCAAGAGGCATAGCCAAGTGCTGTTTTCTGACTGGCTCCCTGCCGCAGCATCCAACAGCTCTGCCGTGGGGCCCAGCCAGCAGCCTCGGCTGCAATTGGAGCAGTGCCAGTGCCTCTGTTCGGGGGTGGCTGTGGCCACCAACAGCTGGCCAGGCCCCACAACTGCAGTCGAGAAATTTGCGCTGCTGCCGAGTGCTGCGGTGGGCAGACTTGATCTTCAAGGAGTTGCGCCCCGATCCACCCATGTCTACGCCCCTGCTTGGCAACAAGTTCAACTCTCTCAAAAGATTAACTGTGCATTTTGTGAAGTAATGTACTGCCTTCTGTTTGTTTTAAAACTCCTACCTGTTAATTTCATCGGGTGATCCATAGTTCTTGTGTTACGAGAAGGGGTAAATAATACTTCTCAATTCATTTTCTCCATACCATTCATGATTTTATAGACCTCTCTCATATCCCCTTAGCTATCATCTTTTTTCTAAGATGAGCAGTCCTAATCTTTTTTTTTCTCTCCTTGTGTGGAAGCCGTTCCAAGCCCCCAGTTACTTTTGTTGCCCTTCTCTGTACGTTTTTAAATTCTAATATACCTGTTTTTGAGATGGGGCGACCACAGCTACCTACGGTGGTCGTGGACTTGTATACTGGCAATATATTTTCTGTCTTCTTATCTGTTTCTTTCCTAATGGTTTCTAACACTGTTAACTCTTTTGACTTCTGTTGCACATTGAGAGGTTAAATTATCCAGAGAACTATCCATAATGACTCCAAGATCTTTCCTAAATGTTAACAGCTAATTCAGACCCCATCATTTTGTATATATAGTTGGGATAGTTTTCCAATGTGCATTACTTGTATTTATCAACACTGAATTTCATCTGCCATTTTGCCATCCTGTCCCTTAGGTTAGTGAGATCCCTTTGTAACACTTCACAATCATCTTTGAACATAACTAATTTGAGTAATTTTGTATTGTTCACAAATTTTTCCACCCCATTGCTCATCTCCTTTTCCAGATCATTTGAGTATGTGGAACAGCACAGGTTTAAGTACTGATCCTTCTGTTTACATCTCTGCATTGTGAAAACTGACCCTTTATTCCTCCCCTTTCTTTCCTATGTTTTTATCAGTTACTGATCAGGAGAGGACTTTCCCTCTTATCCCATGACTGCCTACTTTGGTTAAGGGTGTTTGGTGTGGGTCCTTGTCAAATTCTTTCGAAATGTACAAGTAAACTATATTAAATGGATCACCCTTGTTCACATGTTCGTTGACTCCCTCAAATAATTCTGATATATTGGTGAGGCATGATTTCCTTTGACTCTTCCCCAGAATCTCATGTTTATCTATGGGGCTAGTCCACACTGGCAGTGGTGGTCCATGGGAGATATACAAGCCATGTAATGTAGCTTTTATCTGTCCTGTTGATCTACGTAAACTAACATATGTGGCATATTCATGGTGATGTGTTAATGAGACACACGCTCCTGTTGATTTAGCGTTACTCATTTTGGGTGGGAGAATAATTGAGTTGACCGGAAAGCGCTGTCCGGTCAACTCGAGTGAGTCTACACAGACCTGCTCAGTCAATGCTACTGCATCAATCCCTGCCAGAGCGGCAGTGTAGACATACCCAATGCATCTGGTAAATTAATTCTTTACTGTAGTTTCAACCACTGTGCCAGATAGTTTCAGCCTGTAATGGGTTATCATCCTGTAAGCCTCTGGAACCTATTTAAAAAATAAGTGTTATAGTAGCTATCCACCTGTCAGGTGGTATAGAGGCTATTCAGAACTTTTGGGTGAATACCATCTAGTCCTGATGCCTTATTGCAGTTTAATTTATTCCACAACCAATTCTATTGACACCTTATCTGGGACAGTTCCTTACATTTGCCACCTAAAAAGAATGTCTCAGGTGTGGGGATCCCCCCCCCCCCCCCCATCTCTGCCCTGAAGGTGAATGCAAAGAATTCCTTTAGCGTCTCCGCGATGGCTTTGTCGTCTTTGGTCACTCCTTTAGCACCTCATTATCCAGTAGCCCCACTGATTGTTTGGTAGGCTTCCTGTTTCTTGTGTACTTTAAAACATTCTGCTGTTAGTGTTTGTGTCCTTAGCTTAGTGGCTCTTCAAATTCTTTCTTGGCCTGCTTTACTGTACTTTTACACTTAATGACTCTCTTCTATTTTCCTCACTAGGTTTACACTTCCAGTTCTTAAAGGATATCTTTTTGCCTCAAGCTCCTTTTTTTTTTTTTTTTTTTTTTTTACTCTATTGGTTAACATTTGTGGTCCTTCTCATAGACTCTAAGGTCAGAAGGGACCAGTACGATCATCTAGTCTGACCTCCCGCACAGTGCAGGCCTCAAAACCTCACCCACCCACTCCTGTCATAAGCCTCTAACCTAGGACTGAGTTATTTACCTCCTCAAATCATGATTTAAGGACTTTAAGATGCAGAGAATTCACCGGTAGGTGAACCATGCCTCATGTTACAGAAGGCGAAAACCCCCCAGACGCCAAGCCAATCAGCCCTGGGGGGAAATTCCTTCCCAACTCCAAATATAGCGATCAGTTAAACCCTGAGCACTTGTTTTTCTTTGTGTTATACATCAAATTTGCTGCTCTTAGTCTGCATGCAATTAGCAGGCATTTCACTTTGTGACTGTTCCTGAAGTTCTGTGTAACTAGCTTCCTCATTTTTGTGTAGTTTCTCTTTTTGAAGTGACATGCTGCTGTGCTGGGTTTCTTTGACATTTTTCCCCTTAGGGGGATGTTTTGCTTAATTACATTATAGTTCTACATTTACCTCTTGGACCGGATCCTGTGCTCCACTAGCACTAAATCAAGAATTGCCTCTCCTCTTGTGGATTCTCGGAGCAGCATCTACGGTGTCCCTTCCAGAGGTGACACATTTCCAGTCAATTTGAGAAGAGTTAAAATCCTCTATTATTATTGCTGCTTCTGCTCGGTAGCTTCTCTGATCTCCCTGAGTATTTCACAGTCACCACCCCCATACTGGTCAGGTGGTTGGTAGTATATTCCTACGGCTATGCTCTTTGTTCAGAGATGGAATTTCTAGCCACAGAAATGCTATGGTGCAGTTTGATTCATTTATGATTTGTACTTTTACTCCTATGCTTTCTTTCACATCTCGTGCCACTCACCCACCAGCATGATCCACTCTCATGCTTATATGTTTTGTACCATGGTATTACTGTGTCCCTTTGATTATCCTAATGCCACCAAATTTCTGCAGTGCCTATTATATTGTTATCCTCAATTAATACGAGGCACTCTGGTTCATCCGTCTTAAAATGGAGACGCCTGGGATTTTGATATAAGCATTTGTACCTTTATCAGTATTCAGTTGCTGTATGTTCGCTAGCTCCTCTGGATTCTTAGGAGCTGGCTTTTTAAACTCCTGTTCTCTCTTAGGTAGCCCTGCCCCGTTGTCAAAAGATCCTAAAGGGCTTAGGGTTCAAAGGATAGCTCATTAGTAAGCTCTCTTCCCTAAAGGATCATTAAGTAAGCTGTCAGCCTAGCTCATTAAGTAAGCTGGCTCAGCACACAGCCCCTGAAACAGATTACTATAATGGTCAATCAAGCAAGCACATGGCAAGCAGACAACAAACAAACTCACCCCATAACCTTTCTCCTTCAGAGGAAAATGAACTACTTCACAAAACTCTCCTGGTCCTGTAAGTACCCTCCCGGTTCTGTAATTGCTTATTGGACTTCAGTCAGCACAGGGGAAAAAGAAGGTGCTTACTTCCTGGAGAGAGGTAATTCCTTTGACTTCACTGGGACTACTCAAGTGAGCAAAGGTGTAAACAGGGTTTGTGCTAAAATCATGACCCTTTGCTGGTATTTCTTCATATCTGTGCAGCTTTGAATGTACTTTTTTCTTTTTGAAATCTCAGGGTCAAATGTGTCATTGGTGGAACAAACAGGAACAACTCCCATGGGCCTTCGTGGAATTGCACATACGCATTCCAGTGCTGAATGTAGTTCTCTATACTACTTGGTTAATCTTCTTTTCTTACATTTTAGTGATGAAAATATTTAGGGCAAAATTCCCTCTAGTCCAAATGGCATCTACCAAGTCTGCGCATTCAGGAAACTATCAGTGATCAGATCTACTTGGCAGGTCTGAAGGAAGAATCGTCCCTTGGCTTTTAAAGACTATGGTTGATTTGATATGGTCAAAATGCTCTGAGTTTTCCATCTGTGCTCCCTGGATAGAGATTCTGATCTTATTTATTATGGTTTTACAAGAACAAAATTCCATTCGCCTGCAAGGGATTATGGCGATTCTCAATTTACATGAAATCCGTTTCAATTTCTGGGCTTTAATTTTTCTAGTGGGCTTTGCCTTTGCAATTTGTTTATGGGCAGGGTTGGTTTGCTTTTGGCTTCTTGCACCTGGTAATATTTTTCTCCTTCCACCAGTATTGCTAATCACATCACTTCAATTCTCCCTGACAGCACCAAAGTATTACCGACTCTTATGAGTTCCTTTTCAAATCCCATTTTTGCTGCAGAGCACTCTAGTCTTGGTCTGTGTCTGACTTTCCTATTGCAAGCCGTAAGGCCGAAAGAGTTCTGCTCTTCGATGTGTGCAGAATGAGAGTCTCAGTGACAATGCTAGTTACTGTAACAAGGGTTCCAGTTTGTGGTTAATACAGTAGTTAAATCCTAACGGCCATATTTTTCATCAATTGTTAAGCTGATGTGGTGGTAAATTAATGAAAGGATTGGATCTCTTCAGGAACCTTTTTACATGAGCACAGTAATAGAAAAAGTAATTTTTGTGCAAATTCATGCTTAAGTTGACAGTGGGACTTTATTTAGCTCCACTCAACAGAGAGCTAATTTGAGACTAGTTAATAAGATGGTATTATATTTTACAATTGATTTTTCTTCAGTCATGTTATAGAAACCCTACTTCTGTTTCCCAGCAAAATCCATTGATCCTTCTCAACCGAAACGTTTAAAGTTCAATTTACCATTTAGGGAGTAAAAGGTCTCCGAAGGGACTCGTATCTATTGATTTTGTGTCAGAGTTGAAGAGCTGAAGTTTTAAAACACTCTGAGCCTACAGGGTAAAGAAAGCCTTATATACTGTAGCCACATGGAGCTGTGTAAACTCACTCTTTGCCTATTGTTTTTCTGTAGAGGTTACAATCAAAGCGCTTAAAGAGAAAATCAGAGAATACGAGCAGACCCTGAAGAACCAAGCAGAGAATATAGCTCTTGAAAAGGAACAAAAATTACAGAATGATTTTGCAGAGAAGGAGAGGTGAGTGTGTGTGTGGAGGTGTTGTGTGGAGGGAAAGAATTCTTTTTTCTTAATCTTTCCTATTGGGGTCCTTCCTTCAATTCATTGAGACAACTCATGCATTGAATCATTCTAGTGATGTATGTTTTTGACACAGAGGCATTTGATCCTCATCTTCGCACAGAAAGACAATTGTGCAAGTATACAAGTGAAACGGGCAGATTGTTACTTCACTGCACTGATGTATTTGAGATGTTACTTTCAGAAGGGTGGAAACCTACTTTTATTCTTCATTAATTGAATTGTCCTTTGTGACGCTAATCTTTCTCCATAATTCAGTCAGCTGTGTCTGCTTTGCATGTCACAGTACCACATTATACTTAGATACAACACAGAGCATTTTAAGATGAAATATTGTACCCAACGATATGGATGTCTACTTGCATGGTAATAGGTATATGGCAAGTTCCAAAGGGGTAGCTGCGTCTGTCTCGTTCAGCAAAGCAAACAAGGAGTCTTGTGGCACTTTTAAAGATGAACACATTTATTTATCACATGAACTTTCGGGGGGAGAAAATCCCACTTCATCAGACGCTTAAGGCAGAGCTCTGTGGCTTTCAATCACAACTTAATTTTGAAAAGAGTTTGCATGCTTATTTCTGTCAAAATAATATGTAATTAAGTTCTTTGTTAATTATTGATTTTTTTAAAGCAACCTTGGAAGCATTTCTAATTTTTCAAAAGCTAGCAAAACGAAATGCTAAAACCTTTTCTATATTTTAGAGCAGATGTCAAGGAAGTTAGACTGTATATTATAGAAGAGAGGTATTAACAGGGTGCTTTTCAGAAACGAACTGTCAACTCAGGTACTCTTCCCTTAGTCTAACAAAGTCTGGATTTGTGAACCCTCGGTACATATTTCCTGGCATACCATTTTCCCCTAGGCATTTGTGAGAGTGATTGAATTAATCATTTGATTAAGGTATGGGTGGGATGAAGCTACGTGTGAGCTGAGAGATACTTTTGAAAATCATTATTTTATAGTTACTCTTTATTGCATAAGAGAACCAAAGTTCCTTGATTTTTGTATCTAAAAGTAAAATTAAAATAACAGTTTAGTGGAAGGTAAATTACAGAAAAGAGTGTGTTAGGGAGATGCTTTTTCACTATCTACACATATAATTTAATGTGTTTTTTAAAACAAAAAACAAACTTAGACCTGAATTTCTTGCCATAGATACATATTCTTTTCTATCAAACTTGTTAATGAGTATCATTTGGTTTTAAATTACTGTTTCAGAGAACTCTTGAATGGACAAAATGATACTCAAGATCTCTGACTGTTACACAGTTCTGTTTGGTTGTCTGACTAACATTTTTTAAAAGATATGTTCCCCAGGGAGATGTTTAGGCTGCTCTGCGCTTTATGCACCAATATCACTATTTAAAATCCATAGAATAGCTAAAAGTCTGCGGAGGGTTGTCACAGCAACTCTTTGCCTAGTACAGGCTTCATAACTCCTCAAGTCTAGCCTTTAGCAAAGAGTCCTGTGATTGTACGGCCGGGTGACATGAAAGCGCATGGTGTAACTGACTCAGACAAGGGAACATTGCTTATGGATATAAGAAATATGAGCGTATTCAAAAGGCTAATCATGCCGTATAGGAAACAAACACACACTATTCTGAAGGGTGTATAGTTCTTTTAGAGGACAGTTAATACTGTTATTGCATTTAAAATCCGGTGCAACTATGATGAAACAGCTGTCTGATCTATTGAAGATATCATTTATGGCAACAGATACCTTCACAGTGACAGAAAAATGAAAATGTATCATTCTTCTTATGCTAACTTTATACAACAGAGGGTGCGTGGTGACAATTTTCTTAATGTGTGTGACATTTCCAAAGGGAACTATGTCAAGGAAAAGCTTGCACTGAAGTTATCATGTACACTGGAATCAACTCTTCTGTTATGTTCACAGTTTACATTTAGGAGTAGCTGCACTGTTAAAATTTTAATCAGTGGGACTCCACACTATATGCAGCTTTCCAGTCAGACGTGGCTTACCACTCCCATTGTGCATTAGAGCATACGTGGGATCCGTTGTCTGATTACCAGGGGTTCAAGTAGCCGGAAGGCACCGGAATGCTGTGGAGGGTTCCGGGGCCCCTGAGTAGAAAAAGCAGGGGGAGCGCACGTTCCACTCCGCCCTGGCCCTGGAGCTGCGCCCAGCCTGGGCTGCTCCTTCACGGAGAAACAGCCTCCAGTTGGGAGCTGCCCCCTGGGTCCGTTCCCTCTCTGTGTGTGCTGGGCTGCCCAGCCTACCTAGAAAGGAAATTCTTCCAGTACTAGGGTCCAGGAGGGAGCATTTCACTGCAGTGCAGAACTGGGGCCCTGCAGGAAAGGAAAGGGAGGGAAACTACGTGGGTTTGAACCAGGGGACCCCATAACATCCTCGTCCGCACCCCTGCCATGGGTTGTGAAGGGCTGACCCCGTTCTCCTCCTCTCCCCTCCTCACGTGAGGGGGGGGGGTGCTGGGCCAGGCCAGCCCTTCAAGGGGGCAGAGTGTGAGGCTGGGATGGGGATAGGGGGTGAGGGGGGCAGTGTGTGGGGACAGGAGGGTGGCGGAGGCAGAGTGCGAGTCCGGGATCGAGGTCAGGGAGGTGCAGGGGGGGCAGCATGTGAGGCCAGGATTGGGGCCGGTAACTGATGTATATGGTACTGAGAAGTGGTTGCCTACCTGGGCTGGGGCCTGCACATGCATGAAGGGGGCCTGGACTATGCGGGAAGGGAGCCCAGAGATTAGGAGGGTTCCGGCACCCATCAAATTATACTTTAACCACTGCTGATTACAGTTGAGCTGGCTAATGACTGTATTTCTCAGATTTATAAAATACAATTAAGTTGCCCAGTTCCATTTTCAGTTTTTCCCTTTTGCTTTTTTAGAAAGTTGCAAGAAACACAGTTGTCGACAGCCTCGAAGCTGGAGGAGGCCGAACATAAAGTTCAAGCTTTACAAACAGGTTTGGCATTGCTATTGTGATCTAGACCAGTGACCAGGCTGATGGTGTGTTAAACGTAATATAAGAAAGTCAGAGCTGAGCTTGAATCAGATCTGGCAAGTCTGTGTTAGATTCAGGGAATATCCAACAGTGCTCAGAAATTGCCCTGCGAATAAGAGCTTCTTAGCCTTGGAGCCTCAGGCATTGGCGGCATCTTCATTTCTCGTGTTCTTTGCCTGTGGCACAGAGCACTTTAGTCTCCTGAAGACTGAATTGCTGTTGTCTAACTCAAGTCACTGGGCTCAATGCAGAGGTAACTGGATGAAATGTAATGGCCTGTGATAGACACATCATTCTAAATCTGTTGTCTTTCTGGCCTTAAACTCTATGAAACAACTGCACACTTGTGCTGTGGCCAACTGTTGGCCGACATAATGAATGAAGTCAATATACGATAGTAGATACAACTCTGGAATGTTCCTGCATCTGATACAGGCCACAGAGCTGTTGAACACCTCCGTGTTTGCCTTTGCACTTTGTGTTATGGCTTGTCTCTCTCACTTTTAATCTGTGCTATCTGTAATGGCCAGGATTCAGTGTGAAACTTATTTCTGCTTCACATCAAGCAACTGGCTATTTACTTTGCTAGTCATCCTTGCACATTTAGATTTCCCAATCCATCTAAGGTAGGGCCCATTGGGTTTCTGTTCTTCTGTGAAAACAAGAAATTTAAATTTGACTCTACAAAGTGATTGGAATAAATATTTTAGCTGAAGACGCAATGTGGCAAATGATTGTCTAGCTACATTAGGCGGAACAGTAACTGGAAACTTTTACAATGCAAAGGAAACAAGCTTTAAAGAGTTTCTATTTCTAAGTCATTGTCTGTTTGGTCAGGTAGACTCCTTAATGCAAGATTATTTTTGGATGGGAAACAGTTTATAGTGGGATAAAAAATTAAGTAGCCTGTTACAATACCAGTAATATTTCAATATTTTATGCCTTTTAGCCTTGGAAAAAACTCGGACGGAATTATTTGACTTGAAAACAAAATATGATGAAGAAACTACTGCCAAGTAAGATTTCACTATTTTCTTCTTACATATCTTCCTTTAGTATCTCACTTCCTTCTTCAAGGAGTGTCCCTGTGGGTGCTCCATTTCAGGTGAAGGTGCATCCCTGCATCTTTGATCAAAGAATTTCAGCAGCAGGCCATCCATGCTCTGCCTGTCTCACACATCGTTGGCATCTCATCCAGCATCCACAATCTGACCCTCCTCAGTGTCTTCTCAGTTGTCCTTGGTCTTAGATGGTGCCACCAGCAACGTCAAAACCCTCAGCTTAATTAGTGTTTAAAACAGTTCTAGTAGAATAGTTAGATTTGCATACCTTTTTTCTTTCCCATTGACCTAAAAAAAATAAATAAATAAAGCAAATCTTTTCCGCTTCCTGTCCTTTAGAATAACTAGCGTTCCTCCTCAGGGCCAACCACTGTACTTTGAACCATGCCTGATTGACTGGGCATTAAGTGCTGCCTTTCATGCAAGGAGGCAGTCCCAGAATCAGACAGCCACTCTCAATGGGTCAATTGCGTAGGTAAGTCATGAACCACAAAAGCAACTTGGAGACTCATGCCAAGAAAGACAGAGACTTGTGTCTCAAACTTATCATGATGGAGATGTCATTGTGATTGGCATCTGATCCCGGTCAGCAGACCTCCTCTGTACAGTGACCTCTGAAAACTTCACCCTCTTCGCAGAGGAAGGCTCGTTCCTCCAAAAGGCAACGAGGAAAAGAGAAGCAAATTCTCCTCCTAAAGAACTGTCAAAAAAGAAATGGTCCCCAGCTTGTTCTCTATCCTCAATTGCTGGGCACATACGAGGCACTGGGACCCTCCAGTATCACCTGCGTTGTGGCATCTGCCGACCCCCAAGCGAGACAGCTTGGTGTTGAGAGGCAAGGAAGAGCATCACAGTGAGAGAGGGGGCCCATGCTGGTTAGCACAGGACTCAGGTGTATCCTGGCTGCCAGGCAGTTCCCCAGAGCTTCTGTATATTGTCACAGGAGGCGTATTTTAGATTTCAGAAGATTCAACATATGTGTAAGGATTGAAACAGTTTAGGCTGGTCACACTAACAATAACAACACTGCTGGAACAAAGGGACTGTTTCTCCGGCTCGGCCTTCAAGATGCCTATTTCCACATATCCTGACATCCTGCTCACAGTAGGTTTCTCTGATTTATTCTGTGAAAAAAGATTACCAATACAAGTTTTACCTTCCAGGCTCTTGATAGCACTGCAGGTGTTCTCCAAAATGCTCACAAGGGTGAAATGCACCTTTGCAAACAAGGAGTAACCCTATCTTAGTGATTGTCTAATAAAAGCCCCCCCCCCCCCCCCGCCCGTGCGAGGGAGTCCCTTTCATCCAGACTCCAACATCACTGATACGTAGGACTGATGCCTCCCTGATAGGCCAGGGAGCCCATCTGCAGCACCACGTAATTCAGAGCAGGAAGATGCTGGTACCCATAAACCTCGTAGAACTCTGCTCAGTTTGCAGTGGTAGGTTCTCAGACTCGTACCTCCTTAACCATCAGAATGCGGTGGTGGGCAAGGCAGGTGGGGTGCAACACAGCAGAGGGTGGGTGGAGCCTTGCATTTGTTCCCACTAATGAACCAGTGTGCTGGAGGAACATGTACCATGTTGTATAAAGACATTGAACAATTTATTCCCTCCATGGAGCACTTGGGAGACCCGAGTCTCCCACCTGCGCTTCTCCAGGGCAATGCAGCATTACGCTGGGCTGTAACATTATTGCCATAATCTCTAGTCAGTAATAAGAGGAATGGGGTGGTCATGTTTTAGCCCTAAGATGCTGGTGGATAGAGAGAGCTGTCTGTAAGTCGGGTTAGTAGAGGCCTGCTGGCAGCCTTTCTTCATTATCCAAGTTTGTGTCAAAGTTTAGTCTTTTAGGGACTAATCCTGCAAATCCTGGAGATCCTTAATCTCCATTGATAATCCTTGGGAGCTACAATACTTCAAACTTGTGAGTGTCCCTTAATTGTTAAGGTTCAGTGTTTATTATAGAAACATTTTTTCTCTATTTTAGATGAACTCTATTAATTCAAGTTTCGCTAAATTTCATTGTTTGAAGCACCTTATTTGGAACCTGAATTAAATCAGTAAGAAAATCAAATACCTCCTTTTCCAACTGACATGTACTGAAATGATTATAGATTTTGCTTCTTTTCTTTCCCATGTGTTGGTATCATTGATGTTACTAGTTCCTTTATTAATACTTTCTGTTACAATGGATTCTACAATCCTCAGCCATGATCCTCACCTAGACTCTTGTTCTTTATATGAATATTTCACTGGCAGAATGATGGCTTGCTTTCTATGCTCTCTTTAAAAAGTAGTATTTCCTTTCGTATTGTAATTACCTTAAAGTGGTCATACATTTTATTTTAAACTATCAGGTTGGTGTATTTTGTTCCTCCTCAGATATTTCATGTATGAAATTTGCCATCGGTCGTGCCTATGATGCTTACTTAATAGAAAATCAGATGACATTGTCATTGGTTTTTAACAAAATGATTTTGCAGTCTGAGTCAAGAGGATAGTAGACACAGAGCTGACTCTTGCAATGGACATTCTGGCATGTATTTTGTCCTCTTAAGATTTTATAAAAGCAAACTTAAACAACCTGTCATCATCAGAAATGTTCATACACTTGTTTTTCATTTCCTTTGTAAATAGTTTCTTTAACCATTCTCCTTCGGTGTTTGCAATTCATGTTTTGCAGCTTGCAAATCCATGACAACATGGAAGGGGAACTGACTATATATGAAGTTAAGCTAAGTAGTCTGATTTCATTCTCCAAGTTAACAGAAATGTGAAGAGAGTGAAAGAGGAATTAAATTGTTTGAATAATCTGATCTGCTAATAGCCTTGAAAGAGTGAATCTTTTATTTTCGTTATTATTGCCAACATTTCTTTTAAAATTAAAAAAAAAAAAAAACAGAGAAAAGAAGAAAACTGGTTCTGGTCCTCTGAGACTTGAGGCAGATGAATTGGAATGCTTACAGGCAAGGAAGTCCAAAATATTTGAAGTTAATACTGGCTATATAACTTTCAGTTGTGGAATACGATGATTGGTGATAATTATTAGGTCAAGAAGGAATGGGCTTAAATTATGGCAAGGGAGATTTAGGTTGGCTATTAGGAAAAATTTCTAACTGTCAGGGTGATTAACCACTGGAATAAGTTGCTTAGGCAGGTTGTGAAATCTCCGTCACTGGAAGTTTTTAAGAGCAGGTTAGACAAGCAGCTGTCAGTGAAGGCTTAAGATGGTACTTGGTCCTGCTGTGAGTGCAGGGGACTGGACTTGATGACCTCTCATGGCCCCTTCCAGTTTCTATGACTTCTGTGATTTGAAATGTCAAGAGTATCTGATCTGTAATAAAAAGAAAAGTACAAAAGGGTAAGTTAAGCCCTTAGATTTCTCAGCTAAACAGGCTGGAATTTTTTCACAGCAAATGTTTAGGATCATTATGAAGCTGAAACTTAATGTGTAAAAATGCTCGTGTATCTTTTGGTGGTTTTCTAAATTGTCTAGTACAATGTGGTCTGTGTGAAGCTAAGCACAACCCGAGCTGTGTTCTCGACCATATAGTAGCATTGCAGCTTAGAATGAGATACGTTTCTGAAGTTAAAACCTTGAATGGTATTAACTCCTTTTATCACATGTTGCCTAAAGCCTTCGCCTTCTTACTAATGAGCAGGTAAGCATTTGATCATTTTCTTATGAAAGACTTGTCATCTGAGCATCCTTTTACTGGCCGGTAACTACTTCATGTCTAGGGCACTGAAGGTGTTAATAACAAAAAAAAAAATTGATGTGCAGTCATGCCGTGTGTCAGCTGGAATATCAGAAGCTGAAATTGACAAGATGGCAGCAGTAAAGTTTTCCATGTGTAGGCTTGAAGTAAAATGTAATTAGCCTTTATGCACAGAACAAGGGTCCATTGATGAATACAGCTGGTCTTTGTTTTCTTCTGTCATTGACTGTGGGAGGTAAAAGTGTTCTTCTTCATGTTTATTAATGCAAGATTCCTTAGACAAATGGCAAGCACAGTTTAATATTTGTTGGAACACAGAGGGGCTTGCCAAAACAGTTGTGTAAGAGGATTTCAAGGTTTTCAGATTATAATCATCTCTGGGTTAAATAAATGAATGATTGCTCTGCCTTTTTCAATTAGAGGCACATTCTCTCTTGAAGCCTAATACTGATTTTGTTTGCAATCCCACACATTTCTATCAGCAAACCTGGATTTAACCAACACTTAATGAGCTGGAGCTGGAGGGTCTGTCAAAGCTAGAACAGAAAAAGCAAACCTGGACCCTGAGTTCCTGGCAAATTAAAGAAAAGTTTTTCCTAGAGAAAACAGATTGTCTGTGTAGGAAAAGAAAAGTTCTACATGTCTTTCCTTGTGTTTTCTCCAGAACACCCATTCTGCAAGTATACTCTGACTTCTGTTTTGGTGCTGCACACTCCAACAAGTGTTCCAGATTCCTAACAGAGTTTTTAATGAATGCTCTGTCAGCCAAAGTGCTGGAATTCAGCTTTAAGTGAACTCCAGAACTACCTCTTCCCTTACACCCCTGACATGAATGAATTCTAGCTGGGAAAAGACTTTCAGTTGTAGCACACTCGTTAGGCATGTTACATTACTGTTAACGTAGGCATTTGAAAGAAAACATCACGGAAATATCACACTTCTGATATCTCCTAAATAGTCTTGTGAGGACTTAGATCCTGTACCAGGTTCTACAATAGGAAGCTTCCATTAAAAATAAAATAAAAACAAATTAGGGAGAGAAACTAACATTTTGAGTTGTACAACTATTCTCCTTGTCCATGTGACTGTTTAAAATACCTTTAGATTTTTGTAATAATCTGTCCGGGAGTGTCTAGCGACTGTTCCATGCAAGAGAGGGTTTTAACATTTGTATCAGTGATAGTCTTACACAAATACTTCAAATGAATTTTTTTTTAAAAAAAAAAACCCCACCCCTTGTCAGCTAAGAAAGCAGAAAAAAAAATCTTCATTTTCTAGGTTTGAATTACTTTATTATAATTAAACCTGAGGGTGCCACAGGTGGGTGTAGAGGTTATATCAGCATGAAGATTATATCAGGGCCACATTATAAATTACCCCCCAGTGTAGATTCGTGGGACTCGTAGTTTTAATCCTGAATTACTTTTTAATGGACAAAACACAGTTGATGAAAGGACAGAGTGATGCAGTAGACCTCGATTTAAGGTTTCTGAATGATAGCAGCAAACCTGACTCATATGAGTAAATCTGACTTACTAGAAAAAACATGGATTTCAATAATATTATGTTGCGCTAGCACTTGAGTCCTGTTTTGGTGGCCGCAGTGCGGATTTCCCTGCCTTAATGACCTTCATTGTAAGTTAATGACAACATATAAGTGAATGAAGCTAATAAATAAGTGTAGAGGCATAGCAGAGGGAGGACAATGAAGTATTACTACAGGTACGTGTCCATGTTCACTAATTATGCTTACTGTAGCTAACCCATTGTCCAGCCATCATTAAATGCCACTGTTATGCAGGAATCATGGCTGATGAGAGTTTTAAGAGTAAGTCTGAAGGAGGGTGAAATAGTTGTGGCTTTACTTGTAAGTAAAGGTTGAAGGACTGGGCCCCTAGAAAGGAAGCAGAAATATTTTTCCATTTCTCTTCCTTGGGAATTATCCTTCCTCAATATGGTGTTAATGGATTGGGATTCAATTATTTATAAATTCTCTTATTTATGCTGTTGGGAATCCAGATTAGGGCCTATTGACTTCAGGGTTCATAGTTTACAGTATAAATAGAATTTGGCCCTAACTATTTAGTTGTGTGTATACTTTTCTAAAAAAGAAGTTTTTCTGCTTTAAGAAATAAGGTTGAATTGATATTCTCAAATGTTTGATCATTTTCCAGTTTGTTGGTGCCAGGGGCTGGGTTGAATAAAAAAACAGAAGATAGGCTCCAGCATTACATATCTGTTTTGATAGACGTTCTTAAAGGTTTCTTCCTCTGCTTGAACATAAAACACTGTAGTGAGTACAACTATATTGTATGTGACATGAAATAGATTCTCTTTACTGTGCCTTTAAGATCTAAGTTTCCTGCATCCTGTCCTTCTGATGAGTCATTAACTTCTAATGCATGGCTCTGAAATTATTACCATAGCTGAAAATAATTGCCCTGAAGACAAGAGAGAATGAACTTCATGGGCTGTGTATGCTCTAGCCTTTTTTCTGTAAAATGTCCTAATTGCTCCTAGAATCTCAACAGTGATAGTAATGGGAGGAAATAGAAGAGGGGCGAAAGATTAGCATGTATAAGACTATATAGTCTTGAAGGGAAAATTTTTAAAGAAAAACATTACTGCACTAAATCTCATGGAAAACTAAATGTATTTTGCAATTAGTGAGCGAGAGAGAGATTTATGAAAAACTTAAACCATATTTCATAGAAAATTTACAAGCCCGTTATGGTGGTAATATTTTTCGTACCTCATCAAACACTAGTGAACAGTGAAAACATTTTGGAGGTTCTGGTCAGGCATTTCTGCGGTTGATTCAGACCACCTGGTTCTGTGTCATTGGGCTACAAGTCTTATACCACCTGGCCTCTTCACAAGTTCTTTGTTCTAAACTTACTTTTTCCAGGAAGGCCAGAAACATATTACAAGGTTATTTGCTGCCTGTAATGGAGCTCTTTTGTAGATGACAGTATTACTAAAGCATACTCACCCACTTCTATACAAGGAGGCTGGTGGCACTTGTGAAGGCTAACACATTTATTTATTGCATGAGCTTTTGTGGGAGAAAAATCAGACTCCATGTTTGTTTTGCTTAACTAGACTAACACAGCTCCCCCTTTGGAATTTGCCACCTTTATACAACATTGACAGCTTGATATAAATGCTGTCACTAGCCTCTCCTTTTACATGGCACACGCAGATGAAATTACATGCTTAATGCCAGCAAGTCTGCTTCTCTCTGAAGTCTTGAAATATGAAAAAAAGAAAGGAGACAAAGGGCCAGAAGTTTTCTGAACATTTATAAATCTACAGTGTGTGTTTTTTTGATAAACCAAAATAAAGAGGCCCTCAGATATTTGAGAGTTGTTATTATAGTCAAGCTCTTTGGACTCTGTGCCATGATCTTAGTGCCTAGGCTGTTACATTTCCTGAGCAAGGCTGCTTACAAAGTTTGCTGATGAGAGAGCAGTGGCGTGAGTGGTAAATAATGACAGCAGGTCCCCCGTAGAGTGGTCTGGATTGCTTATTAAACTGGGTGCTAGCAAACAAAGTACATTTTAATATGAATAAATGGAAATGTATACCTGTAGGGACAAAGACCACTTACGTGATGGGAGACTATCTTGGGAAGCAATGACTCTGAAAAAGATTTGGGGTGGAGCGGAACGTGAGCTCCCAGTGTGACTCTATGGCCAAAAGGGCTAATTGCCATCCTTGGATGCATAAACAAGGAAATTTTGAGTAGGAGTCAAGAGGTTATTTTATGTCTGTATTTGGCTCTATGCAAGTGCTACGGGAAATAAAGAGTCCAGTTCTCATGCCCACAGTTCAAGAAGGATGTTGATAAATTGGAGAGCGGTCAGAGAAGAGCCATGAGAATTATTAAAGGATTAAAAAAAATGTTTTATAGTGACAAAGATTTAATCTGTTTAGATTTAGAGGAGAAGGCTAATGGGTGACTTGATTACAGTCTGTAAGTTATTACATGAGCACTGGCCTCTTCAGTTAAGCAGTGAAAGGTATGACATGATCCAGTGACTGGAAGCAGAATCTAGATACATTCCAACTGGAAATAAGGTGTAAATTTTGAACCATGAAAGTAAATAATTTACCTATTTATCAATTGGCCAACTTAGCAATGTACAGTTTACCAGTGGTCAAGGTGGATTCTCCATCACTGATAATTTTTAAATCAAGTTGGGATGTTTCCCTAAAAGATCGGCTCTAGGAATTATTTGGGGGAAGTTCTTTGGCTTGTGTTGTACAAGTGAGACTAGGTCATCATAATGGTTTTTTAGACTTGGTATCTGTTCCAGTGCCTGAATAATCCATGGAAGAACCTAGGGTTTCCATTTCCTTATCCATGGATCTTGGGGAAATCCACAGGAGGCAAGTGTCATCTACATAGCGTAGCCATGAGCATGGATTCCAAGGGGGGGTTATAGCATAGTCAGCTGAATTTGATTTTTCATGCTGTCATTTTAGCCACACATTAGAAGATAAAAGTCCTAGTGTGTTTGAGTCTAAAGTAGATAATATATAATTGTATCCCTTTGTAAACAATCGCACAGTACCTGCCATGGTCTGGGGGCGTAGCTACTGCTCAACTTGAATAACAGGGAAAGGTAGTCTGAATAAATCCACGGATCATTGTAAACGAACGGTTAATCTCTTTTCAATGGGAGCTTGTCTTGTGTGAAATACAGGTTTGCATATTTCTAATGATAAAGCAAACCTCTTAGTCAGGTTTGATATTAAAATGGCAAACGCTGCAATATACTTTTCTCTACCTAGCCACGCATTTACTACAGAAACTTCCTTTATCAGCATTTACTTGATACTTTTGTAACACTTCTGTGGCTAGATTGCAGCTGTTTATCCTGCTCTGACATGATGATTGTGTGGGCAAACAGGTGAGTACCGGTACATCTTGTGTGGCATGCTTCCTCATATAACTGAAAAAAGTAGCTGTTCAAAAATGGGCACCCATTTAAGAAACTTCCCTGTACTGCGACCTTTCAGGGTTTTGAATTACAAAATCAGGAGCCCTGAAAACACATGATGTCACTGTTCCCTTAATTTTCCTTCACTTTTTGGAAAGTCTCACACTTTCTGTGTGTTGGAGGGCCTTCCTGGTTATATGCAGACACCTGTATACTGGAGTGCTTTAAAATACCGCCTTACAAATTCATCCCATGTTTCCATTTTGGTTTTATTTTTTATTTATAGAGAGCTCTTTTTGATCTGACAGTGGCTATATATCTGGCACAAAGCTTCTTAAGTTTCATTAATTATTTAAGTTTCATTTAAAAGTGCCACAGGACCCCTTGTTTGTTTGGCTGAGCTAGACTAACACGGCTCCCCCTCTGGAACTAAGTGTCATTGGCCATCCATGTTCTGATTCCTCAATAGTCATTATTTTGTGTCTCTCACTAGTTCTGACCATAAACACACCTGGGCCCCTCAGTCTCTACATTTTGGTAGGCAGGTCCGAGACGCACAACCTCTGAGCATAAAACCTAGCATGTATCTCTATATAGTCATTAAAAAGAGTTTTTGCATGAAATGTTGGTGTTAAACTGTAACTTTGAACATATTACATACACTATAGCCTTGTCTACTCATCTGCTCCTGTTGACTTAAGGGTCTTGATCAGGGCCAAAGAAAATAAATTCCACAGCTGTTTTGATGATTTTACAGATGAAACCTTCAGCCTGATCTAGGAGCTGAAAACTTGACAACTAGTTTCGTCTTCTCACCCCTATATAACCAGCTTTTAAGGGGCACTATAAACTCTTGTAACCCTGCCCCCCAAATACATTTTACAGCTTTACAAAATGTCAATTCTGCTGTAGTTTTAACCCATGTTTCACGTGTTTGCAACCCCATTGCAGAGCAGCAAGGGAAGTGCTCTTGTGGAAGCATGTCTCTGGGGCATGAGTGTTCATGCATGCCGGAGATAACGTGTCTGTACGTGATAGGGTGGTGTAGGGATGGGGGTAAGGTGCTGGTACTGGCCGCACACATTGAGCAGATTGGAGAATGGTATGTTCCAGCTAGTTCAGAGTGGTCTAACGGTCACAGTGATGTGTCACTTGGAGTCATCCAAAAAGTACAGTATTGTTTACGGTCGATAATCCCCACACCATTCTCAGTTCCTTATTCAAGAAGCCGTTGCGGAATTGAGAAGGGTGGGGGCAAAACACATGGCATGCTTGGCACAGGAATAAAGCTTAATCAGGTCAGGGAGTAGCCTGTTCTATCTGCTTCAGAAACATCTAATCCTCACAGAGACAAGTCATTTGGGGTGAGCCAAGAAGCATTGCTCTTATCAGCTACGTGTTCAAATGAAGAGAAAATTAATTCCACCATGTGTAATAGAGGTTGTACGTATGCTACGGAAAATAGTTATGAAATTCAACCTAAAGCTGGTGAAATTTCTAAAACATTTAAATGTTCTTTAAAGTATGTATATATTTTTAAAAAGCAGTCTTTGAACCACAAATTAGGAATATGGAACCAGCATCCAATTCTGGCTGTGTCTTGGAGTATGGGAGAGAAGTAGTATGGGTCAGAGCAGGAAGTGGGAGAACGATGTGATACGAATGACAAGATGCTTTTGGGGTCACTGCAAATGAAGTCTAAGAAAAAGAATGGGTAACGTGCACGTGTTAACTTCATTAACATAAACAATAAATAGTGTATTTACAAGCCTGTTAATTTAGTGGTAGTAACCTTTTATCATTTATCTAGTGCAACTCTCCCAAGTAAGACCTTTATAAATATTAATGAATTGCCTACCTTCTAAGATAGTTATCTCTAATTTATAGATTGGGAATCAGAGGCACATAGATGTCGATTATGGCCACAAAAGGGAGTAACTGTCACAGCTGGGATCAGAACTCAGAAGTCACACCACTAGATAAAGTCCATACCTCTGTCTCTCCAGGTCTCTGGCTCTTTCACTTATAGTGTATTTCTTAAAGTCCAGTGTGAATGCTTACTAATGAAGTGTAATGAATGAGTTTAAAGGTGGTGGTGGTGGTAACAAATTTGAACCAAAAATCTAAATAAAACATTGTTTTAATATTGAGTGTAGCCTTTAAAAATATTCCTTTGCTCAAAATGTAATCAGCCAAAATTTTTTAATTTTGTGATTTTTGAGCAATGAGGGCTGGTGTTACAAAAGGCATAACGGGTTCTCTTTACTCCTCTTTGCGAGTCAACAAACCCTATAATTGTTCTGAAATTATTTTTGTTTAATTATTGTTTTAGGCTAAGTACCAAATGATTTATTAAGAATTTATTTCCTGATATTTTTTCAGCTGTTACAGATATTTCTTACGTGATTCCAATGTCTTAGTAAAGTTTTAAACAACAGATGCAGTTGTGTAAATGTGGAGTAACTGACTGACTTATCTAAATTCAGTCCTTATTGGAGACAATTCTGTGAAAATGGGAACAGTTTATACAGTGAGTGTGTTAATGTAAAGGGAACTAGGGTCACACTGCAGAGAGACTGGTTCATCATGTATTTATCTTGTGTAAAACCAATGAAATGCTATGCCAAACAGCTGGCTGTGCAGCCAGAGTGCCCAGAATCCTTGGCCAGGGCTGTCATTAAAAGATTTCACAAAATAGCTTTAAAAATGAAAAGTTTCCTTTCCGAGAGAGAGATAATTGAACTCATTGATTTGTTTCACGGTTTGTTTGCCCTTTCCTTCCCTTCCTGAGGTGCTGTTTGTTGAGCAATGTCTCCAATTGCCAGAAAGACAGTGGGGTATCTAGTATTTCCCCGCCAGCTCTCCTTTCAGCCAGAGCAGAGTATTGTGGCAAATCTGCGATATGAATTTTTAATGCAGAACTTTATAACATAGCCCTTGCAGCACGGCTGCACTACTCTCTTGAGCTTTCAGATTTAATGCTCTGATGAACAGAGCACAGACTTAGGGCATTCTGCATCAGTCAGAATTAACCCCTAAATTACCAAGTGTACACCGGTTAATTTCCCAGTAGATTAACATCGAGAGTTGGAGGAAGGTTTCAAATAATGCGCTTGAAAAGGTATCCAGATAACTAGGAATTGGATTCCTAAAATGCTTATCTATTATTCATACCTTGGCCTATTTTTCTGTTTCTAATTTCAGGGGTCTTTTAATGTTTGTTGTTCTTTCTGTGCTCCATGTAATTGCAAGAGAAACATTCTATGCAATATGGCATTGGAGCTAATATTTTATGAGGAACATTGAGGAACCGAGAAAATAAGAATCACCATATACTGGGTCAGACAGCTGGGTCGAGTGCATTGCCCTGTGTCTAATAGTGGCCTGTATCAAATGCGTCCGAAGAAGGTACAAGAAACCCGTGTCAAGAATATTTCTTCCAGATTTTGTCATAGTCGTTGGTTTATGCCTTGAATCCTGAGGGTTTATATCCCTAAGTTTGTTGTAACTAATGTCAAGGTTATCCTACAATCTTATTCCGGTTTTTAACCCAATGGGTTAGTTTAGAACCAGTATAAGTCATTTAAATTGTTCCTTCTGGTGTGCATTACCTTAAATTTAGCCACACTGAATTTAATTTGCCAGCATGCTACCTGTCCACTTAGCTAGTTTAGCTCCTTCTGAAGTTCCTCACAATCTTCTGTAGTCTTGATTAACCTAAATAACTCTGCATCATGTGCAGTTTTTGCCACTTCACTGCTCAAGTAGTGAGTTTAATCTGCAGCAAGGAAAGCATAGGCTAGGTATGAGGAAAAGCTTTCTCACTACAAGGAGAGTTGAACTCTGGAATAGGCTTCCGAGGGAGGCTGTGGATGCTCCATCACTGGAAGTTTTTAAGAACAAATTAGGCAAAATGGCGATGGGCCATGGTGGAGGTGGCTACGCTGCTGCGTCTGCCCGGGGAGGCCGACTACGTGTCTCAGACATGCCAGGGACTGTGGGTCTGAGACCCTGGCTCCCAGGAGGGTGTGAAGGAACACAAAATGATATAATTTTAATACTTTAGACAGTTACCTTTTGTAACTTATGTTTACATCCCTATTTGAAAGTCCAAGTACAATGTGTTTGTGTGTGTGATAAATTCCAAGACAGTTTGGAAACTTGGCCATGGAAAAGTCACATTTGTAGATTTAATGTTGATAGTGGAAAAGGAGTCAGATGTGTTTAAAATGTGGTAGGTGTGGTGTAAACCACAAAGCATTAGTTGGAACATAAAACATGCAGAGGAATTAATGGCATTCAGAAGAAAGAATTAGAAAAGGTTTTATACTCTAGAGATGTTAAGCCATTCGCCTTCAGCCCTTGTGAATGAGCCATGCAAGTTGTTTTCAACTGATAACACAGAAGTACATTTACACTTTTAAATCGTCCGTCGGGTCTTTGCTTGTTCCTGATGTTGGCCTTTAGCTGTAGACCCAAGATGGTCCTCTTTACTTAGGAAAAACTCTGATATTTCAGTGGAAACCTTGCAAGAGCAAGGACTGGTAGATTTGTTATTAGAAGTAGAGAAATCCCTTCATTTCTTTAGAGTTCTAGTCATCTGTTACATCTGAGTTCGATAAAGAGAATAAGACATTTTGGTATCAAGTTTAAGATCTTGTTCTTAAGGAAACAAAAGTTGAACATTTAATGCACTGTCTTGGCAATTCAGAGACCTGCATTCTATTCCTACCAGTGTCAGAGTGTTGCTCTGGGAAGTTGGGTGAGTTGTTTAAGCACTTTGTGTGACTGTTTCCTCCTGTGTAAAATGAGCACTAAATGGAATAGTGCGACAGAAGTAGAATATTGTTCTGCTGACATTCCTAGAACATAGTTTTTAGAAAAACACCCTACCTTGATTTTAAAATCGTCAATGATAGAGAGCCCCCACAATCTTTTAGAAGTTGTTCCAATGCTTAATTATGCTCAAAATTAACACCTTATTTCCAGTTTTGAGGTTTTCTAGCTTCAGCATCCAGCCATTGAATCATATTATATCTATTTCTGCTAAATCGAAGAGCCCATTGTTACCTATTTTTCCCCATATAGGTACTTGCAGACTGTAATCAAGTCACCACTTCACCTTCTCTTTGTAAACTAAAGAGATTAAACTCTTTGAGTCTATCACAGTGGAGCATGTTTCCTAATTTTTTAGTCATTTCCATGGTTCTTCTCTGAATCCCCTCCAATTTATTGACGTCCTTTTAAAATTGTGGACACCACAACTGGAGACAGTATTACAGTAGCTATTGAACCAGTGCTAAATAAAGGTTATTTTACCTCTTCACACCTACTCAAGATTCCCATGTTTGTGCATCCAAGGACTGCCTTAGCCGTTTTGGCCACAGTATTGCATTGGGAGCTTGTGTTGAGTTGATTATCCATCACAGCTGTCAACCCATTTTTCTGACCAGCCTTTAAAAAATTGCTATCCATAATGTTTCTTTGATAACCGAAAGTATGTTCCTTTTATAGTGACGAAAAGAAAAGAGAAAGATGCTGTCTCTAAAAACACAAGTGTGAAGATGAAAAATGCTGTATAATACCTTTATGAACCCAGTATTATTAGTAAGGGCATTAGGGTAGGGTACATCATGCAGATGCTGTGTCATGTTTCATTGTGTGTACATAATTTTCTGCTTGTATTTGGCCCAAGTATAAGTGCTTATTTGATTGAGTAGGTTAGGCCATGCCATACGGCAAGGAGGGAAAAAATGGTAGAGAGGTAAAAGAATCAGCAAATTTAAGACGTTACATCTCCTGCAGTGGTGTCTTGATAATTGCTCTCTCCAGCCCGGGAGAGAAGGAGCTGCAGAGGAGTATGTGGCATAGCCTCTCAACTCTCAGGTTTTCAGCACTGAAGCAAGTGGAGACTGATGGAGAACTGCTTCATCTCTGCCTCCTTCACACCTACAGCAGTATCTATCGCTGTCGAATAGAGGAAAAGTTACGCTGCCATTGGCTGATTCCTTCACATTGCATAGTCGCAATGGCAGAGGAAGAGACTAGCTTCTGGTGACACCCCTTTCCCCGTCCCCAAAGCCTGCAAAGCCAGATCCTAATAGTTCACCACCCAGGGGTTTTTGCGCAGCGCTTGCTTCCTGTGGGGTTACATTCCCAGGGAGACAGAACTCTAAACTGCATTTGCTTCACTAAACTATAAGGGAATGATCTATGCCTCTTACTAGCCCAAGGTAAAACTTGGATACTTTGAATCCCATGCAAATGTGCAGCTGTAGCGATTTTGTGTTTTTAACAAAATTCAGGTAAACTGGTTCTGGGTTTGAAGTCCCTTCAACTCTGAGAATGTAAGAGTGTGGATCTCAATCTTGTGGCTCACAGCCAGAACTCTCACAAATTGTACAGTTAAAAATGAAAGCAAGTAAATAATTAGTGGGTTTTGCATTTTTAATACTTGAGTCAAAATAAATAAATCCAGCAGCGTGTGTGAGAGCTCATGGTGACGTCTTTGAAGGCTACAACAAGAAAATCCTCTGGAATAACATGCAGTAACACTTCTAATAACTTCATGGTCTTGGACTGTTACATGTTTCTGGAGCAAAAGGGGAATCGGCAGAACTGTTGTGCAAACTGTCATCTGAGTTGCTAGAAAAGTAATAACTGACAAATCACTTTTTGTCGCCATTTACCAGTTTAATAGCTTAAGCAGCTTAGTTTTAATTTAACACCGGCTGCTCTGTATACCAGAGAAAAGAGCATTCTACTTAAAACCATTATTTACTAGTAGTATGCCACGTTAAGACATCCACAGATTTGTCCAAGTGTCGTTTAAGTGAGACACCATCAACTATTTCCTCTACACAGTTGAGTTGTAATGAAGCCCACTGGGGGCACAGGTGAGCCTTACAAGAATCTATATTGCTTAGCTGGTCGTGTTCTCCCCTTTGTGCAGGAAAACTCAAGTCTTCTCTCATGAATTGTTTGCGCACTTCTTCAGATGAGCTGCTGTAGTGAGTTCCTTTTACTCATTTGTGGTTGCAGTCTGGGATGGCTTCAAAGATCCTAATAGCACTTTAAACTGTGGGATTAGAGAATGGGGATTGGGAATGGAACATAATTTCACCTGCCACCAGTTTTGCATCTAATGTCATAAGTAGTGATAGGAAGTTATTATCACGACTTGGTGTTTTTGTGCCTTATGTAAAGCTAGTTGAAATAAACACCTGCCTAGTACCAAAGCGGGGAGCCGTGTTAGTCTAGTCCAGCTAAACAAACAAGGAGTCTGGTGGTACTTTTAAAGACTAACACATTTATTTATCGCATGAGGTTTCTTGGGAGGAAAAATCCCACTTCGTCAGGTGCTTGAAGATGAGGAACTTACATCTTTAAAAGTGCCACCAGACTCCTTGTTCATTGACCTGCCTACTAGAAATTTGTCTTGGATAAGAAAAATCTTATACCATTTTCATCTTTGTTGGCAGATGCGAGACAGACGACAAAGATTTACCAGTTCATGTGTATGTTTAATTTTTGCTTAAACAGAAGAATTTAGTTACGCAGACTTTCATCTGACATCTTTAAAAGGAAGATGGACTTATTCTTGTGAGAGGACAACTGGTTGATGGTACCCTCAGTTCTTAGTCAGAATGTCCTAACACTGATGGTACCCTCAGTTCTTAGTCAGAATGTCCTAACACTGAACTACTGCACTAGCAGGCACATGTTTTTAAACTTAGTCACTTGTATTAGGCATCCTCATCAATGTTTAGACCACTAATTAAAAAGTGGCCTGATTTTTAAAGATGCTGAGTCCTTCTGACTCTCACTGTCTGAAAATTTCAACCACTGTTCTTATTTCACTTTATCTCAGTCTCAGAGATGCTGAGAGTCCTCAATTTCCAGTGCAGTCATGGCGCTTTGCAGTATCTGCATCTTTATTTCCACAGTATTGTGAAACCCGATGAAGATGAGATGAACTAAAGATACTGTGAAATTCTATTCTACACCAGTGACTTTTAAAAGTGGAAGATGGCGGCCTTCATGCGGCCTACTGAGAAATCACAACTAATGCTATCAACCCAGAGATTGAACATTGATCAACAATCTCCTAGTCTTCAGAGCAACAACTCAAGCCACCACAACAGTCTATTAAGCATGTTTGTCCTAAGCAATGTGCAAGATATCAATAGAGCCTCTCAAGAAACAGTCTAGGACCCAATCCTGTAGTTGAATCTACATAGGTAGACCCTCATGCATACACAGATATAGTGAAAATGAATGGTGCTTGGCCTGGGCACGAGGGACAGCACATGTAGATCTGAAAACGATTCTGACATCACCTTGTCATTTTGATCTAGTAGTAACTTTTGCAAAGTTATCACTGGAGGAAGAATGCAGTTTACAACTGGCTCTCTAGTTTGGTGGCATGCTGAACCTGTTGTATTAACTGATACAACAGAATATTCAAAAGGCTTCATATTGCAGTTGACAACAGCAGTCAGCAGTTCAGCCTACAGCTATTTTGCTGTTACAGTACTTTAAAGGTTATAAACATCTGTGGAAAGAGAAGTAGAGACTCTGAAATGTGTTCCCGAAAATACAGTTGGAGAAGGTTAAAGAGGAAAAAATAGCATCATAACTTCAGGAAGAGTTTGCAGTAGAACTAGGGGTTGCCTGTAAATAAATTTGGAATAAATAGTTTTCATATATACAGCTCTTATGTATACCACACCAGTGACTCTTGCATAATCCTCCAATGTCTGGAAACTTTAGGAGGAAAAGTGTTGACTCTCTTTGCTGTTACCTCATCACCTTTCCAAGAACAAGAGGTTAAACACCGGTGAGTTACATCTTCAGCTGGCATAAACTAGCTGCTGTAAAGAATCCAATGCGATTGGGCTGATTTATATAAGATGAGGATGTGACCCATGCAAGTCTATCAGTATTTTAGTGGTTGGAGAAAAGACCACGAAACAACCGCCATATATTGAGCTGCTTTTTCTATGCTCAGCCTCTGTCTGAGGCAAATCCAGGTGATTTTATGGGTCCTCCACCTTTTCATTCAAGGGCCACCAGATTCCTCTCTGCATCAAGTGAATCTTCTCTAATAAATTGGTAGCTGCTGTTTGTGAGTTGGTGAGATTGTGATAGTATCTTTTCCCCTTTTTCTTTCTTTATGCTTCCTCTTCATCGCCTTTGCTCCCTCTTTACCGCCTTTCCTCTGCTCAGTTTTTTTCCGGGCCTTAGCCCCCCTTTCTCGCCCTCTGTGCCATTCAGTATGGTTTACATTCTCTATAATCGGGGCCCACAAACAACAATACAATTGTAATATACAATTGTAATTTGACACTGAAATTATTTCCCTTCAACGGTGAATAAGATTTGGAAGGAGAGATATACAGGCAACCCTCATGGTATAAATATATTTGAATTTCTGAGCTCAACATGCCACAGGATAAACATCAAGATAACATAATGGTCAGTAAAAGAGAGAGAATCCAAACCCATCTTTCCCCTTCCTTCTTTTGTCACCTTGATTTCTGAGTACCCCTCATCAGTCAGTCTGGAAACTCTGGTCATTTTTTATCTTGTTCCTTGCCGTTAAGATATCCCATACTCAGTGTTGATTACCCAGAGTGAGCCCGGCTTGGGCTAGGCATGGCTGCCAGATTAAGCCTGATGACAGTTTCAAGAACAAGTCTTTTCAGAAATTTTGGTAAAAGTGGGGCCTTTTTTTTTTTTTTTTTTTTTTAATTTTTTATGGTCGCTTTAATATATGCTTAAGCCACTAGAAAATTACCATTCCCCACAAGGTCCATCATTGCTACATTGATAAGTTACTTTCCCATGGCGAGAGCACAGATTTGGTGTGACATGAATATACAAGATTGCTCTATTGTATTTGTGCATGAGCGCCCGTTTTTAAATTTGCAATGAGATGGATTATTTAAATCTGTTTCACTGAGGTAAGTGGAAGAAAAACACATTTTGTCAATTTTTAAAGAGCACAGACTGAAAATAGAGAATGTGGAGAATTAATGAACTTACAGGGAGCTTGATTTTTCAGAAGTGCTGAGCCTCCACAGCTCCATCGGCAGTTAATGGGGACTGCCGGTGCTAAGTACCACAGAAAATCAACTTCTAAAGGTAGATTTTAGTTCATTCTCTTGCTGTAGTAAAAAATCACACGCAGTTTCTGTTTTTCTGAAGAGATTTTTCTTTTGTATGAAAGGAAACAGTATATAGAAATATCAGAAACTGATGTTCATTTAAGTCAGGCTATGTCTACACTTCAAAAAGTGCAAATGCAAATGTAACTTCTCAGTGTAAACTAGCCCTGAGAAGGAGAGAGGATTCCTATTGAGACTGACACTATATATTAGAGACATAATGCTCAGTCCAGCAGAGTCCCTTGACCCCGAGCCAGCAAACTGTTATTGATCAAGCAAAAGACAGTTTTTGTAAACTTTTCAAGAGTAATGTAAATACTATAATGATGTTAAAGTAAATCCAGGGCGACTGGCAAGAAATATATTTCTTAATCAGTTTACCAAAATGTAATCATTACTTAGCTTGTAAGACTGCTAATTCCTGGGAACATTGCTACTTTATTTTTTCAATATGATTTATGTTTTTAATCCAATTATATTGTCTAACATAATTGTATTTTGGAAGATCAGCCTTCCCAAAACACACTTCCAGCTGAATATTTTTACCTACTGTTATTTAAATGATACTTAACATAACTGTAACTGAAATATTGGAGAAAGTGACTTTTCCTAATTCTTTCAGTTTGTGTATCTTGTGACTTTGACCAACATTTTTGCATAGTTATTCACTCTCCTCTTGTCTATAGCGAATCAGTTTATCCTCTTGTTTTTATGAATTTTTTTCTTACTGTAACAAGGGATGAAAAATGCTTAGAGATATGGAAATGTTAGTTGTAGAATCTGAAACTGAAATCATATTTTGAACTGGAAAAGATTCTAAGTTGTCTCTTTTAACTTGTGTGATCCAGTGCAAACTCCTACAGACGGCATGAGTTTAATCTTTCCTTGAACACTTTATCTGCAAATACTGATGAAGCACTACGGTTGATTAATCCATATTTTGTATGCTTTATTGAAGTGAATTTTAAATAGTTTTTTCAAGGGAATCTCTTAACTGCAAAGGTTTCTTTAATAAGCTTTATTGGCATTCTCCTTCACTGTGCTTTTAACCCAAACTACATATTTTTTATTTTTTTTTAATTCAAATGGACGATTAAGAAATGTGACGTCTCAGAATAATTGGGTTTGTGTCACCATTATCTAAGACCGTGTTATGAACATAATGAAACTCAAGTTTTCTTGGACAGTTACTTGGGTAAACCACCTTAGTTAACTCTACAGTGTGGCATCAGAATACCAAGCTACATCATCCTAGTGGAGGACTTTATCCTATGTTTACAGGATGGATGAGCTCAGTGTGATAAGCCCTTTCTATCTCCAGCTATGACCCGGAAATAAGATCCAGATCAATGATGGGACTTTGGTTACAGTATTACATATCTGATCTATATGGCCTTTGCAAGGTAGTGGTAGCTAAAAACCTGGTAGTGCAATTAAAAAGAATCATTAATTGTCCGCAAGAACAGTTTCTCTGCATCCTGACGCATCAGGAAGAATACGACTCTTGGCTGGCACTTTGGCTAGTGGTAATATTCTGCTCTTCAGGAAACTCTTCATTGACTGTACCACTAGGGTACTGCATTGTGTACATGTACTTCCAGAACATATATATTCTGTTAATGGGGTGACAGATTACCGAGGACGAATAGAAATTTCTTGTAAAGGAGTAAGTAGTGTGTTTCAAAGCAGAGGTGGGAGGAGTATATTTACAAGGGGAAGAGTTAATCTAGGAGATATTGAGGTATTTAAATCACATGGGGCAGAGAGAAGCACCAGGGAATAAAAAGGTAGTCTATTGCTGTTTCTTGGGTCCTTAGAAAGCAAAGACAGCACTATTAAGTATATTTATAGAACGGACCCAAAAGAATCAAACTGAATAAAATTACATTGGATATAATATTTAATACTGGTGCCAGCTTAATTAATGTGTTTAACAAGACTGATTTCCTGCATCTTACCAGCAGACTATAACCCTGTTTTGTATCATATCATGTAATCTTGTGTGTTATAGGATGGTTAGATAAACAGGAAGACCACTGCGGCAATGGAAAACAAAACAAAAATAATCAAACATGTTGATCTCTGGAATAATAAAATGGCTCCAGTGACCGACACCAAATGAATTATGCAATACCTAACTTAATTTTCTGGATCACAGATGTTTCCTTTTTTTGTATGAAGACGACTGAGTCTTGAATGACAGTTGCAGGCAGTCTCTGATTGCACTGAGGGTCACATGCTTGAGTATGACTTGCATTTGAGTGGCTTTATCGCATATGGAAAATTGACACCATATTGGGCTGCTCAAGGCCAAGCCAACAGTAATTCCATGATTTTGATATGCTTTGTGTTTAAATGAGAGAGAGGGAAGGCTGCCTGTATTTAAATTCTGCAGCAGTATTGAACCAGACGAATTGGACGAAAGGAGTTGTAAGAAACCCTCTCAATTTATAGCTGGAAACACGAGATTTATTGACTGAGATTTTTTTAATGACTAATGCTATTTAGCTTTACTGTGATGGTTATGGTAAATAAGGGGTGAATTATGGTGCTGTGGTGAGCAGTCATTTAACACTTCAGTTCTTTGAACATTTTGTCCGAGTGAGTGAGCGAGCGAGCATGCGCGCACATGCCTGCAATCTTATAGCCATCAATGTCGGTGCTGATGTGCATATACTCTGTACAGTCTCGCAGCCCTTACAGCATGGGTATAAAAGGCAGAACAACTCCAGTTGCCACTCCATTCCTTTTCACTGCTGATGGGATTGCTCCTGGGGCAGGAATTAGTTTGGGATTGCTGAGGCACACTTCTAATTTGATGTGAAATAATCTGGTTTCTTTCCCCCACAATGGTCCTCCAGTCCCTTAATTCTAAGGCTTTTAATGAAGATATGCCAGGATAAAACTCAGGTGTTATTGGTAACTGCATCCTGGGCATGTTAGTTCTGGTACTCTCATTCAATGTGTCAGTCAGTCCTCTTCTTTCTCTGAATCGACTGGACATCTGACAGTACCAGCACCTGGTGCTTCCCCCAGATCCAGAGTCATCGTTTGACAACATAAAATCTGGCTGACTGAGTTCCCACTAATAAATGTGGGGATTAGATTGGTTTTCAGAGCTCATAACCCATTGAGACAATTAAGGCAGTTCACATCTCTCTCGGAGTTACGTGTTTCACAGCATTTGCAGTTCCAGGATAAAATCACCTCATAGTCTTTAAGGTTATTTAAACTCGATCATGTTCTTCTCAGATTTTAAGTTGAAACCCCTATGATCAGATTCTGCCACCCTTAGATTGAGTAGTACTGAACTTGCTGAGTAATTCCATGGAAATAATTGGAATTTAATGTGCAAACATGGCAGAAACTAGCCTGTAAAGAGAGTGCCCTGGCGTGACCTTTGTGGTTCTGATTCAGTGAGCTATGTGTTTTAGACTGAAATAGAATCACCCACTGCTTTGAAGGCTGAATATTACACAGTACCTTGTAAGTAATAAATAAATGAAAGCGTGTTTTTATAAGCACACAAAAAGATCAGAGAACTAGAAGTTTTTTATAATTCATACTTTTGCTGAGTAAACAATGTACATAGCTATTAAGACTTGCAGAAATAAGTGATTTTTAGACTGTCGAATACCAGCTACTGATGATGGATGAGCTTTTCAGATGAGAAGAATGGATTCTTTTGAAGATTTTTCTGAATGCTGTTGACACTTGCTCTTGGAAAGAGCATACAGTAATTTAATTCATTATGTATTTAAAGATATTGATGGTTACAGCACTAACCTCACTGGGTGTTGAGACTGCTACACTAGAGATGTTTTGTTTAAATTTCTTGGGGAGTTGCATCCGTTTAGTAGCCATATACAGATGTGTTATGTGTGAAAAAGAGAAATTAGTACACCCCCAAATTAGTCAGGTGGTATATAGCTGAATATAAGGACACTCTTAGATGCAACTGGACACTGCCCACTATGGTTAGACAGATCGTATATCTGAGGGCGGAACCTGAGCCACTAGTTTTTAGAGATCTGCAGCCTTATTTAGCCCCTTGTACATGATTGTACCCAGCAGTGCCTATGGTAGGTCTCCTAAATTCTGGCCCATGTAGGCGATTGCTTTAAAATACTGGGACCTGTATTTCTTTATCATTACATACAATTGCCCGTACAAGTTCAAGCATCTTGTTTTCGTCTACCACCCATCGCATTCTCCTCCATTGTACACCTCTGCTTTCCCTTCTTTCTACTTCCAATCTCATGCCCTTTTCTTGTTCCAAGCCCCTTTACTCCCTCCTTGTTTTGTGTCCCCCTCTCACAATGTTTCATGTATTTGAAATATTCTCCTTGTTTCCATGCACCACACAACCTTTCTCTCATCCTTAAAATTGCTCCTTGGAATGCATTTCTTCTACAAAGAAAATGACCAGAAATGACCCGTGCTAGACTTGTACACTATCTCCATTTCATCACAGTATTTCGTGCTCCATGTGTGTCTGAATTCATAGAATCCTAGGGCTGGAAGGGACCTCATGAGGTCATCTAGTCCAACCCTCTGCTAAAATCAGGATCGCTCCAACTAAATCATCCCAGGTGTTTTGTCTAACCGGACTTTAAATATCTCCAAAGACGGAGATTCCACCACCTCCCTAGGTAACCCATTCCAATGCTTCATCACCCTCCTAGTAAGAGAGTTTTTCCTAATATCCAACCTCAACCCCCCAGCTGCAACTTGAAACCATTGCTCCTTGTTCTGTCCTCTGTTACCATCGAGAACAGCCTAGCTCCCTCCTCTTTGGAGCACCCCTTTAGTAGTTGAAGGTTGCTATCAAATCCCCCCTCAGTCTTCTCTTCTGCAGACTAAATAAGCCTAGTTCCTTCAGTCTCTCCTCATAAGTCATGTTCCCCAGCCCCCTAATCATTTTTGTTGCCCTCCTCTGGACTCTTTCTAATTTGTCCACATCCTTTCTGTAGTGGGGAGCCCAAAACTGGACACAGTATCCAGATGCGGCCTGACAGTGTTGAATAGAGGGGAATTATCACATCCCTCGATCTGCTGGCAAAGCTCCTACTGATGCAATTGCTATGTCTGCCTATTGTAAGCTTGGAGGCAGGGACTGTTGCTGTCTATTTAGGTTCGTTTGGAGCCAGAAATCTTCTTGGCTTGGAATGGATGACAACAATAACAACAAAATATCTTTTATTAGAGTGACGTTTTCCTAGAAGTGCATGAAAGTTTCCTAAACTGAGTTAAAACTATTTTTTCAATACTTTAAATGTTTTACTGTAGATGCCTGATTTGATTATTTGAATGTGCTGCTACTTACCTTGTTAGGAGGCACTGTTTTCCATAAGAAAAGTCCTTTCTAAAAATAGTTTCATTTTAATGTGTAACTTAACAGTGGGAGCACTTTTCAGGCCTGATACCTAAAAATAAAGAAATTAATTGCAAAACTGGCATAAAGGATAAAAGTAATAACAGACTCCTGTGCCTTCTCCAAGTTCATCATATTATTGGTACCTAAACAACTGGAACTACGTTTGTCTCAAGGGCAAATATATAGTCCAGTAAATAATGTATTCAAAACATATTATGCATGGCTTCATCCCAGTGTAGCAGTCAATCACCTCATTCCAATAGAAAAAGATTGCTCCGCAAAATACACATTGTTCTCTTTTCAGTGTTGTTCATAGGACACTCAACAGGCAATTCTTGTGGTTCCTGTGAATAATAGCGGTTTTATAGAAATAAGGATACCGTTAAAAACAATTGCATTTTAGTGCGTGCCCGCATAAATATTATATATAAAATAAAGAGTTATAAATGTACTTATCAAATGCACATGTAAAAAACCCAAATCTCAGTCCAATACTAAATCAGTGCTCAGCACATTGGTCCAAAACCAGGTGTACACCAATACCCTAATGTGATAGTTTCAATCAAATACTCTGCACCTCCTCTCCTAGCACAGACCTAAGCAAACAAATGGACTTTACTGCATGCCCTGTAAGGAAACAAATGCCGGCTCTTTAGCCCCATCAGAAGGGTGGAATCCTGCAATCCAAAAGTCTTCACTGATGTCATGCTACAATAAGCCTGCGCCCTCCAAAAGTTTGCATAAAATGGAGACCACTTTTACCCTCATGGTGTAGGGTTCAGATCCTGCAACTGCATCCAAGTAGGCAGAGCCCCTTGGAAATCACTGAGGCTCCATGCAGGTGCAGGACATTGCATGTGCAGAGCTCGTGGGACTGCTTTTCCCTAACTACATATATTTCTGTAAACCCTCTAACAGTCTTTGGAAAATACCTTAAAGGCCTGACTCTAAAATGAACAAATACAGTTTCATGTGTTTAAAAAAAACCAACCAAAATCCAGAAACCTTAGTATAGATTTAAACCTCCCTGTGTCTCATTGCTTGACATTTCCAAGTAGAACTTTAGAGAGAGGAAAGGAGCTCTAAATATTAAAAATATTAAGAGCTTAATTAAAATGAAGTTAGGAAATATAGATGGGAATTTGAAACTTTGCTCTTTGCCCAGGCATTGCGGCTCTCCCAGTACAGTACGTAAGGTTTGGAGAATGCGGTGATATTTGAATTCCCCAGTAGAACCGAAGTCCCTTCAGTCTTAGTTTTCTATCTTTTCTCAGTAGTTTTAACTTTCGTGGTTCAGAAGCCAAAAAAAAAAGAAAAAGAAAAAAACCCTTTTTGTGTAATCTGTTTATGGACTGCAAAATTCTTTTGTTTTGCTGCTTTCTGTTTGCAAGCCAAGTGTTTTTAGTTCAAATGTACAGTGGTAGTAACCCTACAGCAGCAAATGGTTGCATAATTCTTTTACACAAGCACGTTTGAGCTTTAATTGTATCAGCTCTGGTATTGAAATGGATAAGAACCTTAGTCTTTGAGCTCTTTGTTATTATCACGTCTCAGTAGATGCTGCACATAAAGGAAAGAAGACACAATTCCTTTTTAAAGATTTTCTGTGAGCTGCTTCAATCTTATTAAATAGTACTTAAACACAGGGAAGGAACAGACAGGTGAGAGGGAAGTAAATACCTGTATGCAGAAGTGAGATCCAAAATGGAGTTAGTTGGATGAAAGTTTAGTCTTTCAGCCTTAATGGTGTCTTTTAAAAATATTTGTCTGCTCTTTTTCTATATGAATGTTAAAAATTGCACAATAGACGGAACATACCCAATGTAGAGGCACTTCTTCACCATATAGTAACAGTGCGTATGCTCCTTTGTTCTTTCAGGGCTGATGAAATTGAGATGATCATGACAGACCTCGAAAGAGCAAATCAGGTAAGATTTGAATACAAAGTTTTACTCAAAAATTTTTAAAAGCATTTGTTGATTTTATTTTTTTTAAATCTTTCCAAATGTTGCTTTCCTTGGTGGTCTCATGGCAATTCTAGTCTCTCATCCATGTTGAGAAGTCCAGGTTTACTATGGTTGTGTGAGCTGCAAATATAGTGAGGAAAAACTCCAAAACTCCTGTTTCTGCAATATAGAAAGGGATGCGATTTACAAGCAAACTTCCTTATTTTAGTTTAACTCATTTTGTCTTGTAAATGTCAGAGGTTTGCCACATCACAGAAATTGCCCACGGCTGGTGACTAGCTTAATCCAAGTTGTTCTTGCGGTGGTGTAGCTGGGTTGGTCCCGGGATATTAGAGAGACAAGGTGGCTGAGGTAATAGCTTTTATTAGACCAACTTCTGTTGTCTTTCTCACAAAAGCTGGTCGAATAAAAGATATCTCCTCCCTCTCACTCTCTCTCTTTATTGTTTTTGTTGAGTATTTGGAGGAATTGAAGCCGTTTACCCAGCAGTGAATCTGTAATACACTCTTTGTCAAATCAGCTCTTTTTAAAAAATATTGTACAGCAACTGATGATGGCATTATAAAGGAGATTCTTCTATTGCTCTGGAGAAAGTGGATTTCCCTTCAGTGCTTTCTGGTGCCAAAGGGAAATGGACATTCTCCAGCCTGTTTTAGATTTAAGGCAGTTAAACAGGTTCTTAAATAAATAAATAAGCAAAATTCCAGATGGTCGGTGGCCATTATTCCCTCCCTGGAGCCAGGGACTGGTATGCTGCTCTTGATTTAGAGCATGCCCTACTTCTATGTGGCAATTTGTCAGTGCCACAGAAAATTTCTGAGATTCCTCCTCAGCAGTTGTCCCTATCAGTTCACAGTCCTCCCCTTCAGTCTCTTGTTTTGATAGAAAGGAACTGAAGTGAAATCAGAGGCAGCTTGGGCAGAGACAGCAGTGGGCATTTTCCCAACACTAACGAGGGTAAAAACACTCCTAAGAGACGTGCACAGCAGAACAGCAACACTTACAGTGGAATGGACGTTTGCAACCGGTCTTTAATAGCAACAGTTTGTGAAAGCTAGTCATCTTTTTAAGAAACAAACAAAAACTATAACTTTTTTTCTTCTGTCAGGGAAGCCTCATAGACAGGTCTGTATACTTTGGTAGGAGCATCAGTAATTTATTTGCAAGTCTTTGGGCTTTCTTTGAAAATCCTACAGACCCAGAAACTGGTTTGGCAAAGGTTTTTTTGAGCATTTTTCCTTTATATGGAGATGTGGCAAGTAACAAAAATTGCATTCATATTTCCTCATTGCCGTACTGTAAAAGGTTATGGCACTTTTATAGATTTAAAAAAAAAAAAAAAAAAAGCCTTTCCCCACAACTGTAATTGTTTTAGGAGAGTGGACTTGCAACCCATTTTCATTCATGAAGTTCTTTACTCTCAGTGGCACTCTTCATATGAGTACAGGTTACTTATGTGAGTAAGGGCTTTCAAAATCATGTTTTAGTTTTGGATATTGCACATCCTAGAATCGGTTTATACTTGGTACATACCATGTACAAGGCTTTATCTTTATAAAATACTTCACAAATGATAGCCATTCAATCCTTGCAACTATATCCCTGCTGTTTTACCACCAGTTTTAGAATTGAAGAAACTGTTTGAGTCGTTACATGTTTTGTCTGAGGCCACAGAGAAGTCTGTATCAGAGCTGGATTATGAGTTAGAGATGGTTGTTAAGCATATTTATTGGTTTGATAGATAAATTAACAATTGATTTTACTATTTCACTTAACATTGACTCTTTGGTTAAATGGAACACATTTAATGTAAAATATTAATTCTGTGTATCTCTAGCTTTGTTAGAGGAAATTCACTGAAATAAGCAAGTTAAGAGTTTTTTTCCTATTCTGAAATAAATACTATATTCTACAATTGTTAGGCCCTTATTAAAGTAAAAAAAATAAAAGTTTCACTTTGCGCTTTAATTGTTCTTTTTTGAGTATTTTTGAAAATATGTGTATTGTATATATGCAAATACGTAGTTCCAAACAAGGAGTCCTGAGGCACTTTCAAAGACTAACTCTATGTGATACTATACTCATTTCTCTCTCTCTCTCTCTCTCTCTCTCTCTCTCTCTCTCTCTCTCTCTCTCTCTCTCTCTAGTAGAGTAACACAACCATCTAGTCACTCCAAAAATTGCGTACCAGAGTTTCAAATTCACTACAGTCTATCTTACAGGTTAATGATCACTATATAGCCTATACAGAAAGAATGTATTCATATTTGAATGGTTCAAACTGCAATGTAAGTTCAGAAGAGAGATTCAAAGAACAGTAAAACCTTGGTTTTAAAAAGACCATTAGCAAAATGTTTCTGCTTAAAGTAGTAAGTATATTTACACTTTCAAACACAAATATTTGATATCTGAAAATCATTTCCTCCATCATTTGGCTGTCGTATTCTGAGGTCAGAACCCTACACTTTCCTTGCTTCATTTGATGGAATATCTACAATTTCTAAAGCCAAGTGGGAAATGCCATTTCCTTCTCTATTGTAACTGACGATGTATTTCACTTTGTAGAAGAAACATAGATCCCTAATATCAGGTGTTGGAAAAGAATAGGCTTTTAATGTAATGGTTAGAATATTCAGAGGGTACATTGTCATTTGCTTATAGCCCACCTCCTGAAAAAGGGCTCTCAAAACTCAAAGTTCTAATTCCTAGAATTTCTGAAGCAGAAGATAGTATCTCCTTGACTCCAAACTGTTGCAGATGAGATTTATCTGCCTGTGGTTTCACATTAGTGAAGTTTGCAAATGTATATGACCAAATATCCAAATTTTAAAAAGTCTGTAGCGTCTGACGAAGTGGGATTTTCTCCTACGAAAGCTCATGCGATTAATAAATCTGTTAGTCTTTAAAAGTGCCACAGGACTCTGTTGTCTTTCTACAATAGTTGGTACAATATAGTCTTCCTTTGTAAAGGAGTTAGAAAGTGTGTTCCTCAGGTAGAAAAGAGGAAGGGACTCCTACATTAAGAAAGTGCCAGTGGATTGTCATTTACATTATAACAACATCAGTGTAAGGCCTTGAAGAATCAAGCATGAGTTTAAAAAAACAAAAACAAACTCAGATTAGGAAATGTCATGTTCATGGTGTTCCCTGTGGAGAAAGAGACAGGAGAAAATAAGAGACTTGTCCCCCTGCAGAATGCATTGCGAGCGCCGTGGAAATAGATATTTTTTCATACAGTGTATTATGCCATATTGTATCTTTGGAAGGTCAGCATGTTTTCTTTGGTCTCCCCGTTCCTCCTCATGATACTGATAGAGTTCTTGAATTTGTCCTTCACGCATTTGAGTGTTTTGTAGGGTAGAGATAATTGCAGAAAATAGAAAGTTCTACCATAATGGAACAAGAAAAGAGGAAATGTTCTTTTCAGAGTATCTGATTAATTACATAGTAATTCATTAAAGGGTCTAGGCTGGATTAGTGCTGTGCATTTAATGAACTGTGTTGCTGGATTTTGCCATCAGGAGAAGAGGAATTAATGATTAAAAAATGGTTGGAACAAAAGAATACTAAAACTTAAAATCAACCCTCTCCTATAGCAAGTGCAACAAAACAGCCATTTCCTTTTGTCCTAGAAGCATGAGAAATGATACGTTTTTGGCAGAAACAGGTTTTATGGAACTTCTTTTTTTAAATTGCATATAATCTTCCACTAGCCTTAACAGATCATGCAGGAGAAAGGTTTAGATTTATATTTCCAACTAAGTACAATTGCCATGAAATATCCATGTTTCAGATTCTTGGTCAGTTAATAAGACTCAAAACAGCGTATAAGCAAATGATAGGTATAGGACAAAAACAATTTTGCTCCAGAACTGATGGGAGCAACACCGATGCCAAGATGTTCCTGTTTCTATTCACCGTGAAAATAGTCACCTCAGCACGATTCCTGATGTGGCCAACATTAGACTATCTGGATTCTATTTCTGACTCTTCAACGGCTGCAAAACATGGATATTCAAACACCTGATAAGGAATAATTGGCTTGTTTAGCCTTAGTGTTGCAATGGTGCAGCTGCACATCTGTAGCCCTTGGTAATATGCTCTCTCCAATCGGCACAGGTGCTCCACCTCCCTGAAAGGCGGTAGCTACGTCCACAGCAAAAGCTTTCCCATTGACATAGTGCTACAAATGCCACTGACTAGGTCGGTATAACTACATGGCTGTGGAAAACTCACCCAGGAAAGCTCCTGCGATAAATAAATGTGTTGGTCTTTGAAAATGTCACCGGACTCCTTGGTTGTTTGGCTGACCTAAGTTTGTAGCATAGACTAGACCTGCAATACTCTGAAGGATGGTATTACCGAAGAATTCTGCAAATATCATGGCTAGGCCATCTAACCAACAGAAAGTATGGGAGATGAGTGGATCTTATGAAAAGAAAGATTTGATTTTCAGGGTACGTAATAAATGGACCCTGCATGTTTTCGGAACTGGAAAGGAAATGACGGAAGAACACAAGGCAGAGAAAGATGATTTTGGTTGGACAGTGTAGTATCTGGATTAGCGGCAGATTGTAGAGAATGGACTACTATGACTACAGATTGAGATGGCTAGAGATTGTTGCATGGAAAGAACTATGAAATTGCAAAGTATGTTTAATATTAGTTTCATAGATAAACAGGAGCCTTCTGTAAAACTTGGGTTCCAGCTGAACATTTACCTAGTGGTGTTTCAGCGAGGAAAAGGAAAGCTCAATAGCCCGAAGGCATCACGAGCTCTTTTGTTTCATGTTTATATAATTCTCCAGTGCTGCAAAAATAGGTGCCAAAGCCCTGGAGAGGTTTTCTTGTCACTGATTTTCTGATAACTCACTGCTTTTCTATGAAATTAAGTGCAAACTAAAGCTTCTTAATGGTTGAAACGTTAGAAAAAAATTAAGCCTGTTGCGCTAATGTGCTTTAGTCAACTAACTGGTCAAAGAGAGCCTGGCTGCTGTGGGATGGTCTACAAACAGAGAGCCCAGTGCTGAACACCCTTACTACCAGGCATCTGACTGATGCCATAACTATATCTATTAGCTTCAATAGAGCTCCTACATTTTAGTGTCCGTAGTAATGTTTGCTGCATGTTGTGCATATAAAAAGGCAAGTCAGCTGTCAGAACTCCAAAGGGAAAGATCTTTAAATAAAATATCCCATTTCCCAACCACGCCGCTGGTCTTTGATCAAGTTAACATTTTACTCTAAATAGAGGAGTGCTCAGTTCATGGTTTTCATCCTGTCATGAAATTCTACAAAAGAAAATAATATCTGATACATTGCCCTGGTTTTTTTAAAAAAATGAAATGCACGTGGCAAATGATCATGACCTATTCATTGGCTTCACTACTAAGCAATAGAATGTTTACACATTATAGTAAAGGAAGTAAAAGAATATCTGAACTTTTTTGTCAGAAGTGTGAGAATTCTGTGCTAGTCTATTAGCTACCTAGAATGGAGAAGATTTGTCTGACTGAGGTATCCAGAATACAGTTTCATAGGATGCCTGGCCATGGAGAATGGCCTTTTCAGTGTTAGCGGTATGACCGCCTGCCAGTAGTGATTTCTGATGATGTGAACAGTCTTTATTTAAGATATTCAGAATGAAAGAAACCATGCATTCTACATGAACGGGCACAGCTGCCTTACTATAGATTTAATTTTTATAGTCAGAGTTGTTACTGATATCTGTATTTAGTTAATTGACACTTCTTATTAAAAGACTTTTAAACTTTGTCAGATAGTTTGGGCCAAAGTTTCCCATGCTGGGAGTCTGACTCAGGCTGATTTTTTTTCTGCCTAAGTTTCAGCAAAAGCTGCACCGCCATTTCTGGGAACAAGTATGGGAAAATGGTTTTCCCATGTTAAAATTTGTATAACTGTTTTGTTGGGAGGTTCTAGTGCCTCCATGCTTTGGAGTGGGGACTTGAAACTTGGCAAGGGCAAGTGGCCTTTGTATCAAAGATGTGTGGTCTGTTATTCCTGTGGCAAAAAGTGTCCAAGTTTGGTCAGTTTATAATCCTCAGTTGAGATTTGTTATACTTTGGCAGCTAAATTCTCTGGTTCTGTCCGTATTGAGCACTCTCCAACTTGGGGATGCAGGGGCTGAGTAGGTCTTTCATTGTGATTTCTGCTTCTGGTTGGTATAGGCTGCGTTTCCTAACTTTTGTGTGCTTGATTTTGGAACCTTAATGTTCTTTTAACCCAGTTTTTTGTATATAATTTATTATTTATATTGCAGGAGTATCCAGAAATTTATTAAGTGCTTTTCAAATGCTGAAGCATACAGTCATTACCTTGACGAGCATTTAATTTTTTTTAAAAAGACCATATTTTCCAATCTCAGTTGTCTGAAGTTTAATTTATCTTTCATAACAATGCATAGTATGAAATTGTGTTTATTATTATTCACAAGATTACAACAGATGTGCTAAATTGACTAGGGAAACTATGCGGGAAGGAAAGGCAGCTGACTACTTATCATATATGCAGATATAATATCTATTAGAAATATCCTCTGTGGTTTGTTTGTGTGTAAAGTGAATAGATTCTCAAAACAATGCTGCTCTGAATGGAAGCCATCAGCTGAATTGCTTAAGGGTGCAAAATCCATTACTTCTACAACACTAGATATAGTAACCATACAGTGTAGTAACTTGTTCTGGTTGGCAGTAGTCAGCTAGCAACTATTAGCTAAATATTTTCACATGCACAGCTAATGCAAACGAGAGGATATAATTTATTCTGATAAAACTTGCTAGCCCAGTTTTCCCTCGCTTTTGTTTCTACTTGAGGGGTTTATTGAAAGGGGGAAGAAGGTATGTCACACTGAAATAGGGATGTGTGGAAGAAGCCTGGAGGTGAGAGTGGGGGAAGAAAATAGAGAGCACATCATCAACATAGTAAAGAGGAAAAGTTGGATCGTTGAAAGAGGCAGGATTGGTGGTGTAGGTAGGGGCAGCCTTGTGCACAGCCTTGAAGGTGATGCTTAAGATTCATCTGGAGGCAGGACAGAGCCAGCTGATGGATTTAGAGAAAAGGGAGTGATGTAGTTTCAGCAGTGGGCAGAGAGTAGATGATTTTAGCTGCTTTGTGCTGGAAAAAGAGTGACATTTTAATTGTTGGGGCCAGATGAAGCAAATGATAATCTAATAAGCCAAAGGTAGTCTGTGTACTGTAAACATAATTAGATTTTGTGCTGTTTCTCTTAATTGGAACTTGAGAAGGGGTAATAAAAAGCATTTTTTTCTCCCATGTGCCCTCGGAAGTCACCTGTGATCCACCTGTGATCCCCTGAATCCTACGTTATTTTCATCTTTTTAATGATTATTTATACCGCAGGTAGTGCCTGGGAACTCCAATCTTGGCTAGGACCCTATTGTGCTAGGCCCTGTACAAACAGAACAAAAAGACAGTTGCTGCCCCAAAGAGCTTTTCAGATATTGCTGAAATTGTCTGTAGCTGATAACTGATGTATGCAAAGTTGTTGGATTTAAATACTGTTGAATAAATAGTGCTGCTAAAAGTGCAAAACTTTACAATTCACTTGCTGGCACATAATTGCTAAAGACAACCTCCACCATTTGTATATTTTAGGGAGAATAGCCAGGATGTCTTTTAATTCACTGTTTACCCATGAGAATTATTCCCATGAGGAATCTTGCAATAAAATCTGCTTGGTCTAGAAGAACAGAATGAAATTGAATAAAAAGACTCCATTTCCATTTGTATTTATTCAGTCTGGGAAATTCAGTGGGCCACAGCATTAATATCAGCAGGGGATTCCTTGCCTTGCTCCTAGCGTTAAATTACTGTCATAATCGCTCAATTATTTCTTCCTTGTACTGTTTAAAATAAAAATCCATCACATTCTATGTATTTTTCCTAACATTTATTAGGTTCAGTGTTTAGGAAAATCAATTATAGTCAGTCAAGCATGAATTGATGAATGTTCTTGTAATAATTGTCAGTTGTTAAACCGACTGTACTTTCTCTTTTCACCCCTTTTCATTTCCTTCAGAGGGCAGAGGTGGCTCAGAGAGAGGCAGAAACCTTAAGGGAGCAGCTCTCATCAGCTAACAAATCTCTCCAACTTGCAACACAGATTCAGAAGGCACCTGATGTGGTGAGAGAAAATGTTTAACAGCTCGTACGGGTTTCTGACATTCCTGCAATCCAGCTCTTTCAATTCATGCTCACAGCTCTAAAAATATCTGTTTGAAATATTGTTTTAACTGAGACAGAACTGTGTTCCTGGGGACTGTAAATTTTACACTTTTGTTGGGCAAACCGTTCTTTGAGATTGAAGGCAGATGAGAATGGAAATCCCATCTGCTCTTTGGAAGCTAGTATGAGCTAGCATTCACTCAGCTTTTGCTCAGGGAGTCCCGGAAGACAGCAGCAGCTATCAGATTCTTTCAAGTTGATAGAAGGTGCAACAGCCAAAAAATAAATTAATCAGTGCCACACAATAAGGAGTGCATTAATACATACTTTGGGTGCACAGTGAGGCGTGAGGCCATAGGCCACGTGACTTCAGCCATCCCCCCACCTAAGAATTGCGCCAGTGGCCTATCAGAGCATAATCTGCAATGTTGTGCTCTTCTTAAAATATGGCTCTCGAAGAAAGTTCATTTTAAACTGTGCTGTGTTTTTCACCGTATATGTCCTTTTACTATGGAAAATAGTTCATAAGCAAATAAGAGTTAGCAAACTGATACGTTCTCTTTTTTATTTTCATTGCTGTATTGCTCTTTTTTTCTTCAAGTGTTTTAAAATCAAATAGATGTTCATGTTTTGATTTTGGAGGTTACGTTGTCCCTTTGCCTGTTCCACCTTCCAACACAGAGTATTACATTCCTCAGACTTTTTCTGGAATAAAAGGCATTTGAAAGGGCAATTCCTTTTGAGTTGAGCCTATCAAGGTGAATCATAGGGTGTTTATCTTATTTAAAAGAAGGGAAAATTGGCTTTGATTGCAACTAATTTAACAAAATCAGTTCCTGATGTGTAGTATGTACTACTTGTTATGAATCAAATATGTTTTCCAATGGATATCAGACAGAAGAATACATAGTTGCCTTAAAATTACTTTTTATTACAGGTTGTGTCACAAACCAAAAAGCCTGAAAAATATTTACGTGCACAGTGATATTCTCACTGAAGTTAACAGGAGCAGAAGCAAAACCTAACTACCTAAATAAAAAGACAATATCTACCTAAACTTGGAATTACCACTTTTCCCAATTTATAGTCCAGCCTTATCCTTATTTTAGCATTAGGATTTTCTTGTATCTAATAGTACTTTTGCACCTCATTCATATTTAATATGACAACTACTGCAGGATGAAAATGATCATTATCTATCTTATTTTAAACTCTTGAGTCTGATCTCAGTAGACACATGCAGCAGACAGTTAGGCATCTTGTGACGCTTCATGCAAACAAATTAGAGTTTTTTCAAGGAAAAAAGTATAATTCAGTGTAATAAGACAGCATTGTTAACTGCTGTTCATACTTCTAGCTCTCCATGTGAGATATGGCACTAATATATAGACATTAGGAATCAAGCTGAATGCTGGGAAGATGAGGAAAAGACATTTAGTTAATTTCTACTCTGGAAAATACATGGCTAATCCAGTATCAGGCAATGTCATCTGTTGTAACAAGAAGGACTGACTGGCAGCATTTTTGGGTTGGGTTTTCACCACTGATCATGGTGTGAATTGTGGCCTGTCACTCTTCATTGGGGTAGCCCGCTTCGTCCACGAGTAAAATGGGTACTTACCTACCTCGCTAACATATTGTGGGACTTATTCCTTAAAGTTTGTCTTAGCTGTCTTGAAATGAAAAGTGGTATATAAGTACTATGCATTGGGCTAGATCACACTCCCTAGATCTGCACACTCAGTGTCCCTTCTGCACAAGGATTTCCTCCAGTTCTGTGTGGAAGGGGCCTCAGCTGTGTCCACAGCACAAAACCTGACCTTTGTGTGTGGTCTGTGTGCTTTAGAAGAAGTTGAAATGGAATGATTGGGATGAGAGAAAAGGGTAGGATGGGGCCAGGGTGCACGTTTACCCACACATCATCTGGTCCCATAAAGAGTAGGCAAAAAGGATTAAAAACATAGCTCCACCTTCCTCTTTCTCCCTCCTCCTTCCTGCCCCACTGTCCTGGGGGCTGTTGCAGTTACGAAGCCAGAATAGTGGGGGTTTGCCAAGTTACGCGCACACATTAAATGTCACGTGCAGTTCTGGTCACCCCATCTCAAAACGTTTTATTAGAACTGGAAAAGGTATAGAGAAGGGCAACAAAAATGATTAGGGATATGGAAAAAGCTTTTGAGATTGGAAACAGGATGACTAAGGCAGGTTATGATAGTGGTCTATAAAATTGGTAAAAATATGGAGAAAGTGAATAAGGAAGTTTTAGTTACTCCTCCGCATGACAAAAGAACCATGGGTTAGCCAATGAAATGAATAGGCCGAAGGCTTAAACCAAACCAAAGTACTTCTTTCCATAATACATAGTAACCTATGGAACTCATTGCCGGGGATGCTATGAAGGCCTAAACTATAGGAGTGGGGGGGCTCAAAAAGAATTAGATATGGTCATGAAGGACAGGTGACTATTAGCCAAGATGGTCAGGGATGCAGCCGCATGTTCTGGGTGACCCTATCCTCTGAATGCCAGAAGCTGGAAGTGGACAACGGGGGATGGACCACTTGATGATGGCCTGTTCTGTACATTCCTTCTGAAGCACTCGGAATCGGCCACTGTCAGATAACAGGATATGGGGCTAGATGGACTGTTGGTCTGACTCAGTATGACATTCTTATGTTATGTTCTTCTGCCAAGTTTTTGAGGGCAGGCCTCTGCAACCTTTTTTCAAATCCTGATTTCTGGAGGGGTATTTCTTCAAGGGAATCCTCAGGAATAGGTCTTCCTCCTAGTGTCCCCTCCTTGTGTAGTACTTTTCTCTGGGAGGAGAGGGTCTGGGACAGGATTATTTTCTGTGTCTCCAAGAATAAACGACATTAGCACGCAATAGTCGTGTTTAAGCAAGGAGTGGAATTTGTAGAAGCAGTACTTTCTGGAGCAGTATTTCTGGGAATGACGCCTGAAATGTTTGGTGGGTATACTGCCCCCTTCCCAGCCAAAAACATACTCTTCAAAGCACTTGTGCAGACATTAACTCCTGGGTCCTCCCGGTGCCCATGTGATTGAGGTAAGTCTGTTCTCTCCATTTTCCCTGTTTTAGACATGAGCCACCTGAGAAACAAGGAGCTTAATTTTCCAGGTCTACAGAGTCAGTCAGTGATAGAACGAGGACTAGAATTTAGTTAATTCTGACTTCCAGCTGCACATTTAGTCCTGACCGAACTGCTTCCTGTTTGAGCATGTTGCCTTTATTGATGTGCTATAATGCTATTTCTTTTATGTTAGGAGCAGGCCATAGAGGTGCTGACACGATCTAGCTTGGAGGTGGAACTGGCTGCAAAAGAACGGGAAATTGCCCAGCTCGTAGATGATGTCCAGAGACTCCAGGGCAGCCTTACCAAACTTCGTGAGAACTCCACCAGCCAGATATCACAGCTGGAGCAGCAACTGACTGCCAAGAACAGCACACTTAAAGTAAGGCTCAATTGTGCACTCAGCACAGTTTACTCAGTCCTTGTTCAGAGTAGCACTCCTAGGTAAACGTGTTCACTAGTGCAGATTCCACTCATCCATTGTACTTCTGTGTTCCTCTTCGAGTGGTTGTTTGTATTCATAGAACTCTAGGTGTATTTGTGCCCCAAGCAGTCACCAGCAATTTTTCTCTCAGTGCTACCCATCAGGATAGCTCGAGCACCCTCCATTGCCATGCATTGATAGCAGCAGTATTACTTGCCCAGCCAAGCCCACGCCCTCTCAGCTTCTTGCATCCTCCTGTGATGCTCGCTAGAACTTTTGCAAGCTCTGTCATTGGTCTTTTTCTTCTTTCTGTGTATAGTTAGTTGTAGTCCATTTTAGCTTATTTTAGTGAAGTTCTGTAACTTTGTCTGTTCCCCTCTATGGATGCTGATTTACCCTGGGGTAAAGCAAGGTGACCAAGCCATGCTTCAGCAGAGGGGAAAGACTCAAAGAAATTAGACTTGTTTGGTAGGAAGGACTATTCTGTCAGAGGCTTGTAACTCAGAATTTCAAACCAGCAAGCACTGCTGAGTGGGTATGATTTTAATATATGGGATTTCATGCAGAAATTTAGGGACTTGCTCCTACCAGGAGCTAGGCAAGAATTCTCCTTGCTGGCGGATGAGGGAAAATCTGTAACAAGTAACTCTTTGCAAGCTGCTTTGGATACAGCTGATTCTGCAGCCGGGTCTATGGCTTTAGCAGTGGTCTTAAGCAGGAATTTGTGGCTACAGTCCTCAGGACTCCCACAGGAGGCCCAGCAAAATCTCTAAGACCCTACCTATTGAAGGAGCTTTGCTCATTTAGAACAATATGATGTATAGCTTCTTGGTCTAAAAGACTCCAAGGCAATCCTTAAGTCCCTTGGATTGCATGCACCAGCTTCTTCAAGGAAGCATATACAGCCCTCAACAGGTCATCAGGTTCTCTGCCCTGCTGCTGTCAGAGCTGCACAGAAAGAAAAGCAAGGATTTTAGGCATAGGCAACCCACCCTCCACCACCTTAATGTCAGTGCCTTCCCCATTCAGGCATCCAGAGGGTTCTAACCAAGGGTTTTGATGGGCCACTCTAGGCCACTATACTAGTTATTGTGTAGCCAAGCTCTGTTTCTCCTTTATTGGAAACCACCTTTTCCACTTTCTCAGAACATGTTTTTTTTTATCACCATGGAGCAATGAATGTTGAGCACTGCGGAAGATGGATACACTCTCCAGTTTATTTCTATCCCTCCACCCCCCCCTCCTTCTTCAGTAATCCCTTTCACAAAGAACTTCTGATCTGGAAGATTCAATATATCCTCCGTATGGGAGACATGGAAGAGGGTCCACAGAATTTCACCTAACCCCAAAAGGCAGGGAAAGTTTCAGACCCATTTTAGACCTGTGGCAGCTCAACAGCTATCTCAATAAAGTAAAGTTCTGCATGGTGACGATGGCGTTCGTTTTTCCCTCCCTGGATACAGCACTGTCGAAATATGTATATAATATGCACCAAGAACACAAAAGGTTCCTCAGATTCGTTGTGAAGCAATTACACTAGTAATTCATGATCCTCCCATTCGGTCTATCTGTGGCTTCGCTGGTGTTCACAAAAGGCATGGCAGTAATGACATTTTTCCTCAGGAGATTAGCTTTGCAGATCTATCTACCCTTTATTTAGACTAATCTTATCTGATTAGTCAAAGGCTGGTCCAGGGCTCAGGTGGTATCCAGTGTTTGATTCATCCCATCACAGTCAAGGCCCTATGTCCTCTGATAAATGCAGAAAAGTCTGCCATTGCTTCAGTGCAGAGGAGAGAGGTCAACGTGGTGTAGTGGTCAGATCTCTTTAGGCCAGGGCCTGTCTTCCAGGTGGGCCTTTTCATTCATTCAGATCCCCAGTAACGTGTCTCAAAGGTCATCCAATAACAGTAGCCTGAAGTTATATGAGACTTCTAAGTAACATGGCCTTGTGTCCATACATGGTACAACACCCACGGTTGCATGGCCAGACCCCGTGAGACATGTCTGGCCCCAGTGTACTCCCCAAACCACTACCATCTGGATGCTACTCTCAGTACCTCAAGTCCTCATCTTCCTCAGTTTATAGTTGGACTAGCTCATGGTTTGTGTGGGCATTCCCTTTATATGCCCTCGACTCTCTCATAGACTCCTAGACTTTAAGGTCAGAAGGGACCAGTACGATCATCTAGTCTGACCTGCACAATGCAGGCCTCGAGACCTCACCCACCCACTCCAGCAATAGGCCACCAACCTATGACTGAGTTATTTACCTCTTCAAATCATGATTTAAGGACTTCAAGATGCAGAGAATTCACCGGTAGGTGAACCATGTCCTGTACTACAGAGAAAGGCGAAAACCCCCCAGAGCCCAGGCCAATCAGCCCTGGGGGAAGATTCCTTCCCGACCCCAAATATGGCGATCAGTTAAACCCTGAGCATGTGGGCAAGTCTCAACAGCCAGTTACCCAAGAAACAATTCTCTGTAATAACTCAGAACCCACCCCACATACTCTCCCCTCTTAGGCCACTTGTATATCCACCACACATAGCCATGGTGTCATCTATGTCAATGCTAGGGTGGGTTGCTTAGCTGGGGTCCTTCAAAACACAGGGCTCTGGTGGAATTTTCCCCATCAGCATCAGGGAACTCAGAGCAGGTTCATCTGGCCTGTCAGGCCTTCTTGTCTCAGATTCTGGGTAGAAACTTGGCTGTTTCCATGGACAACACAACAACCACATTTTATCTAACAGGCAAGAAGGAGCTTGCTTTTCCCTCTTTTCCCAAGAAGCAGTGCAGCTATGGGAGTTTTGCATAGCCCACTGAAATAAACTTTGAGGCCTCTTTCCTTCTGGGAACACAAAATAAATTGGCAGATCACCTCAGTAGGTCTTTCTCCAATCACTATGGGTTGTCCCTTTTGCCCAGTTGTGGCAAGAGAAATTTTTGCAAGGGGGGGTCCCTAAATAGACCTTTTGCAAACACGTACAACAGGAAGTCTCACTAATTTCACTCCTTATAGAGACGCAGTCCAGGTTCTGTCATGGATGCCTTTCTACCATCTTGAATGGAATGTCTTTACTATGCATTTTCCCTCTTCTGCGCGTGCACAGAGTGCTGCAATAGATTATGCAGGACTAGGACTGGATTATTTTGATAGCCAGCACTGGTGCATCTATTCTTCTAAGTTTCTGTGACAACACCAATCCTGCTTCCATTGCACCCATACCTGCTTTCCCAGGTCTGGGTTCAGATGTTCCACCTGAACATGCACTCCGTTCATCTAATGGCCTGCATGTTTCATGGCTAAATCCCAGAGAGCAGACTTACTCAGAGCAAGTTTGTCGGGTCTTCCTAGATAGTAGAAAGCCCTCCACCAGGGCTACTTGTCTCTCACAGTGGAAAAGTGTGTTTTTTGGGTGTCACAACATGGAATCCCACCCAGGAGTTCATCCATACAACATGCATTTGAGTATCTATTGCATCTGAAACAGCAAGGCGTAGCAATCTTCTCTGTCAAAGTTCATCTTGCAGCACTATCAGCTTTCCTCTCTAGGGCTGATACCCAGTCTCTTTTACCCAATAACACGTCCAATTTCGAAAAGGCCTAAAAAGGTTTTTCTCTCAAATAAGAGCCCATTCCTTCCTGGAACCTGAACTTGGACTTATCAAAACTTACGGGATCACTGTTTGAACCTGTGGCAACATGTCAACCGCATCTAGAAGGTGGTTTTCTTAGTGGCCATTGCTTCAGCCTGAAGGGTCTTGGACCTCCGTGCCCTCACATCAGAGCTTCTGTACAGTCTTCATTAAAGATGAGGTATGTTTATGTCCTCACCCTAGTTTTTTCCCGAAAGTAGTTTCACGATTTCATAGCAATCAGGCATTCGAGCTACCTGTCTTCCTAAAGCCACATGCAAATCCGAATGGAAAACATTTCACTCATAGGTTGTTAAACGAGCCTAGCGTTCGACATAGAAAAAGCTAAAGTCCACCCAACTGTTCGTAGCTATGGCTGACCAGATGAAAGGGTCTGCCAGGCTTTTCACAGGCAGCTTCATCTTGGATTACATTTGTTATGATCAGGCAGGTGTTTTGTTGCCGGCTATCCAGACTACTCATTCCACAAAGTCTCCACGGTCATTCTTAGGATGGATCCCTGTTCAGGACATTTGTAAACCAGTGACCTGGTCATCGGTGCACACATTCTCCTATTCCACCACCACTCAGCATTCCAGAGATGATGCCAATTTTGGCTGAACTATTCTGCAGTCCATGTGTCCATAAATTCCAATCCTGCCACCTATTCAACTGCCTGAAAGTCACCTAGAGTGCAATGCACATGCACAATCGTTCGAAGGAGAAAAAACTTTTATTAACCTTCTGTAACTGCTATTCTTCAAGGTGTGTTACACATGTCCATTGCGTGACCCACCCTCTTGCTTCTCTACATCAGAGATTTTCCAAAAAGATGGAATTGAGGGGGCAGCAGATCACCTGGGCTCTTTATGTTGGTGCCATTAGTGTGGGGAAGCAGAAGGTGCTGAAGCCCCTGTGACAGGTAACACTGAGGGAAAAATTTCTGGCAGCTGTGCTCGGGGCTCTCACACACCTAGAGTGCAATGGACATTTGCTACACATCTCAAAGAATAACTCTTACAGAAGGTTAGTAACCATTTTTTTCCGTGTGCTGAGTTAGTTGTTTGTTCAGAATATAGTTGAATTGCCATTTTGCTAACATTTTGTGTGGTTTGTTTCGATTGATGGCATTTTTTATCTGTTTTCAGTTACATTTGATGGCTAGATTCTATATCTATTATTTTTAGTTCAGATCCTTTCTGAATAATAATTTTTCATAGAACAGCAAAATGACTGTAAAGAAGGTAATTTTAAAACCTAACTGCCATGTTTGAAAGAATCACATAGCAAATCCTTTCAGAACTTAAACTTTGAAGCAATGCTTCCATTCACTGTCACTGTTTTGTGAAGGGCATCTGTTGTTCAGCAGGCAACCTGTAAACCCATCCAACTAGGGGGTTTTCTCCTGTTAGAAAAGGGACTCTCCTTCTTTGGATGCATAGACACAAGAAAACATAAGGAATGAAAAGAAAGGTTTTAGCTTTATTAGAGTGTGGTTTTAATTCTTGGCTCTCTGTTTTCCCCAAGATAATACCGAATTTGTAGCTAGTTTCTCAGTCCAGGGTCTTGTGCGTATCAGTCAGTAGCAGTCTCCTGAAACTTTAAGGACAGTACATGTAATGTTTCTTGAATGACCCCGTTCTCTTTGCTTCCACCGTCTGTCTTTGTGAACCATTCCACACATTTCTGATCTGTCAGCAAGCTTGAGAAATGTTTCCTGACATCTGTTGTGAATCACTTTCCTGTAACTGTTGTCTTTTCATTGTTCTATCAGTTATGACCTGAAAATGGGAAATGCAGTTCATTTAGCTATTTTAGTAAAGATTTTAAGTTTTAGGTTTTCTGAAAGTCTGAGACGTAATAGCCAGCCGTGTCTGTCTGTCTACATATATATATATATATATATATATATATATATATATATATAATTTATTTATTTATTTAAAATCATTCTTAGCACTGATCCCTGTTCAGGACATTTGTAAACCAGTACCTGGTCATCGGTGCACACATTCTCCTATTCCACCACCACTCAGCATTCCAGAGATGATGCCAGTTTTGGTGTTGAACAAGAACTGAGTGCTAAGGCATATATATATATATGCTCAGTTGTTTGACACATGGTTCTGATTTAGATATTCTTCAGAGGGTACAGGTTCTGCTCCATTGTAGTTTAGTTTATATGGAAAAATGTATTTTAGGAACGGAATTGAAATTCAACTCTGGAAAATTTTTTATATGTTCTAAACCACCCTTCGCAAAATTGTCATGAAAATTCAGTAGAGGAAATAAGTCTCCTAGAAAAACAGAGTCCTGTGGCACTTTTAAAGACTAACACATTTATTTATTGCATGAGCTTTCATGGGAGAAAATCCCACTTCATCAGATGCTTTGAAGATGGGGAACTTATAGAAAGTGTACTAGGTCTCCCTTATTGCTGGTAGCCTCTGCCCATGCATCATTTCTGTGGGGAGATAAAGAAACTGGGCTGGTTTCTCTGGCTCTGTGAATTTTTTTTCAGTAAGTGTGTTAGACAAAATAGCTTGAACTCCTTCATTTAACATAAACTTTTAGAACTGGGTCATGTTCCTATCAAGATCAGTAAGAATTTTTCCATTAACTCCAATGAGACTAAGATTGGACCCTTAATCACAGCTGGTGACGGAGCAACTCCAAATTTCATTTCAGTAATTGTCTATATTCTCGTAAGTTTGCCCAGCTAAAGCCTTTTTTTTTTTGGTTCAGTGATAATTTTTGACAATTTGATTCTATAGTAGAACCTCAGAGTTATCTCAGGGATAGAGATTGTTCATATCTCTGAACAAAATGTTGTGGTTGTTCTTTTGATAATTTAGAACTGAACATTGTCTTAATACAGCATTGCAATTTTACTGTGCAGAAGAAGAATGCTGCTTTTAACCATCTTAGTTTAAATGAAACAAGCTCGGAAAGTGTCCTTATTTTGTCTTATTTTTTATTAAAGTTTCTCTTTATTTTTATGTAGTTTACATTGAACAGAGTACAGTATATAAAGTATTTTGTTTCTGCTCCTGACTGCGTACTTCCAGTTTCAAATGCAATATGTGGCTGATCACTCAGTTTGTAACTTGGGTGTTAGAATCATAGAATATTAGGGCTGGAAGGGACCTCATGAGGCCATCTACTCCAACCCCCTGCTAGAAGCAGGAATACTCCCTCCCCCCTAATGACTTGGAGGTTCTTCTGTATCTAATTTCTCATGTTTGGGCCATTTTGGCCAATTTGTGACTATTTATTTATTTATTTATTTATTATTCATCTTACTTTTCTGTGGTATTGGTAAAGGTGAAATCTAAACTCTGTTGAACAGAGAACATGTCTGAATAGTGTTTTGTAGAGCTTACATTTTGATTATAAAGAAATTGCTTCTATAAGATTTTAATGGTTGCTTTCACAAAAATGAATCAGTCTCACAGATTAAAGCTATGACCTTCTATGCATTTCTTGAGGGAATTCAATACTTCCAGTGCCTTTCCAAATATTGCTTCCTTATCTTCATCTGATGTAATCATCAAAATCTGTTCTCTAGTGTCAAGACTTTTCTGACTGTAACTATCTTAACCTCCCTTGTTGCTTCAAATCAGAACTTCCCCACTATGTAGTAAAAATGTTGTAGCGGTAGTTAGCCGAGAGATCCTATCTCTCTGTCACCAATCGATTAATTGAATGTTGGTATGTGTGTTGTTTGCATTAGCAGTTAAAATCAACCTAAAAATTATTTTAGTTCTTATTTAACTATTTACCCCTCTTACATATCCCATGTAGGCCTAACAAAGGAAAGCGGCTTTAGTTATTTAATAATAATTTTATTTATTTTTAAAATGTTTGGAATAGGCCCAATCTGCTATGCACTCTGACACTTGCTATTTGTTCATTCTTTTGTATAATAAAGCAAATTGATTTCTTGATCAGATGACACTTTATAAACTACTTTGTAAAAATATTTTTCACTGCCACCAGCACATTATTTGTAAAACAAACAAGGAGTTCTGTGGCATTTTTAAAGACTAAAAATGTATTTATAAATTTTAGTCTTTAAAAGTGCCACAGGACTCCTTGTTTGTTTTGTTGAACTAGACTAACACGGCTTCCCCTTCGGAACTTGTCACATTATTTGTGTCTTTCTAACTGGGGTATTTTTAGACTTCAGGGGATCTTAGAGCACACTTTTTTGTATGTATTAACCAGGTGGATATTTAGAGCAAGAAATTGTTTACAGATTGAACCTTTTTGTTATACTTCGCTCTGTGCATTTTAAGGGATTGTTTGATACAATTGCCATGCTAATATGTTTTACAACAGTGATTGGCTGGGGAGCTGCCAAATGCCTAAATATTCTGAATACGTACAGGCCTTCTATTGTAAGATGTGTTTGTGTTGTTTAATAAGAGTATAAAATGCAGAATTGCTTTGGCAGTGATCTCTAGATTAGTTATAGGTGTTCTCCTTTGGATCAATGGATGTATGTTTTGTTGTATTATTCAAAATACTTTAGTTATTTTACCTGTCTTCCTGTGTTGCCACTCTCCTATAAAATCGATCTATACGTCTGAGACTTCGAGGGAGACATCTTCACATCGAAAACAAAGCTCTAGATAATGTTTTGTTGCTTGGGGCAATGATAACCATCACATATCTACATGTAAAACATCCTGAAACATAGCTACATGAAACTACACTTGCATTAAGGTTGACTTACAAGTCTAAGTCATGTTAGTTATCCTGTGTTTGATAAGTGTCCTTTAAAATGGCTTTCTACTTAGCATATTCCTGCAGTAGTAACTAATGCAAGAACTGGATTGGCAGAAGTGGCACTATTTTTAATTCACTCCATGACACGATTTCAAGTCAGAGTAACTCGGCAGTCATCATGTGTCATATAACACCACAAAATTTGTGGATCTGAGAGCTCGTATCTAAAGTGCAGTGAATTGTAATGCACTCCAGGTTTTACATCACATGAATGTCTTGGACAGCGAGTGTTAGCTGTAGAGGGATCAATAGTCTCAATCAAGTTATTAGAAATGGCCAGTAGAAAGACGTGGCCAGAGTGGGATGCTCTGATTCAGCAACCCTATCAGTAGACACGCTGGCAGAACTCTTCTTTAGTGCCAAGAAAGGGCTCTCCATCCTCGGGAGCCAGCTGGCTCATTTACGTTCCCTGCCTGAGTGTGGTGGAGCTGTAAGTGGAAGTGATTTGCTGCGTCTGGCTTTACAGAAAGCTCAGGTCACCAGCAGGATCTTGGACATCAGGATTACCCAAATGCGTGACACTTTTGTAAAGAGATGGCATTCTGTACAGAGCTTGTTTCATGTGTGTAGGATATTCTTTGAGGTTTTCCTTAGAGTAACATTGGATGTGTCAGAAGGGTTAAAAATTCTCCCATAGGTGTTTCTGTAGAAGAATAAAATCCAGTGTCTTTCTAGTCGCTCTAGTTCCAGTACCCTTCCTTCGATAATGGCCATTGTTGGCTGCTTCAGGGGAAAGTTCCCAAATACGTCATACTAGCCACATACAGCCTAGATGGAGGTGCTGTTAGGGGGGTGCATAAATGGTTGGAACCCCGTTCCCACAGAGGAGTTATCAGTTCCCAGTCAAGTTGGAAGACACATGGACTATGACCCTGCAGGGATCAGTTCTGGATCCAGTTCATTTAAAACTCTTCATCAATGATTCAGAGAATGGCATAGAGAGTGCACTTACTAAGTTTGTGAACAATATCAAAATGGGAGGAGTTGCAAATGATTTGGAGGATGGGATTAAAATTCAGACTGAGCTGGCCAAACTGGAGAAATGGTCTGAAGGAAATCGGATGAAATTCAGTAAGGACACATGCAAACAGCTGTGCTTAGGAAGGAACAGTCAGTCACGCACACAGAAAATGGGAAATGACTTCTAGGCAGGAGTATTGTGGAAAGGGACGTGGGGGTCATAGTGGACCACAAGTGAAATACGAATCAACAGTGTCACACTACTGCAAAAAATAAGCTAATATCATTTGGGATATATTAGCAGTAATGTTTCAAGCAAGGTTCAAGAGGTAATTCTTCTACTGTACTCAGTGCTGATTAGGACTCAGTTGGTGCATTATGTCTATTTCTCGGTGCCACATTTCACAACAGGTGTGAACAAACTGGAGAAAGTCCAGAGAAGAGCAACAAAAAATATTAAAAATCTAAAAAACATGACCTCTGAGGGAAGATTGGGGGGGGAGGGAGAGAGAATGGTTTCCTTTGGTCTAGAGAAGACTGAAGGGGACATAACGAGTTTTCAGGTACATACAAGGTTGTTAAAAGAAGGGAGAAAAAATGTTCTTGTTAACCTCTAAGGATTGAGTGAGAAGCAATGGGCTTAAATTGCGGCAAAGTATGTGTAGGTTGGATGTCAGGAAAAACTTCCTAACTGTCAGGGGAGTTGAAACACTGGAACAAATCGCCTAGGGATGTTGTAGAATGTTCGTCACTGGAGGTTTTGAAGAACAGGAGAGACAAATACCTGTCAGGAATAATCTGGCTATTATGTTGTCCTTCCTGAGTGCAGGGATGAACTAAAAGACCTCTTAAGGTCCCATCTAGTCCCTCAATTTTGTCTTAAACTCACTAGCTCTTACTATTTTTCATAGAACGTTCTTTTAACTTCGGGAGAAGCTACTCACTTCATTAATGTCATTGGAGCTGTGAGTTCCACAAGTTAAAATTTGCTCTGCTTTTCTGGAATTCATTGGGATGCTGATTTCTTAGAAATGTTGCTTGCTGAGTGTGTGGTATGATAGCATTTCCTGCTACTTGGCTCTGGGGTTTTTTAAGTGGATGGGTAACTTCTGTTTCATTAACACTTCCTTTGAATCCATTATAGCAAAACTGATAAACTGTTGTCATCCTGCAATATGGAAACTAGGGGAAAAGAGGAAATGGGCATAATTATTTCAGGCATAGAGCAATACGTATGTAATACATGATTAGAAAAAGTGGTGGAAGCAGATAGGCCAAGAAATAAAAGGGTTGAAGAATGTGAAATCAAAAAGCAGAAAGATGAGTTTAGAAAGGGGCAGCATTATGAACCAGGTGGCCATTTCCTGTTCCTACATTTTTATGTTTTTCAGAGAATTTCCAAGTCTTGCGAACAGAGATCAGTCATTGACATGCTAGGAAGTACCAAAATGACAGCCAGAAATGCCTGGTAGGAGTTAGGGGGAAAGAGTGGATTAACACAAAAAGGGCTAAATTCCAGCCATGATGGAGTTTCAGAAGAAAAAGAAAAATATCTTGCTTGGTTTTCTTAATTATCCTTATATTCTTTCAGGTCTTGGAGGTTTTTTTAGTGATGCAGGTACATTTGTGTGGTTGGGAAAAAAAAAAAAAAAAGCAGCAGTGGAATCAAACAGAAAATAGGGCTCCTCTAGTTTAGTTTCTTTGATAGTAAGCTTGAGAACCAGAGATGGTTGGGAGTTCATTACTGGGTTGGCAGTTCTTGCCTTCAGTCCTTCTTTCCACCTGGTATGTCTGTGACAAGACAGGCTCTTTTGTCTAATAAGGCCCAGTCCTGCTACCTTTACACTCTGAAGAGATTAGGTAATCTCTTGAGACGTTTATACCTAGTTAGTGTTGCTGGATTCAGCACCTGTTTCAGATGGGGCATTTCTACCACTTTCCCTCTGTTACGTTTTTGTAATTTGCCATTTGTTCAGACTTTGGAGTCTGTGCAGACTTTACCATATGAAATTTTCAATGCATAAAAAATCGGCACAGAATGTGTGTGTTTGATGCCACAGCATACTTTATTGCTGTATAATACGTTGGCTTTGCCTGTCATGCGTCAGAAATACATTGCCGTTGTCGAAGTTGCAGTGGGAGGAGTGTGTTTGTTTTTACTATAGATACCTATTATCAATTTGGATCAGTTAGCTGATCAAAAATTAAGCCAGTGACGTACAGCAGAACCACCCCCAACTTGTGTGTGGAAGATGCAATCCCAAGAAATTCTCTTGATAAACTACGCGGATTGTAAGCTCTTTAGGCCAAGGACTGTCTTTTTAGCTCTTTGTTTGTACAGTGTCTCCCAGTGATGTGGCATCTGCAAACAGTGTATTTGGCAGCAATTATCGTAATGCTACAATTGAAGATTTCTAGAGCATTCATCATACAGTGCTGAGTCCTGCTGTTGGGAACAGGGCCGTTTGGGTAATGTCCAAATCTGTGGCGCTGCATTATGGATTGTGTAAGAAGGGTCGGTGCTTGCGGCCTCCTCTCCACACTGAAGAGAAACCACTGAGACTGTAACAGATTAGCCAGGCCTGAGCAAAAGATCTGCTCAGCATATCTTGGTGGTTGGGAACCACTGAGGTAGTAAGTGTAAAAAATCATAGTGAGGGTTAGGAGTAATAGGCATTTATATGAGACAAAGCCCCAAATATCAGAACTACCACCATAAAATCGGAACATCTGGTCACCGCAACTACAGTGCATGCCAAAATACCACTCTTGTGTTTTACTTGAATAGCTTTGTGAAAATTTTAACATTTGTCCGTGTAATCTGTTTGAGTGTAATGCAAACAATCCAATTGTCATTCTTTGTGCTATCAAAGGAATAATTCAGATTATTTTGAAAGTTTACCTCAAAATATCAAAATAATTAAATTTCTCTTTCCTTTTTTAAGCAACTGGAAGAAAAACTAAAAGGGCAGGCTGACTATGAAGAGGTTAAGAAAGAATTAAAGTAAGTGTTAAATGCTTACATAATTTCTTCACAAACTGTAGATTAATAATGCTTGTTAAATGAAGTCACAACTCTGTGTTCTTGGAAGGGTAAAGATTAACTCAAAACAGCAAAAGCGAGGAAATAGAGTTTTGGCTGAAAGTTCATCCAGAGCCTAGTAGAGTTGTTCTATCACTGTGGTTCTCCAGCTGTGCTCCTTGGTTCCTACTAGGACATTGCGAGTTGCAAATGGTGGGGGAGGTGTCCATGAAATAATCCGTCCATTAAATTATTGATCACTTTAAGGGAAAAGTTTAAGAACCTTAGGGATATTGAACGACACAGAACCAACGGATGAGTTAAATGTGAGTCTCTGTAACTTTTTGCTTTTGTCCATCCATGTCCAGCACTTACCATTTCAATGTCTTGGTGTTTACAGTAAGTTTTTTAATGGAACTCTGGTTTTGAACTAAAACCACAAACAGTATCTCGGTGACTCAAGGCGTACGTGCCTTACACGTTGTTTCGACTGTAATTTTTAAGATGCAAACTGCCAGCCTAGGTGCAATTTTTTGAATACAAAAATAGTTGCTATAAATGCAAGAAGTCCTCCTTTTATCCATTTGGAATTTTGTGTTTGCATTTTTTATAGTTTAAAAGCCAGTGTTATATTGGCCACTGAAGTTCTTTCGGCTCAGGAGAGGGAAGTAGTGTATCCATGTTCATAGGTCAGTGGGGAATCTGGGGAGTGGATTTGGTTTGGTGAACAAAAGCATGGATCAGATCCTGACTCTGTTATGTTTAAACCACCATGGTGACAGTTCTGGCTCCTTGCCAGCCATACAGATCAGGGTAACATTGGTATTTTCAACACAATAAAATAAATGACTAATTAATTATTTAAATTGATGACTACTGCAGTACTAAGCAGGTCTTATGAAGAACATCACTATTTCATGGATATTTTGGGTAAATTTAACTAAGGTGACTTCTTCTGATACGCATGGATGCGGTTTCGTAGATTTCAATGGATTTGTGTCCTCTTCAGTGGTAGCATAACAGGGACTGGAGCTACCCCAACCACCTCAGTAGAGTTCTGCCCTGGAACCTGTGCCTGTCTTAGCTAAAACTTAGTTCAGCTTGCATGTGGGCAGCTGAGGAAGGAAAAGACCAGATGTGTTCTACCAATTTCATCTTGGACTATCACTTATGCTTGGAAGTCTTTTGGCTCTCGTCCCAGCTTTTCATTCTGGTGCACAGGTAGACCATTTTTGCTTGCTGTACAGTAGCTAAGTTTCTGATCTGGGGAGATTGCTTTAGAGGAGGAGGATGGCGTGGCAGCAAAACTCTATGGAGTGGCTGTCTGTAGAGCTTCTGAAGGCATATGATCCAGTGGCTGGTGCTGGTGGCTGTGGTATTTGTAGAGGCAATGAGGACTTTTTAAAGGCCTCCATCAAAAGAGACCAACTGCTGCTACCAGCACTGCTGGAAAGACACCCACAAGGGTTTAGGAGAAGCAGACCATGAGGGTCCCTGTAAAGCTCTCCTGTGCAAGGTGGGGAAATAAGTAAGGTGCCAGTGAGTTTTTTCACCTCCCTGTTGATTGGTGCTAGAGTTGTATGGATCCCCCATACCTTATATAACATAGCCAGTGACTTAAAGCTACAGTATGGCTCTGATTTTGAATATCGTATTACTAAATATTGTGAGGAGGCCAGACTAGAATGATCATATTGATCCCTCTGACCTTACAGTCTTTGAGTAAATATAATCAAACAGAAATGCATGGCCACTTTACGGTGCCATGTCTGTAGCCGTGACGGTCAGCTTGTTCGTAAGTAAGTATGGGTGTGTGTGAAAGGCAATGGAGTTAGAAGTTCTCTAGTTAGCCATTAAATAGGTTCAACATAAGCAGCACAATGCAAGCTTCCTAAAACCACAATAAACAAAACATTCATGTGGTGTGATGATTGCTGCTGACTTTTTAAACACTGCACACGTTGTATTAGGATTCTGTAGGAGTTAAGGCTCACATTTCTACATAAACTCTCAGGTTCTTCCACACAGTCTCATGGTGCTTAGAGGATCCAAGATTGTAGCCTCACCAGCAAAGAGATCTGGTTTTAAAAGATGTCAGTCTTTTGTCTGATGGTATTCCTTGTTTCAGATGCTGCCTCACTTGGTTCTGAGAGTGACACTTGAAATCTCATTACTTCATCTAGGCGAGGAAGGAGCTGCCTGTTTGGCTCTCTGGTTACAAGAGGGCATAGCAGTGAAGACTTCTAGTTTCAGGGCATCTAATAGTTGAGTTTCTTTGCAGGAGACAAAAAAATCATACCCGAGGCACCAAGAAGCTTGCCCAGATGCCTAAATTGGCATCAATGTACACAGCTGAATCAAGATAAGGACTTCAAATCCCACCAGTAACACTCCCAGGGCCAGATCTGCGAGTCCTTTCAAATGAGTCAGAAAGCTTACTCTTCTGGTTCCCTCAGTTCCAATTTCCACCTCCCAAGACTCCATCTTTTCAGAAAGAGGAGCTGCAGAGGTGTTCCAACGGTTGTGGAGCTGTCAGATCATTCTGATAAAGTGCATCAGCTGGCTCCCAAGTTGCTTTTTGCAGCTCTGAGATGTTACTGACAGAGACACCTAAATCGTAATAATAATTGAGCTCATTTATTCTCCAAAAAAAGGAAGAACAAAATCACTGTGGGTCTCAAGGGAAAAAAGAATACTGGCCTGTAAACTTCCTGGTTCCATTCACACTGAAGCCTGGTGTCAACTACCTCACAGTTCTCTTCTGCAGATTAAATATTTCTAACATGCTTTATATATGAAATGTGCCCTGTACGTGTTAAATGGGTTGGTTTGGGTTTTTTCCAGTAAATGAATGTCCTCTATGTAAGTAAGAAGGGGCAGTCATTCAGTTACATTAAATCACCATCTGCTGTGGATCTCTTAAAAAAAAAATAATAATAATAATTTAAAAAGCCAACCCACAGCAGTATGTTTTGATTCCTATATTGTTAGTCTAACCCAAAGCTTGAGTAGCGGGAGAGAAATGTAACTATATTCTTTAATTGTTATGTAGTTTAACACAATATTGAGAATGAAACTGTGTCAAATTCTACTCAGTACATTTATAAATGTTTGGATCTTTTTTATATCTTAAGAAATACTGAAAAGTTCATCTTCCCCATGCTGTAAAGCAGGATGTTATTAAAATGAAGAACTGCCTTTTAGGCTGTAGTGCATTGATCAGAAAAATAATTTGTGCTTGTATGTTTTTTATATGTGAACCGGTATATTTTATACACACTACTATAACAGTGATGACTGTTTTGTTATAACTTTTTCATTCCCTTCAAGCTTCACAGATAAATTGATATTGTTTCTGACAGCTTCAAATGTTATATCCTTATTAACCTTTAAATTTATGCTCTGAACTGGCCTGGTGGGATTGTATATAGAATGATTTAGATGACGCTTGAGAAAATGTTCTTATCCAATAACTAGTTGGAATAGTTATTCTGTATTCATTATCAGATTATATTACGGTGAGGAAAGTTGTTCAAGTCATCACTTATGGTGTTCCTGGAGAGTAGCAAATTATAACCCTGTTGCTCATTAGTGGAAGTGTTATGAAAAGAAGAAACAGAAAATAACTCATTTTTCACCCTTTACAGTATACTGAAGTCCATGGAGTTTTCACCATCTGAGGGCTCTGGTGCACAGGTACTGAATCTACTTTCGTTTTCTTAATTCTTTCTTTGGTTCAGTTAGTGAAGATAACTTGTGTTCCCTACGGTAAGCATGAACAATGTCCTGTTGATCTACAAACTGTAGGCTCTTGTGGTACACCAGTTGATCATTGGCTTCTCGAGCCTCTTCCGTTAAAGCTGAATTGAACATTTTGCCTGTTAATTAAATTTTCTTCAAGTGGTCAAGGGCAAGGAGTGACATTTCAGCTGGTGTTTGGGTGAATAACCAGAATGCTGTAAAGCTGTCATTGACACGCAATTAAACTGAACCTTTCCTTGGGTAGGTATTGAATTGATATTGGGCTAAAAACCTCGTTCAGCAATTTTAAAGTATTGAATAGCCTTGAATGTACCATTCACAAAGGAAAGTAAACAGCCCTTTGAACACTGAAGAAAGTGTAGAAATTTCTGATACTCTAGCATGCTGATCTCACTGATGATCACAGGTTATGAATTGGATTCCTGCTTCTGAATATCAATATTCCAGGCATAAAAAAGATTACTTTTAATATGCTTTTTGAGGATTAAGAGTTAGGTATTTAGTGGAAGATAAATGGCCAGTTTCCGTGACCGATTTAATTTATGTTCATATGGTCTGTTTGCATTGAAACACACAGCATTTCAAGGAAGTATTTAATGCCAATGTAGTGACTTGGTCCAGGATGAAGAAATATTATGTTAACTAATATTTCAGTCAAATTAAAACAGCTTTTTAGTTGTTCATCTCAAACTATATCAGCACTATTTTTTTTAAAAAAAAGGCAATACTGAGTTGATGGTGATTTATGTTGAAAATGAAACAGCATAGCTTGTTCAGTACCACGTGTAAGAATCCAAATAGTCACATAAATATATACATGATGAATTCTATAGCCTCAGTCACAGCAAAGGCAAGTGCTTGCTGCTTTTTCTCTGAATTCTTTCACAATAGCTGAATGACACCCTCCCCACCCCCCAAACTGTTTAATGTCTTCCTGGATAACCTGGAGAACAAACCTCACATTCTGACTGTCTTTAGGATGCATCCAAACCACTGGAGGTGTTGCTGCTGGAGAAAAATCGCTCATTGCAGTCTGAGAACGCCACGCTGCGCATCACGAATAGCGACCTGAGCGGTAGGTTGATGGGATTTTCTGCTGTGATACTTTGTTTACTGTCTGTGAGGGGAAAGGAGAATGAATGTGAGATGAGAGCTCAAGCTAGTGTGTGACAGAAAGATTAATGGACAACAAGGACCTTGAATAATGTTTGATTTTGCCATTTTATAGGCTGGATAATAGAATAAGACTTGGAGACCTGAGAGACACTCAGAAGGTTAGAAAAGAGAGGGATTATATGCTGTGTACCGAATGGGAGCATTCAAGGCTCTTCTCAATTTCAGTAACAAAATCAGCAGAGGTGCAAAAAGCTCCCTTCTCCTCTCCCTCTTTTCTCCCACCCCCCATGTGAAACCAAGTGTTTGCATGCAGAACACAATAGTCTTCTCATCTAATATACTTAGATGTTTTCATTAGCAGATGGATTTAAAAGGCCAAATACTGTAGTAGCTGTGTCTTTATTAGCTTTCCTATTGTGGGCATTTTACACTTCCTGTGCACATTTTGTAAAGGATGGAGCCATGGAATTTCTAGCTACATTAATGCTTACGGGTTTTGCTGCTGGGAAAGAGTTAAAAGTTGCCACTGGCACTGGAGTTTCCGACCTTCTGAAATGTGGACGACTTTCATTGAGCAATCTTGCTGCATCCACTTCAATGTGATTCCTTTAATTAAATTGATTTGTTCCAAAATGTAAATGTTTGCTGCATTAGGTTCAGCCAGGTCTGTCAAGTGATGTCTTTGAATAAGAGACACTAAAGAAACCTGTTGTTTGTTGTCTGTAACTGACTTTCTTCATGTAACTGGTTTAGTTTGAGTTTGTAAGGGGGATTCTCCAGGCTGCGACATACAAGAAAGGTGCAAACATGAAATGCATGTTGTTTGTTTTGGGGGCCGCCTTTGGCATATTAAAATTTAAATTCATAAAAAACCCAAAAAACTCACCACCTCATTGGCCCTTGTAAAAACTGCACTTTTTCCCTTTTGTGGGGCAAACTTTGCATTTTATCTTGGTTTTTCCCTTTTTAATCCCCCATAATGCATTATGTTTGACCTTCCTTGTAGGGTCAGCCAGGAGAAAAGGGAAAGACCAGCCTGAGAGTCAGCGTCCTGCAACCTTGCCGGCCTCCCCTCCTTCTCAGTTGCACCGCAACACAGGGGAGCAGGCTTCCAATACTAATGGTACACACCAGTTCTCACCAGCGGGTTTAAGTCAAGACTTTTTCAGCTCATCCCTGGCAAGCCCCAGCTTACCCCTGGCTTCCACAGGAAAATTTGCACTAAACTCTCTCCTCCAGCGACAGCTAATGCAGTCTTTCTACTCCAAGGCAATGCAGGAAGCAGGAAGCACAAGCATGATCTTTTCAACAGGTCCTTACAGCACAAACTCCATATCTTCCCAAAGTCCATCACAACAGAGTCCAGATGTTAATGGCATGGCCCCGTCTCCCAGCCAGTCAGAAAGCGCTGGGAGCGTCTCTGAAGGAGAGGAGATAGACACAGCAGAGATTGCACGGCAGGTGAAAGAGCAATTGATCAAGCACAATATTGGACAGCGGATATTTGGACATTATGTCTTGGGACTGTCACAAGGGTCTGTGAGCGAGATACTAGCCCGGCCAAAGCCATGGAACAAACTAACTGTGCGAGGCAAGGAGCCGTTTCACAAGATGAAGCAGTTCCTCTCAGATGAGCAGAACATCCTGGCGCTACGCAGCATCCAAGGGAGACAAAGAGGTAAGATCTGTTTACTGTTGATTTTAGCTTTTGGTCTCATGGGCTGTGAATATGCGAAACAGTGAAAACGTTTCTCCTAGACCATTTCTGCAACGGAATTGGTTTTCGCTTGACTCATTAACAGAGCCACAGGGCAGCAACATGGGCTCTACAAAAAGTAACTTTTCTGCATTGTTGTCCAGCCATTATGCAGTATAGTATGTTTGACACTGAGAAGCAAAGATTTTTTTTACACAATGCACTGGACTGATTTTTGGTAAGGGTGGAGAGTTGGCATAGCAAAACCTGTTTTAATTGGTAATGGCCCTGTATCAGAATGAACGTCGGCCACCATGTGTACCTCCAAAATTATATAGGCTGAGAACGTGTGTTTATTGCGCCCTTAATCATCCTGGTGGCTTTATATGGTTTTAAAATATGAGTGATGCATAAAATCACTTAAAAGCAGCTTTGCTTATTTAAATGGGACATTTTGAGAAGTAACATGCATTTCCACCTCAGTGTGATTCATTTTAAATAAAGACTGAAGCTTCCATTTCAGAAAATGAAAAGTTGTTAGAAACCTAGAAATAGTTAAAAGAACAGGCAGAATTTTCACGGGCTGTTTAACTGAAAATGAATATCATTGCGCTCATAATTCGTTCTTCCTTTTGATGATTAGACTTGGGAGGTTTAGCTACCCATCTTTAGACATTTACTTCTATCTGGTTAACCTTCTTTTCTGTATGTAGATGTCATTTTTATTAACAAATCCATCAGCCTTGCTTTTTCCAAAGTAGCTTGCTCTTCTAATGCTCAGGCAAAAATGCAAAGGGCTCAAGAGAAGCTTGAACCCTTGTATTTAGTGACAGGCAGCTATCTTTTCATGTCACACAGCCCGTGATGTCAGCACAACCATCCCCTGATTGTTTTGTTCTTACCAAACTTGTTTTTCAACAGAGAATCCAGGCCAGAACCTGAACAGACTATTTCAGGAAGTACCGAAACGAAGAAATGGGTCTGAAGGTACGTCACAGGCAGGTGTTTTTCTTTGCAGTTAATATCTAGAAAATGGAGTGTGCTTTAGCTATGTGTTTCCTTAAAGCTGTGCAGTTTGATTCTGGCCTGGAATCTGATGGAAAAACAGACAGTAAGTATAAAACAAGCCATGGGTTAGAAGAACAATTCACTTTTTCTACTTCCACTGCTACCTGACTCACCTGACTTGGTCTGGGTAATCTCTCTGTGCCCCATCCAAATACGCTTGACTATAAAAAGAGAGAAGTGAGAGAAGTGGCATTACAAATAATGAAAACTACTGAGAGAATTGTCTTGGCTATCTTCCTTCTTACTTTCAAGCAAGAAAGTTATCCAGTAGTCGGTAATTTCGACACGAATAGGTAAAAAAGTATACTGTGTCTAGTATGGATACTACCCTTTTCCTAGGATTTTGAGTCCATGTGGACAAATACACTCAAAACAAAACAAAAAATAAAATAAAAGCCACCCTAAAACATAGCTGTTTTGTTTCTCGCAGAAAATCCTATGGCCCCTCTTAATGATGTCATGTGTATCTAGATCATTACTAAAGGATGAAAAAAACACTAAGCTAAAGTAACCTTCTAAATCATTAGGACTTTTTTTCCTCCCTTGCCTTAAAAACTAGAAATAAGCCTCAAGTTATAAGGGAATATCTTAAGGTTATCGGTGCTTAAAAATGTGTTGCTCCTAATGTTTTGACATCCTAGAGAGGTAAAATAAACCAGAATAAATATTGCTTTCTTATATCCAATGTTCTCTATTGTAGATTCCAGTCTGGGATAAATGTACAGTGTATTTTTGTCATATAGGGTCAAACCGGTTAATGCATTCTTTTAAAAGTGGTTCATACCATTATGTTTTTAGTTCCATCCAAAAAGGGAATAGACTAAACGTATTTTAAAATTCTTGCTAGATAGTACAATTTGTCTATTGCTTGAAACCGAGTACATTCTACTATTCTTCTACTATTTGGGGATATATTAAAGTTATCCTGTACCTGCTGCGGAATGACAACATACTGTGTATTTTCAAGCAGGGAAAATATCTCGAAAAGAAAAGAAAGAAGTTTCCAGTACTAGTTAAGATCAATGAATCTTAAAATCCTCCCAATGAGTGCTTACAAGCACCTCTGCAAACAGAGATCAGAATAAATTACAGTCCTTACTGAGCAGTGTATACCCACAGCACTTACAGAAAAGATTGCTTAACAGCATTAGTTTCCTTTTTCTCTTCAGGTAACATAACCACCAGAATCCGAACCGCAGAGACTGGCTCTGATGAAGCCATCAAATCCATTCTAGAACAAGCCAAAAGGGAGCTTCAAGTACAGAAAACAGGTACAGGATCGTTTTGTCTCTTGTTCCTCTTACTTCAGAATATAATTAAAACAATTATCCTGGGCTTTCTAGCTGGCTAATTACATTATTCAAATCTAGAACGTATTTTCTCAGAACTTATTTGGGAGTGACGAGTGATTTGTGTCTAATATATAGGAAAACATCACAGTTCTCCTGTTCGTGCCTGGCTCCTGGGGGAAAGTAAGTTGGGACACCAGTTACATGGTGCCGCATACGTCTGTCTGCCCTTGAGCTAGCCCTTAACTAGTATCTTCTCACTGCACCACTTGTTTCGGGAAGGGGGATTGTAACATCACCATTACTTGGATCTGACTTCGGCTTTGTTTGCTGGTGTAGAATGCAGGGTTCATTTTTATGTAAATTGTTCAATGGAGATTTGCTTTCCATTTCTTGTTTTTAAAAATGTGTTTCAGAATGGTCGGTTGCAATTTCAAAAAGTGTTTCCTTTTCCAGTGTACCTATCCGTGTAATTTTCCATGCATTTGACAGCTATCCCCGCTGCTTAACTAACCCTCCAATCCTGCTTATCCATTTAAGGAGCTGGCACTGCACTAGAAAGTACTTTTGCATTAAATTTCCATTTTAGAAATAAATGTTGGTTTATTAAAGTGGACGGTCAGCTTTCAAATTAGCACAAAACCACAAGAATAATGGAAAGCTGGTTTTAGCAAACATAATAAGATATTAGATACCTAAATGTGGAGTGGATACAGTCATTCAAAAGCAGTTTAATAATAACTCCCATATGAGGATCTAAAAGTGCTTTTTAGACATTAATTAAGCCTAAAACTTCTTATGAGATAAATAGTTAGAAAAAGCAGAAGAGGCATTCCTGTTGACTCTTTTCCTTTGTCCTCATTTCTGATTTATTTTGTGGTGTGTGAAGGAGAAGGGAGAGAGGGTGGCAGAATGAAAACATGCATAGATGACGCACAATATTATTTTGGATAATATACTTAATCATTTTAATCCTATTTATTTTCATTTGTGGCTACTTCTTGAAATGCACCTCTCCCTTAGTCACATCAGATGCTTCACATTGCCCAGCCTCCATAGTGGAGTCCTGATAAAAGTATAGTTTTTAAACCTTGGAATTCATCTTCTACTGAGGCCTCAGTGGAGACTAAAGCCGAATGCAGAAGACCTTACCAAAGGTCCTGACTCTGAAGAAGGGTACATTTGGACTCTCCTCTGCTGCTCCATATATTGGCTGAAGAAGGCCACATCAGCACTGGTTCCCCACTAATACCCTTCATTGGGACTCTGCGTCGTCTCTTTGATGCCCTTGGGCTCCATATAGATGAGAGAGCAAAAGTTCTTTCCTAGAGCTTCTGCTTGTCATTGCAGACCGCTATGGCTGGATATAAAGCTTAGCTTTAAAACTGATGAATAATCATATTCTTTTTAGTGACGTTTCATTTGTAGCATTATCGGGGGAGGGAGGAGTAAGCCAATTAGTCAGCAAAAAGAAAGAATATGAGGTTTTTAAATTTGTTTTGTGTAAGAACATAAGTACAACCGTACTGAATCAGACCAATGGTCCATCTAGCATAGTATCCTTTCTTCTGCCAGTGGCCAGTGCCAGATGCTTGAGAGAAAATTACTAGAACAGGTCATCTGCCATTTCCAGCCTCTGGCAAACAGCAGTCCCTGCCTGTCCTGGCTAATAGCCATTGACGGACCTATCCTCCATGAACTAACTTAGTTCTTCTTTGAAATCCTGTATGGTCCTGGCCTTAACAACATACTCTGGCAAGGAATTCCTCAGGTTGACTGTGTTGTGTGAATAAATAATTCCTTTTATTTGTTTTCAACCTGCTGTCTATTAATTTCATTTGGAAGCTTATTTAAATAATGGGTTATATACCACAGTTAGTAGTTCTGCAGTTTCACATTTGAGTTCCTTCAGAGCTCTTGGGTGGATCCCAGCTGTTCCTAGTGACTTAGCACTGTTTAATTTCTCAGTGTGTTCCAAAACCACCTCTAATGACACCTTCGTTTGGGACGGTTCCTCATATTTGTCCTTCAGAACTCTTCTGTCCTTCAGAGCTCTTGGGTGGATCCCATCTGGTCCTGGTGACTTAGTACTGTTTAATTTCTCAGTGTGTTTCAAAACCACCTCTAATGACACCTTCGTTTGGGACAGTTCCTCATATTAGTCACCTAAAAAGAATGGCTCAGGTTTGGAAATCTCCTTCACGTCACGAGCCGTGAATACCAATGCAAAGAATTCATTTAGTTTCTCCACAATAGCCTTGTCTTCCATAGGTGCCCCTTAGTATTTCGATTGCCCTCTGGCCCCATTAGTTGTTTAGCAGCCTCCTCTCTTTGATGTGCTTAAATTTGGTTTTTACTTTTTGAGTCTTTGTTTAGCTGTCCTTCAAATTCTTTTTTTGGCTTCCTGATTATATTTTTACACTCGACTTGCCAGAGTGTATGCGCCTTTTCTTTTTTCCTCAGTAGAATTTAACTTCCATTTTTTAAAGAATATCGTTTTGTCTCCAACTGCTTCTTTACTTTCTTGTGTAGCCATGATAGCACTTGTCCTCTCCCTGTGTTTTAACTTGGGGTATATGTTTACATTGAGCCTTTACTATGGGGTCTTTAAAAAGTTTCCATGCAGTTTGCAGGGATTTCACTTTTGGCACTGTATTTTTTAATTTCTGTTGAAATGAATTTATCATTGTTGTGTAGTTCCCCTTTCTGAAGTTAAATGCTACCGTGATGGGCTACTTTGAGATCAGTTTCCCTTCTTGCAGAGATGTTAAATTTTATTATGTTCTAGTCACTCTACCAAGAGGTTCAGTTATATTCACCTCTTGGACCAGATCCTGAGCTCCATTTAGGACTGAATCAAGAATTGCCTCTCCCCTTCTGGGTTCTAGCTGCTCAAAAAAGCAGTCATTTAAGGCATCCAGAAACTTGATCTTTGCATCCCATCCTGAAGCGACATGTATCCAATCAACATGGGAATCGTTGAAATGAGGCTTTTTAAAAAATTTTGTTAGCCTCTCTAATCTCCCTGAGCATTTCAGAATCAGGCACCATCCTTATCAGGTGGTCGGTAGTATACCCGTATTATTTACTCCCTGGAGAGATTCTAGGGCACACTTGGGTTCAGTTAAGATTATTTCATTTGTCTCTGTGCTTTTCTTCACATACAGTGCTACTCCCCCACCAGAAAGATCCTTTCTGTAGGTAGAAGGATTAACCCTGTCAGAGTATATCAGGACCCTAATGGTGCAACTGGGTAACCTGGGTTTTGTTTGTGCCCAATTCATGTTGGGGTGACAGAGAAGCAAGTGGTTCAGCAAATATATCTGGGACCATAAAATATTAGTCACTTTAGGGGCAGTATATATTTGGGTGGGAAAAACACAGCTGGTTTTTGTTTGCAGTACATAACAGTTGTACACATGCAGTTTGGGTGTCTGTGTGCACGTGTGGCCATAAATATTTTCTTTGAAAATTGTCATCTTTGATTGCGCAAATCTAATGTAAGGTATGCACACCAAGTATTTGCTCACAGGCTTTTTAGGAAACCTTTACACTGAAATGAGAATAGCATGTATTGTATGTAAAAGGTATTGAATTTCCTCTTTGGTTTGTTTTCACAGCTGAGCCGGCTCAGCCACCTTCTGCATCCAGCGGTGGCAATTCTGATGAGACCATTCGATCCATTCTGCAGCAAGCCCGACGTGAAATGGAAGCACAGCAGGCTGCCCTGGAACCTGCCTTAAAAACACCTTTGTCTCAAGCTGACATTTCCATCTTGTCCCCAAAAGTAATATCTACATCTGGGATGGCTTCAGTTTCCAGTTATTCTCCATTGGCCATGTCCCTGAAGAAACATGCATCTCTTGTGGATTCTAATATATCTGCCTTGCAAAACCTGTCAGGGCTAAAAAAAGAGCACCAGGAGACAGCGGTTTTAGAGCTCCATGGAGTAGCTGATTGTGCACAAGGAGTGCTGAGGCATGTTAAAAATGAATTGGGACGTGGTGGTGTTTGGAAGGACCATTGGCGGAACACTGTTCATCATGAGAGAAGAAATACCGCTCTTCCTGAAGATACAAAGGTTGAGGAAGCCAGCAGTGGAAAAGAAAAGGTCAGCAACCAGACAAGGTCAGATCGTAGCCAGCTACAAGGACCGTCCTCTTCAGAATACTGGAAAGAGTGGCCAAATGCCGAATCCCCGTACTCCCAGAGCTCTGAACTGAGCATGACTGGGGCGAGCCGCAGTGAAACACCACAAAACAGCCCCCTTCCTTCCTCTCCTATTGTACCTATGTCAAAACCATCCAAGCCCTCAGTCCCTCCATTGACACCCGAGCAGTATGAGATTTACATGTATCAGGAAGTGGATACGATAGAACTAACACGTCAGGTCAAAGAAAAGCTAGCAAAGAATGGCATCTGCCAAAGGATCTTTGGGGAAAAGGTAAAAGAACGGATTATTTTTCATTACACCTACACTTTAAACACAGACCACTATAGTCATAGGTTGTTCTGGAGTGACTTGACTTAGAAAACTCTCCACACTTGAGGATGGGAATATGCCAGATAAAGGCTCAACCCTTCTTTTTCATTCAGTAGTTGCAAACTATTTTAACAAGTGAAAGGGTATGAGTCATTGTTTTACGAGATTTTTCTAGCTATAAAGAGCTTCTCTATTGGCTTTCAGTAAGAACACAAAGCTAATTTCTACTTGTCATGGTTTAGGGCAGCTGCACCTGTATTCCCCATCTCTGGTCCACCAAGTTTCTAGCTCCCAATCACCCCCATCTCTGGTCCACCAAGTTTCTAGCTCCCAATCACCCCCATCTCTGGTCCACCAAGTTTCTAGCTCCCAATCACCCCCATCTCTGGTCCACCAAGTTTCTAGCTCCCAATCACCTCCTCTTAGGTAGAGCCAAAGGCTGCACAATTCCCTTCCTACACTGTAATATTCTCAGCGAGTCAGGCTGCCTAAGCAGGCCAGCATCTGCTCTCTGCTATCTTTTTGAAGGTCATGAACAGTATAATTGTCTGTAGTTACAAGTTACTACAGAGTTCTTTATAATCAAGCATATTTACTCTTTAAGATGCAAGCATTGCAGGGGAAAAAAAACCAGTACAAGTTCCACTCTGCTAACCAGTGGTCATCCATCAATCTTATGCAGCCTAATAGGTCACGTTCTTGCAGCCTTTTCACAAAGATTGCCCCCCATCCCCCACGTAAAAGGTCCTATTCATTTGCTAGATCAGAAAGAAAACCTTGAGTCAGTTTAAAACTCAGGCTATCTATCCAAAAGTCCTTTCTTTGTTTTTTGGTCTCTGGGGAATCTAGTTTGAGCTATTACATGTGGGCCTCCCCAGAAGGCTTTTTCTCAGGGCGGTGGGGGTGGCAATCCAGCTGATCAACATAATCACCACCTAGTTTTTTTAATTCCTAGAGGAGCTGTGGTATCCCTGCTCCATGAAGCAGAACAGAGTCAGATGTAAGCTATTTGTTTAAAACGATGGACCCCAACGATGTTGCACATGGTTTCACTATCTCTCTCACTCCTCAGCTACAGTCATTTTAAATTGGAATATATATTGACACATTATTTAATATCCATTACAGTGAACTCATCGAATATTTGAGTAATATCATTCTCAGTAAATTTAACAGATTTTTGTAAACGACGCTTATGGGATTCTGGAAACCTGAACTTTCCGGTTTAATATTTAAAAATAATATAAGGGGATTGGAAAATCCCTCTGTGCTTCAATCTTACATTTTTAGATAAGAATTCTTAATAGAGTCAATGATCCAGGACCATAGTCAAGAGTGGGTCTTGGAGATCAGGGCCGCCCACCACAGGGCCCGGCAGCTGCACCTGACCAGCAGCTGGTAGCTGCAGCCTTGAGTGGAGCAGAGGCACCAGCGCTGGCTCCTCTGCTCCGCTCGTGGCCACTGGCCAGCCCTGCAGCCACAGCCGCAAACTCTGTACCGCTGCCAGGTGCTGCAGTAAGCCAGGCTGATCTCGCTGCCTCTTCCACTCCCTCCTCCTCACAAGAGCTCCACTTGCTAGATAACATGACCAGGAACTGCTTGTGGCTGGGCCTGCTCTACAGACTCGGGGGCCCAGCCAGAAAACAGGGATTGGCTAGGCCCCTGCAAGGATCACCCTTTCTGCCCATCTTTTTTAAGAGAGCCCTTGGCGACACAAACATACTTCGTGCAGTGTGGCATTCTGAGTTTTGATTTTCTCAGCTCTCACAGTTAGGCAGGGTCACATTGGGTCATTAATTGGATGGAAGATTGCCAAGGAACATCTAAAGCTACAAGAAGTAGTGGTGGGGATTTGGCAGGTGGCCTTCTGATTTGCTAGTGACTCAGTGTCGCAGTAGGATACTAAGTTACTGCAGGTACCGTGTTTCAAATGTGACATTAAACGACCGGCAGCTTTTGTAAAACAGTGGATGTTAAACTCAAGTGTCCTGGCTGAATTCCAGGTCAGCTAATTATGTTCTGCCTATCTACAGTCCTCCTGCAGTTTCAATTGGTTACATCATGAATAGTATTCACTTCCTCTCTTAAACTATCGTGGACAGTTGCAATTTATTATGAAAGATGAGCTAACGTACAAAACCAAGCTGTTAACTCTTCTCAATGATTAGTTCAATGGATGAATAGATCTGACAATTTCAGGTGTATTTCTTTTAAAACCGAATACTTGAAAATCATTTCCTGATGTTATTTACCTGGCAGGACCAGATCTCCTTGAGCCTCCAGTTAGAACTGATGACATCACATGTTATGCAGCTCTCTGTGCTCTTGTGAGTGTTTGTTCTTGCAGGAAAAACACATACTCCTGAACTTAATGTTTACAGGAAAAATCATTTCCATTTACTGATAAAAAACCCATATGCAATTTGAGGCAAGGATTAATATACACGTGACACAAGCGAGGTAGTGGTAGGAAGTGTATCACAAAAGTTACCTACCCCTAAACAAATGTGCTAATATGCCGTTCTTGATTGCTTCACTTCAGGTGTTAGGCCTATCCCAAGGGAGTGTCAGCGACATGCTGTCCAGGCCGAAGCCGTGGAGCAAATTGACGCAAAAGGGCCGGGAACCATTTATTCGTATGCAGCTCTGGTTGAATGGTGAGCTGGGACAATGTGTCCTGCCTGCTCAAGGGCAGCAACAAGGGCAAGGTAATTAAAATCCCACTGCATTTTTCGCATCGAGGCAGAGGAATTACTTTTAAGAGAGTTTTCCCGTATTAGCTCTCTATTTGTGTAGGTAGATTGCCCACCTTGACATCACAACCTCACTAGCATTTTACCCAAAAGGATTAGTTTCTGCTTCATTTGTAAGCAGGATACAGTGAGTTACCAATTAAGATAGTGTTGTTTATGCATAAGTACAGCATATACATCAAGTAACTTTGGAAAGAGGTCTAGGAAAACAAGTGAAAGTTAAATTCAGTCCTATTGTATTAGGCTTTATTGGGGAAGATATTTCTAAATCTCTCTGAAGAGTTGAGTCATTTAATCAGGTAAAAAAATTAAATATTAAAGAGGGAAATGATCATTACAATCTGTGTTTTTACTGCGCTGTTTGAAGTACCAAATAGCTAATGATTGTTTATAGTGATACCAGGACAGATTTTCCCCTCACTTGATTGTAACTGAGATCAGCATTTGACTGGTTGTTAAATCGGTTTCGAATTTGAGTTATTGACTGGTTTGGGGGATTGGGAGTCCCCTTTATTGTTCACTGATTTTACTCTCTTCTCTCATTTAGTCCTCCACTCTGTGACATCACTGCAGGATTCCTTACAGCAGGGATGTGCAAGCTCAGGTAATCAAGTGGCTTCAAATGATTTCCTGTAAAGTAATTTGCTACATTTTATTAAATTTCTGCTGCCTTGATGCCTAGAAGATTATTTTGTTTTGTTTTTGTAGCATGCAGGAGCATCTTCAGAGGGTTTTTTTAACAGTCAGTTCCTGATCTGCTCTGCGTTTCTATGGTAGATGTTGAAAATACTAGAATTTAACAGAATACATTAGACTGGAAGACTCTCTGCAATGAGATCATTGGCTCTGTGTTTCTTTTGACATGTAACAGTGGCCATAAAACAGAAGTGTTTCATTGGTAATATGATCTACATACCTCAACTGCTTTATTTGTTGCTCTAAACCAGCTTTTCTAATGTAAAGTTCAGGAAGATTGCCAAATACGTAGCTCTCACCCCCATCCCACCAGCCCTTCGCTAAAAGCAAACACAACGAAGATGTGTGAAAAATCCAAGAGAATTGCTTAAAGCTTTTTATAAGGATGACCATTCCAGCAAGGAGCCCAAGTACAGCTGTGTTCCTTCTGTTAGATCCCAAACTCTACCCATGCACACTGTTTGAGCAATGATACAGTTAACTGGTCTAAGCCCTTTATGCTGTATTCCACGCTAGAGAAAGACTTGTGTTCTGTGTTGCTACGAATGAGAGAATGACAGCACTTCCCAAAGGAAAGGAAGGACATGTTAGGGCGTCTTGCAATTGCAAGACAATACCTTTTTTCTAATAATTTGTCTAGTTTAGGTTAAATGTCCTAAATATTGGGGTTTCCACCACTTCTCTGACTATGTCACTCTGAGTGAGATGTATTAGGTTGTGAAATGTATTTTATTTCTCATATTGAGAAGTTCTCTAAATTTTCCCGAGGAGTTAGATGAAAATGGAATAAATACAGGCAAAATGTCAGCATTAAAACCAACCATGCAAATAAAATCTTCATGAATACAATTAGAAACGTTCTTTGCAATCACTGAGCTATTGTTACTTATGTACAAGCATTTAAAGAAGATGTAAATTTCCTTAGGCATTTTTACATTGCTGTTCATGCAAGGAGGCAATAGCTATATTTCTGTAGCATTCATCCAACACAAGTCACTGTTCGAATATACACACACTTAAGATAACAGAGAAAATATAAATAATACATTTAACAGGTCATTTAAAACAATCAGGTTTTGAAATGGGAGGGAAGGGGGAAAGGCTGTATTTTTATTATGAATCATTTTACTGGCCCCTAACAGTAATTAAGAAAGGCTTGAAAGACAGACCTACAGAATTGCAATCTGACCACCTAACGGGTTCCCAAGAGGTTAGCTAGTAGCTGACAGTTATTTCCTTCAAGAAGTTTAGGTATATTAGTGTGAGATTGTGCTCCACTGCTAGACACCTCAGTAGTCTCAGTTACTGACCTTGTCTAATATTCTGCAATGTGCTTAGTTTTTATTGGCCAAATGGGGCATATTATTAATTGCTACCCTTTATTCTTGCCTTAAAGGTGACCTGCAGATGAGAAAAAAATAGGGCTGTTATCTTCTCTTTCTTCTTTACTCTTAAAAATAAATAAATGACTAAAATTCTGTTTCTTTTTAGAAGTAAGAGTTCCTTTCTTCTTTTCTCTTTTATGCCTCATGGAACTCTCCTAGGCTTTTGACATCACAGATATCAAGCTAGTGACACATGATCAGCTGAGGGGGCAGGGCAGGGCACCACCTGGGAAGCAGTTGTTAGAAAAGCTGTTTGTAAAAGATTCAGTATCCCACTTCTGTCTGTAAATGCTCCAATTTGACTGTCTTCCAAGGAGTTTTCCAGCAAAACGAAGGAAGACAAGATATTTCTAAAGGAAAAAGGAAGGAGAATGCAATTTTATTTAAACGTTCAGGACTTCTTTGAATACATAGTTATGATCTTTTATCATCAATAATAAAGGGCCCAACCCATTTCTTTATTGGGTAGGTTACATTTAAGTATTTGCAAGAATAGTTGCTGATACCAAACTATAATCTGGTATTCTTCTGTATTTAGTGTCCGTGAGCTTTAAGCATCAGCCTAGTTATGAGAGAGCAAGTTTTAAAAGCAAATGGCATATATACTTCCACTGGTCAAAAAGAAAATCACTAGGTCCATTTTAACAGTCTCTTTGTGCATCTTTCTGCCTTTGCCTTTGAGTAAATCTCTTCTTAACTAGCTGTGCCTCAACAACATAGATGGCCAAATCACACAGAAAAAAATTCGGAGTTTGCCAACCAAATGCATCAGCATGTTTTGGTTAGGTTCATTTAGTTGCGTTATTGTTGGTCCAAAATGGATTAGAATTAGGGAGTTGCCATTTTATAACAACAAAAAGCACCAACACAAAACCCACAGTACCACGGCATAGTGTTGTGCCCGTTTTGCTGATCCCCTTGACATTCTCAAGAAAGTTGAATTTTGAATCCATTTCTGTGTGTATCCTTTGTGAAGGTCATCGACTATCCATATACTCCTTTAAAGACTTGCATGTCTTTTTGGTGTGTGTTTTCTGTTAGGGTCATCTTACGAACAAATGTGGACAACTTCATTTGCCAATACAACTGTGGGTGATCTCAGTGGGTATGAAGGAATGATCTCATGTTTTGAAAAGCAGAATGTAAGAGCAACTCTCCCTAAATCAGCAAGCTGCATTGACGAAAAGGGTGCCTTGCTGTTTGTGTTGTGTGCTGGAAAGCCTGGGAGCTTGTGGAGGAGAGGGCAGCCGAGAAAAAGGGTCAGGCAGTTCGCTCTGTATTGAGCAGGAGTCTGGAGGGCTTGGCAGCTGCAAAAGAAGTCAGGAAAGGTGCTTATCACTTAGGCGTTTGTCTCTTAGGGATGGGAGAGTTTGGCAGCTGTTTAAGAGTCATGTTGGGGTTTTTGGTTGCTCCGAGGGAAGTGAGGCACATGTCTCTGCCCCAAGGAGTAGTCACAGAAGAGTGCTTATCAGGAAAGGAGGTGGGTGACAATTACCTCGCTTTGGTCACGTAAACAGATAATGGACTGTTTCCCTTCTGAGATACTGACTAGGAAGTGTATGCTCCAAATGTACAGGTCATTGCATCCAATGCATAAGGAAGATACAGCTTTAACGAAGGTTTGTTTACCAGGAACTAGTCTTAAACTCATGAAGAAACGTTCCATGCTAAGTTATACCTCCGCAATTAAATCTTATTTAGATTATAAGGAGATGTTTGGTGGCCGATAAATATATAAAATCATTTCCAAGAAAAGAGAAGAGAAAATTACTGAAAAAATTAAGTATCCTCCAAGTCACCTTGTAGTTATCCCTTCTGTTTCAATGGAGAGGAAGAAAAAATGGGTGTCAGACTTAATTAGATAGATATTTGAGATTTTTTCAGTTTGAACAAAAAATCACCCAGAAGACTAAAGAAATGTTCCTATGATTATTTTAATTCTGATGGAAACCATTTCCCTTCTAGGTAAACATTCCCTTACAGCCCAAACGCTGAAATATCAGGCTACTGTGTGGGAAGCAGAAAGATAAATAGACTAGAAATCAAATACAAAGAAAACTGAAACTAACTGGTCCATTTTCATTGTCCAAGCTGAGTGAAATCCAAAAATTAAACAAAGAATATAAAAAAGTGAATTTGATAGTCTTAGTTTTAATGATCAAAGGTGATACTAATAATACATTTAAGGAAATCTGTTTTGTAAAAACAAGTATTTGGACAGCCACTTGTGTTCTGTCTTTTTAAGAAGTGTACTCTACATCCAGAATAGCATAAGCAGCGTTTGTTAACATTTTAATGGCATGATCCTGAGATATGCAGAGCACCAGCAAAATTGCTTTTGACATCAATAGTTGGCCCATCTCAAAACAGGCACTAGGCCATTGGTAAAACATACTCCTTTCCTAAAACTTTGGCTTTGTAAGTTGCTCCTTCCACTTCTGCTGCCCCATCAGAACATTATAAAATATATATCCTAGCTGCAGTTTTCTCCTACAAACGTAAGCAGCTCCACCTCTCAGACGCCCCTTCCACCATAGCAGCCTCCTTTATATCTTTACTTTCTAAGGAAATATTGGGGTATGTGAAGGTAATGGGGAAACTGCCCCCTCCCGCTCACCATACCCTCACACAGATGAACAAGATGTTAGGTTAGCCTCAGTGTAAATTCAGTTTTGTTTTAAATTTGTTTCTCTCCTTTTCCCTTTCGGAACTTATATCCTAAAAATAGAGCAAGTTTCAACTGGCAGATGTCATGTGTCCTTTACAAGAGGACCAAAATTAGCCTGTCATTTGGTACCTAAATAAAGCAGCTTAACTATTTTGTACAAACTTTACAATTAAAATTATTGAAGTTGCAACATTTTATTTTCTTTAATGGGGAAGAGTATCATGTCAGCAAGATCAGCACCTAAAATCCAACAGACCTTGAAAAAGGGTGAGCAGGAATAAACTCAACTGTTTTTAATCTCGTTTTGAGACAGATTTTTTTTTTTCCATGTGAAGATTTTTGGTCTTGTTTGTTTTAATGGTAACCTGGAAATTCTCTGAGAGCTGGCTGTTGTAAAGGTGGGAGGTGAAAAACCCCTAATAAAAGGACAGCAATGATTTCTGTAATTTTCAGAGAGAAAATCTGCACAGAATGCCTGAAGCTGAGTTAGTGGTGGGGACTCCCCAGGGGCAACAGAAAGATGTTATAATCAATTACCACATCATAACACTGATGTATGATAATTACTGAGTGTTCCTCCTGAGATAGTGCAGCATTTGGCTGGGCTGCAGCTCTTTCATGGTCCACTGCCTGATTAATATGCAAATAATAGGCTGATTGCATGATGAATGCAGAAAATGAGTTCGCTGATAACGTGAGCACCGAAGCGGGAAGATGATAAATTACTTTTACTGACTGTCCTACATTAAGTACCCTTTTGCAACAATTTTATCACAAATTAAGTGAAGCAGTATGGAGAGATTATGAGGATGTGTAAAATAATGTACCTTAATAGCTTTTATAGTATTGTTGCATATAATGTAAATGGCATTTTCTTTCAGTACTGTAGCCAGCACTCCTTCAGAACGGTTTTGCGTTTAGTACAGTAAAACACAGGGACAGTCCATTTGGCTGCTTTCTGTTAAGATGAAGAGCAATCTGCTACACCAACGTATATGGCTGGTGATGGGTCGGCCTTTCCTAAGAGAAAAAGAATCTAGTTATTGGCCCTTCAAGTAACTTGCCCCTAGCAAATGAATGTCCACATTGGTTAGTGGGGTGGGAATACCCTTCAGCATCGAAGAGGGTGTATACTGTACATATGTATGCTGTTGCACCTGGTATGTCCAGGGGCAAACAAGAGGTGAAGACACCGAACACAGCCAGCGAAATTCCTGCATTCTCCATGTGAATTTGTTAAGAAGCTTGGGGTGGAGAGAAGAGCAAAGAGAGGATGCTCATAAAAAGCTGAGCTCTAGTCTCTAGCAGCATAGTGATCAGCTGCACCGTCAGCAAAGAGGTTACAGTAATGACTGTTAGACCTCTTGGAAGCGTAGAATCGGTGGAAGAACTGTGGCCGTAGAAGGATGACTCTTTGATTACACTAAAACTATTGAAATGCTAATTTCAGTTTTGGCATCTGGGTAGAACGTTTTCATGACAGATACTTGTTTAATCTTCAGGAGCTCCTCAATTAACCTGTTCCTACACACAAGCTGCTTTCGTAATAAGGTTACTGAAGATAATTTCTAACAGTTAATCTTAAATCAATATGGATTTCTAAAGAAGCAGTAAGCTATGGTAACACAGAAAAATCAGTTGTGTAAAGAGTGTTTGATGTTGTACAATGGTGACTTAAAAACCTGCCAGGAAGTGTTAATTATATCAATTTAAATGTGATTTAATTTTAGACGGTTATTCCTAACTTATCTCAGTGGGCGTTCTAGAAACTGTGACTATCTATCTGCTAACACAGGCCTGCAGTGTTCTTTCTTTTTCAAAAAGTGCACATTATTACTAAAATGAGGAATAGAAATTAGATGCCCAGAGATCGGTAAGACTGTCTAGAGCAAGCAGACCAGTTTTTCCCACCAGAGGTTGCCCTACCCTATGGGAAAGTGCAGCCCAATACCAGATTTGCCCACCAGACCTGTGTTGAAAACTGCCTACGCGTGATCCACTGCCAGCCCCCTGAGACCTGCACCCAACTGAAGGGAGTTCTGCAGTGAATTGATTTGTGCTAGCATTGGATGCCAAGGCTGGGATTTTCAAAAGGGTCTAAGCAAGTTAGATGCCCAGCTCCCGTTCAGAGTCAGTGGGAGTTGGGTACTTAACTCCCTGAAGGACTTTTGAAAGCCTACATCAGGCCCTTCAGCTTCCATTTTGGTTGCTCTTCTCCAAACCCATCTAGTTTCTCTAGGTTTTCAGGTGCTCACGGCTGAAAACATATGTAAATGTAAGCTTAGAACTAGGATAAAATTGTGGCAAGATCATACAATCCCTTGCCACTGCTCAGAAAGAATTTTTTTCAAGTGCTCACAACCTTTGGCCCTAATTCTGCAAACGCTTTGGCACATGTGACTTTAGACACATTGATGAGCAGGGCTTTATTTTTAATTTTTCACCAAAGTGTGGAGAAGCTGAGAGAGTGGCCACATGGTGATCCTTGGCTTTTTTGTTCTCATTAAGTCATTTTTAAATGATAAGTTAAAGGAATTCATTTTTTTCCCTTTTAAAAATGCCCGAATATGTCTGAAGGGGGTTTTTTTCAGATTTTTTTTCAGTCACCCACAAAAATTCACCTCAGAGGCACAACCAAGCCTGGAAAATTTGAAACGTAAAAGTATTTTTTTTCAGGTGTAACATTTGCAATCAACACCACTGCCACCAGAAAACAATGACACGGGGAAATCTATCATCTCTAGCTGGCATTCACTGCCATGAATTCAGACATATTTGCTATACATTATTGTATGTGTGTGTCGCACATATTTAGGCTCTGGAGCGGTTCGTATTTTCATAAGCCATATTAATTTACAAATGGTGAATAGGCATTCACTCATTGAAAACAAATCCATTAAAACTACCTCTGAGAAAATATTCAGTGCTTACAGATCTGTACCATTAATTAGTCGTAAGAGGGTTTTATTGTCGTATTGTGCAGCAAAAGCACAGGTGATTTATTATGCACGTACATCAAAGTTGGGTTTGTATTTCACCACTGGTGAACAGAAAGCTCATTAATGTGTTCTAGAAGAGCTTGTGAAGGCATAAATTGCTGTGCAGGAGTTAAAATCACAGTGTAGGAAAATGGAGTCCAAATTCTGCATGAAATTTTCAAATGCCAGATCGCTGAATGCATAACTCAGTGGGAGTAGGGCTATTGACTTCAGTGGGAACTGGACAAGGCCCTGAAGTGAGAGCGGGCCAACGTACTGGAGAGATTATACAAACTAATAATTAGACAGGAACAATTAGGAGCTAAACCAGTCTCCGTATGGGCCCTTTGAGCCTGAGCAGCCTACCTGTGGGTAGAAATGGGGTTTCGGAAGCGATTGGGAGCTTGATCTAGATCTGCTTTTCTCTTCTACAATAATTTGTCATTGAGGAAATACTGGAACATTTCCACTGCTGCGTGCCCTAGGTTGTTCTGATTCTCATTTGTAAGTAACTTTGAATTTGACTAGTTTGGCATGGACTGAAGCCTGAGCTATGGACATTAAGAAAAGTGGTGCATGAAACCAACCGCCAGTTAAATAATGTTTGGGTTCTTGTCGGAATGTCACAGAGTACCCTGTCATTTTGTTTCAGCAACTTGTCCTTCCGAATGCACAGTTCGCCTTATGGCATGCCAGCAGTAAAAATGTCACTTACAATAATTACTTTTTGGTGAAAATGCTTGCTGACTTCCTACCTTCAAGCTGTTTTTTACACAGTGGGGAGATAATAAGATATGACTTTATCCTGACTGCTCAAATGAACACTAAATGGAATTTAGGTTATTATTACTGCATATAGAAGGCTGTGTAGTGAAATTTAAATAGTGGATTGGATAAACTGCAGAGATTTGTCTCTGAAAATTATAGTGAATCTGCTTTTTCAATCCACTTCTCTCTGAAACTTAAGGCAGCTGTTGTCTGCCTGCTGTCTTCAGAATATAATATTTTCTTAACCCTTTTAGAGGCTCCGAATACCTTTTGTCTTTCAGAGAATCTTTCCTCAACATCTCCATGTTTTCTACTGTATTCCCCATCAGTAACACAAATTAAACAGCTTATGCACTCCATTATTGTGCAAAGTCAAATGTGCCACAGAAAGAGTCTAGATACAGTAGATTTTGATTTTCTCTGAGAGCTCAGGTGATTTTGGTCCAGATCTGTTATCCTACAAAAGGCTTTGGATTACCTTTTCTTTGCAAAAAGACAAAAGAGAACGAAGCTACTTGCTGCCATGCCTGTAAAAACTAGAGAGTAGTTTGAATCAAAATGCTGGATGCTTCCTGGGACTCCTAGTTCTCTAAAGCAATAGAAACAATTCAACTTACAGAGCCATGCTGTAGACATCCCACTAGGAAATGTCACCTTCTAGAATTTGAGGCTTCTGGGACTGAGAAGGTGGCATCCGTTACTTAATATTTCAACAAGGCACCTCCATTGTTACCTCTTTTGGAGCGGATACTTCCAGAGCTATTGCATCAATTGGGTTAAAGTCCATGCTGTTCTGAAGAGCATGTAGCTAGTCATGTCAAACGCTATCTGCAACCTCTGAGAACCCGTATCTGTGTCATTCTAAATTGCTTCATTTCCAGTGTGAACATCTAGCTGACTGTCATCTTCTGTACATCTGGGCAGTATCAGGGCACAGATAGAACAGCTGTAAAAGCTACATGCACTTGAAACAATCAGAATAATATACATCACAAAGATCTGCTAGATTCTCCCATCCACCCTCCTGCCATTGTAGGATGTAATCCACTGCATAGTCCACATGAAGAAAAAGGAAGATCCTTCCTTTGAGCATGTACAACACCCCCCAGTTTTATGTAAATCTCAAGCATGCTCACAATTTTCAGACAGCATGTGAGGGTGAGTCAGCAAACTCTGCAGATTTGTGCCTGTTGAAGTCAAAGGAGTTAGCTCTGTGATTCAGATCCATTAATCCTTTTGCCTGAAGTGAGACTCGTACTCTGAAGTCCTGATGAATTTACTGGTTTTAAGTACTCTAGAGAGACTTCAGAGCTTGCTGAGCTGACTTCCTCAGTCATTCACTTCAGTCTTAATGTAGTATATCTGACCTTCAGGGGAATGGGAAGATCCAGTAATGCTCTACGAAGGTGTGACGTTCCAGATATGCAATGGCAGCCATCTCATATCTAGCACAGTACTTGAATTCCCACTTGATCCTAGCAAGAACTTATACACCATCTAATCCATTTTGATCAGTGGTTTTCAACCGTTTTTTGTTTGCAGACCTCTAAAAAAAATTTTCAAATGTAGATGTGTGCCTCTTTGGAAATTGTAGGTGTAGTCATGGTCCACGGACCACAAGTTGAAAACCAGAGGTTTAGACAATCTGAGTGGAAATTGATTGCCCCCTGTATTATCTTCATGAATTTTCAGCAATCTAGAGATTTTGCAGAATGATTTATTTCTGTGTGGATAGGAGCAAAGGGCTGCTGTCTTCACATTTGAAGGAGCCTAGCCTTTTGGGCTTGGGAGAGGAAAGCTTGTTGTTGGTTGATTTTTTTTTAAAGATGGAAGTCAGAGACCCGCTTTGACAAAAGTTTAAAACATGGGTGTAGTGAACATGCTAAATTAATCTCTGAGACTATCCTAGATGATAAAATCATCACCAGGAATGGTTTTTCAACAAGAGGGTAGTCCAGGCACATCCTGGCAGTATCTTAGATTGTTTCACCAATTTTTAAGTACCACATTCAAATCCCAAAAGATAGTGACTGAAGGAATCACATTAAGTAAGCTTTTCAGAAGCATTTTATTATCTTAAGATGGGAGAATGTGGTAGAGTTCTGTACAGAAAAATGGCTGGCTGAAATAAAAACAAAGTGCTTCCTTATGAAGCAGAAAAAGAGAGTAGATTGCTTGAAGTGAAACAGGCAATGTATGATGAAGGAAATGGAAGACTGGCAAGGGTGAGATCCTTTTTTGTCTGGCACAGATAGACTTGCATTTACTTCCTAGAGTACATATTTCTGCTGGGGGAAGTTTTTCCAGCTGAAATATCTGTACTTCCATGGAATAATCGCAGTCCAAAAGTGCTCAATTTAATCAATGTCCAGGTCACTGTGGCCTTTGGATTTAGATTATAGAATCTGGCCCTACCTTTGGACAGAAAATCTAGCAGTCAGAAGAGACGACCAGAAATATCCCATATAAAGCAAGAGCTCTGAGCGCAGTGCTTCAAAACGTGTGATGTTCTATAGAACTTTGGTGAGCAGAAAAACTGGAAAGAATGCATAGAAGGGATTAGATTGAAAAATATCCACTTTTAAATGTGTTGTAGCTTTATCCACTAGCAATAGGGAATGCACAACTACAGAACAGAAACCTGTGATTCATGTAAAGCTGATAAATTGTTCTCAGCTAGCTCAACCAGAGTCTAGTCGTACTCTATCAATTCAGAGTGGAACTTCTGCAGTATTTTATTCCTTAAATCATAAGACTTAAATATAAAAATTTAGCATTCAGGTTGAGCAATCAAACTATCACTGGTCAAGTAATTCCAAACATAGGTACTTTTCTGTAATATTAACACAACTGTATAGTATAGCCTTAATTTTTTTATATTATACAAATAATACAATTCACCATTTTCAAAAGAAAACAAATAAGAAGCACATATGCAATCTTGATTCATTTTACATTCATTCATTTAGTTAGTTTTAGATAATGGTTTTGATCCCACACTCTTGGTTGCAGTGGAAACCTTAAATTTTGCAATCTCCTGACTTATGAACAGAGGTTATACTCAAGGGCTATGTCTACACTTGCACTTTTAAGTCGACTTTAACTAAATCGACTTAAAGTCGACTTTAACTAAATCGACTTAAAGTCGACTTAGCTAAGTCGACTTAGTGTGTCTACACTTAAATTTAAAGTCGACTTAAAGGGAAACTTACAAAGTCGACCTAGAGCATCCACACTGGATGCTCTAGGTCGACTTTGTGGGGTTAGGGGGACCTTGGGTAGGTCCACGGTGGCAGGGGGGGCACCCCTTGTGTGCAATGGGGCAAAGGGGGACAGGGACCCTGGCAGGGCATGTGGGCAGGGTGTGACACTGTCTGGATTTAGGAAGCATTTATGATATTATTTTCAATGGATATCTCATAAATGCTCTATAATCCATAGGAACTATGTCATTTTTGGTATCAATAGAAAGGTAGTAATTTGCTGGGAATGATTATATAGTTTATATCTAGGAATTCTATTGCAATTAGAAGTTAAAATTTGGTGTTATATCCATACTTTAACTTATGTTAAAACCATTGTGTCCTTAATGTTTAGGAATGTGCCAGGACAATGGTCCCAGGGAGTTACCTGATGAGCCATTAAAGACATAAGGAATACAACCATTGTGTCCTAATGTCTACTTAGGGCTACCCCAGGGCCACACTGGCTTAATTCGACTTTAAAAAGTCGAATTAAGCCTTAGGTCGAGTAGAAAGGTGGTTTAATAAAGTCAATTTAATTTTCATTAAGTCAACTTTATTTTGCTTAAGTCGACTTAAGTAAGCTGCTTAAGTTGACTTAAGCAAAGTGTAGTGTAGACGCAGGGCCAATTAAGTCGACTTAAGCCAAGCTTAATTTACCAGTGTAGACGCAGCCAAGGAGAATAATGGGACTCTCCCGAGCTTGGTCACATCAGCCATGCTCCAGCTGCGTCAGATGTTACTAATATCAGTTGTGCAGAACTTCATAATGTGATCATTTCACTCTCCTCTTGGCTGTTTTCATCAGCTATGAGGTAGTTAACAATGTCAACATTTCAACTATCACCTTTAGGCTTCAGTGATGCAGTGGGGGCTCATCACACTTCTCAAATGATTCGGGTTGCCTGCACATTTAGGCAGAATCATTTCATTGATTGCATTCCGTTCATATTTCCAAGCAGCCGTATAAGGAATATACAGTATAGTTTGGGGGGTGGGGTGGAAGTGTGGGGTTATGTAAAAGTTTATATTCTACAGTATGAGAAGGCAGCCTTCTTGGAAATGTACTGCTCAGCTGACTCAACCCTGCCAAGTCAAACGCCAGCGTTAGAATTTGCAAACACTGCTGTCTTGATTTTAGACATGGCATCTGGTTGAGATTTCTCATTTCTAATATTGCACTTAACACTAGTTTTTGCATATGCAGATGTAATTATATTAGTTATGACTATTTTATCCCATTTAAATATTTCATCTTTCACATCCAGTATATCATACATACCACGTACCTGATCCTACAACTTTTCCTTATTTTTCTCAGCATATAGTGGTGGTACGACTGGAGACGGGGTATGTATACCAAAGTTATACCTGTTTCCCATACTATAAAAATCCTTCCAAGAGGAGAAAGAAGAGAAACCCCTACAAACCACACAACAGGCCTCTTGCATTTCAACCAGATGCCACGTCTAAAGTCAAGACAGCAATGTTTGCAAATGCTCCACATGGAAATATCTGCCCTCAGTGCAGTGTCTTACTGGCAGAGAAACACAAATACTAATGATACTGCATGGATGCATTTTAAATTACATGCGTAACCTCTTTGGTATAATACAGCTACTCTGGACTGATTACGGTGACCTACTCATTAAGTAGGGGTGCTGGGCTTTGCCACTTGTAATGGTCCACTCGACTCATAAAAATAAAGTTACTCCCCTGGAAGTAGCCTGGTCTCTGTACAAACAGTCGCACGCAGGGGTTTATTACACAAAGTCAGTCAGTCTCATCACTCACATTTCAGAAGTATTTCTCACTGAAATCTGGAATTTGAAGGGCAGAAGATGTTTCAAAGAAACCTTATTTGACTGTATTGTTTTATGAGCCCTCTCCAACTGCAATTTCTCAGAATCCTTAATCTGCTGTTTCCCAGGTGTCCCTGAATTTTGTTTCTCCTGTCAGGGAGCCAAGAGGCATGGGCACTAACTAATTGTATCATAAAACATATGAAATGGCTGCAGGTTAGGAGGTCAGCAATCTGGTAGTTGTTAAGTTCGATTCTTTTCTTTTCTTCTCTTAGCAACTTCTACTTTAAAAGCTTTTTTAAAAAATAAAACAAAACAGTTTTCCACCAGAATAACAAAGCATACCTGCTTTCATTTTCCTGGGGAATTCGCTTTTTGTTTTTCAAAATGACCTGATTTTGAAAATGCTTGTCAGTTAAGTGAAATTCATAAGAATGAATGTAGAGTATATGGCGTGCCTATATTATATTGCTTGAAATCACCACACACAGAGTGGTCATAGAAAAGACCACTTGTTTTCCTTTGTGTTGCATTCCAAAATCAGATTTGGACAGTCGTACCTTTTTGACTAAAGGTTGGTAGATATTAAAAACAAAATCGAGGAAGGCTGTTGATCTGTAAAAACAAAAGAATGTAATGAATCCTATCTGTAAGCAACATACCATGTTTCAGTGATAGGAGAGGTGTATGCTGTTTTACCTTGGATGTCTGCAGTAGAAGGCAGAAAAAACAGCCATTGGTGAATGCTTGTAGTCCTCGGCGAGGTTTTTGGTTTTGTGTGGTTTCAGTGCATGGATAGAGAATTGCATAGGAAATGTACATACAGCTGCTCCAGTTATTTGGTAAGATTTGTTTAAACTGGCATAAGGGACAAAATTAGAAAGAATTTCAGTGCAGTTTATTAGCCAGGCAGCCATAATTTTGACCTTGATGTGGGTTAAAGGACACAGACCTGAGAAGAAATCTGTTTATCATGTAGGGAATTCATGCCATCCCTGACAGTGTACAGTGAACAAGATGGATGATCTGCCAAATTGGTCCCTCGCATGAGTGAATCGGGACAAATTTACAGTACAATTCCTTTGCTGTTCATGATACAAAAATAACATTTGCTGGGTTTTATATTCAGTTGTATGACGACCTGGGGGTGAGCAGAGAGAAGAAATAAGATTTATAGGGTTCTTATTGCCTTAAAGATTTATATAGAACTTGCTCTCCTTTTATGTCTGTCTCTTTTGCATCATTCATAAACTATTAAAAAAATCCAATTACTTGGGTCGAGAGAGCAGTTTTTGTGAATGTGGTAGAGCACCTTTCCTAAATACAGGATGGTAAAAGCTTTTATTGTTAAGACTGTTATTGCCATTTTTGCCTCCATTTTATTCTGTTTGCATTCTGACATCATGTTTACTTATGCAGTATTTTCCTCTATGATGATTGAAGTATCCAAATATTTTATAAGACAATGACACTGAAAACAATATCTTGAGATCTTATAGCCAAGTGCGTTTCTTGCGGCCCTCCACTGCATTGAATCTTTATTCCTTTTAAGTTTTACTTTCCTGTTGCGCTTGTATATCTTGCCTCTGTGAGAAAGCAGAGATGAACAAAATAGTAAAATTACCAAGTCACATAATTTTTAAAAGAAACCTTTCTGTACCCTCATCCTTAAGCAACATTTTAGGGCTTTGCTGTACTTTTTGCATACCAGGGCATTTGTTTAAGTCTGTAGACTATAAATGAGGAGGAAGGTAATTGTAATGCTTTGATTGCGAGGGAGTTATGCTAAAGCCAGTTTTTCTCCTGTTTTAATTACAGAAAGCACTCCAAAGACTTCTGCCAGTTGCAGTCCTGCTCCTGAGTCTCCTATGAGCTCCAGTGAGTCAGTGAAGAGTCTGACTGAATTGGTACAGCAGCCTTGTCCTGCTATAGAGACAAGTAAGGATGGCAAACAACACGAATCCAGTGAGCCACCTGCTTCTGAATCCCAATCAACAACACCCTTGCCTCTCTCTGGCCATTCAGCACTTAGCATTCAAGAACTGGTTGCTGTGTCTCCTGAACTGGACACATACGGCATTACAAAGAGGGTTAAAGAGGTGTTAACAGACAACAATCTTGGTAAGTTGCTTTCTTCTTTGTTCTGAGATAAGAAAACAACGTATTAATGTTTTTTTAAAAGTGATGTGTCATTAGAAAGAGCTGTTGAAGGGACAGTATCAAACTGTTTACGTCTAAAATGTAATTGATTGTCAGTTCTAATCCAATAAAAACATCATCCATATTTTAAATACCTGCGTCCAGACAAAAACCCATCTCTCTTCTACAGTAAGTGCATGGACACCTGGCCCATGACCCAGAATATCATCCCAAGGACCCTGTCCACAGTCCACCTGAGCCCTGTAGACTCTGTCAAACATGAACATTTCTGTGGTGGTCAGTTTTCCACTTGAGAAATTGTACTTGACCTCCAGCTTCTGGTTTCCCAGTCCATGTAGAGATGGGCACCAGATACCAAAGAGAATTTGCAAATAGATGAGGGAAAGGGTTAAAAGAGGAGGAGCATCACATGCAAATAGGAGTTAAGGAGGGATGTCGTGGATGTGGTGGAGGTCGAGGGGGGAATCCAGACACAAGAGAGTAGTACATGAAAATGGATGGAGCCCTTTAATTGTTACCTCACAGAGGGCCCCACAAAAGCTAATCCTGCCCTTGTCTGCAGAGCAGTTTTCTGGTACAGGATGAAGTTACCAGATGGATGCATTGCTGATTTGGTTCATAATATACAGGGCTGTCAAGGGAAGTGTGATGATTGGCTAAGGTACAGGAAAGGGAGCCAAAGAGATCTGTGACCCTAGTATGTTACTAATTCCTATGTGTCTATTTAATACTTCCTTTCCTCACAAGGCATTGGCTGTTCAATACATTTATGTCTGTGAATCACTCTGAAGTCCTCAGATGGAAGGCAGGAGTGAAGGGCAGAGTATTGTGGCACCACCTGTACACAAATGCTAGACTTCTGATTTATGGCACTTAATACAGCCAGCATCCATCATGCTAGTACAGGCGAAAATGCTTAGTCTAAGTGTACGGAGGCTGCTCGTTTCAAACAGAAAGTTGTAGTGCAGGGAGCTAGAGACTGAGGCCTCCCTTGGAGTTGAAGTTGAGAGAAAACTGTTGTCTTATGAGTTTTAAAAGAGATTGACAATTCCTTCCCTGTACTCATCCCTTTCTTGACCCAAGGGCCAATCTTGCTCTAGGGCTTAAACAGTTTGGACTGTCTAATTTATTCTAACCACTTGAGAGCGTTGTTATATCCAGCTTCTGCTAAGGTTTAGCAAACAGGATTATATGACCCTTTTTCTGCCAGTTGCAGAATAACAGGGGTTGCCTTCTTGGACTAAAGTAAGACACTTTTTATACGTCATTTCTGCTCATTTAAAAAAACTTCTAGGCAGATTTCCTACAAACATCATACATGAAAGCAGGTCCCATTAAGCTTTAGGGAACAACTTACATGCTAATGTTTGCATGGTCAGCCCTAGAGCACTTTTTCTGTGGAGCTACTCAGAGTAGTTCGCTCTACACCTGGTTGTAAGGGTTTGCTGGATCAGGCCTAGAGCACTTTTTCTGTGGAGCTACTCAGAGTAGTTCGCTCTACACCTGGTTGTAAGGGTTTGCTGGATCAGGCCCTGTGGTTTTTGTTCAAAATGCTGTTGGATACTGTTCCTCTTCTGGTGTTCCAGAGAGGTTTGGAAAAGTATTTTTGCTTACATTTATTTTGATGCCATTTTTACTTAGTCTTTTTTTTTTTTTTTTCCCATGATTTTTGTTTTCCTACAGTGTGGCTGACAAGCCTAAAAAGCAGCAGAAGAGCCAGGAAATGTGCCCCAAACTCTGCATTAGGTGTGGAACAAGTTTAAATGTCTCCTTTTGCCCTCAGTGTGCTGAAGTGCCAGATTTACTCAGTGCTGAGGCTTCTGTTTTAGGCTGCAGGGCCATGTGAACCTGTCTCAGCCAATTCCTAGTGGCACAGTAGTTCAAAAACCATTAGCCACTAAAGAGGGCAGTAGTGTAAAACTGGTTTGGGTCACATGCCTCAGCAAATTGGATTGAGTGTGGAAGGTCTCCCTTATGGGCCTCCTCATTTTCAGACACGAGTAACAATTCTAGCAACCGATGCAAGCAGGGCAAGACATGAGCTATTGATAGGATTTTCCAATGCAGGTGGCACATCACATTGTCACAAAGGGGAGAAAATGTAACAACTGCCAAAAAATTCTAAGTTTGGCGAGTTTGCAGACAGTGTCAACATTGTGTAGAGAACTTTCCGTAAGAATCACAATAGAAGTAGGTCACTAGATACGAAAACCAACTCATGGCAATAAAGATGGGGAAGTCAGGGGACATTAAATGTAGATTTCAGAGAAATTAAAACTCATCAACTGCTGTTTGAGTATTGGGTATGATACACCTGTTAGCTACTGGTAGTGATTTATAACTTGCCAAAATAGCAGTTTATGGTTCTGTGTTTTCTCAGTAAGAACCCAGAAAAGATAATATTAGCTCGACACACAGTAACAAAGACACATGCACGTGCACTCTGTCCATGCTGTTTCTACATGCTGGGTTCCCCGTCCCCAGCTCTGTATACCCAGGTTCACGCCCACCTTTGACTGCCTTATTACTACTCCCTCAAGCTTCTTTTGAACCCATGTCTGTCTGCCCCTTCATCTGGAGTCCCAGCCACGAATATCACATTCCCCTTTCTCTCCCCATCAAATAAATCAGGACACCAAAAATGGGAACCAGTGAGAAATTGTACAAGTGGGGGAACATAGGGGTAGGTTTGAGGAGCCAGAGTTGCACAGAGCTCTAGGCAGAGGATAGTTGAGGGGAATCTGGCTAAGAGGTTCAAGTTTGTGCCTTTTCTCCTGCTGGGGCCTGGAAACATAGAGAGACTCCTGTGCATCTCCTTAGGTCATGTAGGCCCCAGACCGCCACTGGCTAACATCCCTTACACCTAGAGCAAGTGAAGGAAAATACTCTGGGGGGCAGACACAGGACCCTGAGGCCAAGTCTTAGCAGGTAAAAAGCTTTTCAGACTACCTTGACAATGCTATCAAAAATCAGGGTCTGACAGGTGACCTGAGGCTTCTCTTTTAAAGCAGAAGCTGTTGCATATCAGGACAGTTTATCTCAAGGAAAGCATTAAGTGAATTGTTCAGAAACTAACTGTATAGCCTGGTTTTGAGAGCTATGGACGTTCTCTGTAGTTACAGTTAAATCTTAAACATATAAATGGAACCGTAACCATGTGTACTTAAAGTGGGTGCATTCCAAAGGACACAGATTGCTACCGTGCTAGTGTGCCATTCGAAAGAAGGCTTAAATAAAGAACTCTTAAGAGCAAATTACAGAAATACACTTAGTGCATTCTAGAAACTGTCCCTATCTGCAATTGCTAGAGCACATTTACAGTAGGAGTAAAAGCAATATAAAATAAGAAGCATTTGCATGTGTCTGAAGACGCCAGCATCAATGGTGTTTGTTTCACTGACCGAATTGTCTGTACTGCAATAGTGGGATGAAGCGGTACCTTCCCTAGTAAAACCTAAGGAGCTGCAGTCCTCCTGCTGGAATTGACTTCTTAGTTAAAAGCTTTATTTACCTTTGTGCATTATGTCCCTTAGAAACTTCTGCTCCCGAAAGCCATTGAGCCCCCTGCTTGCCAGAATAAGACCCTAACAACTAAACTAAAACTAAGTAATTTTCCAACTTGAATGAGAGAAGAGCTATTCTTCCTGGCAAGTCTGAAGTAAGAATAATTGGCAATGATTATATATACCAGAGTACCGCTATACTTCAAAGAATTTGGTCCCCTTCCACCCTCTAGCCTTTCTTTTGCGTTGTTTTCCTCTATTGTTTTAGTTTAGTTTTGCCTCTTAGCTGAATGAATACATTTCAGTCTTGATTTCTTATTAGGTCAGCGTTTGTTTGGGGAGACAATCCTAGGGCTAACGCAAGGCTCGGTCTCAGACCTTCTGGCTCGCCCAAAGCCCTGGCACAAATTGAGTTTGAAGGGACGGGAGCCCTTTGTCCGCATGCAGCTGTGGCTAAATGATCCCAACAATGTGGAGAAATTGATGGATATGAAGCGAATGGAAAAAAAAGGTAACTTGCGGCAGATTGCTGATGCATATTGTTTTATTATTTCAAATGGGACTTTTAAAAACAAAAATTCTTAGTATAATATAGGGCCCTATTGATCTGGTATTATTAAAGGCTGTGAAAAGGGCTTCGTAGCAGTTTTCTGATAGCCTAACTAGATGCTAGTGCTCTGCTTTTATGTACCTCTCCAGGAAAAAAAAGCTCTGAAAGCCCACTGTCAGGAAGCCATTGCTAGATTCCACTGGAGAATTAATTACATTAATGTGTCAATGATAACTTGCCGTACCAATGAGAAATGTGCGAATGGGAACTGGCTCCGGATATTCATTACCTAAGACCACAACCAGTCACAGAGGTTGATATGAAGGGAGTAAGCAGTGATTCCCAGGGGAACTTCATGTTAGCCTACCACTGGTAATCGCTAGGAAGAAAGATAAATGGAGTGATGATTCACAATGATTCCAGGAGATGCATTTGTATCATTTAATTTAGTATCCTTTGTGGTTCTGGTTTTGTTCAAACGGGCTCCCTTCATAAAACCTTTATCTGTTCGTTTTCAAAATTGGTATCTGAAATTTGATTCTGGGACGTGTTCTGTGAATTTCAGATCCTTCTCTTTATTTGGAATCCATTGCTGAGAAACGGCAGTTACAAAAATAGCCCCCTTTTGGTATGCTCACATGGTTCTCTGCCACAAAAGCTCCTGCTGCTGACTTCTACCAGCAGTTAGCTCTGAGTGCGGAATTGTGTACGGCCCAGCTAGTTAACCCGGATGGCGATAGTGCATCTAGGCGGTAGGGGTCCTACTGCTGACTGAGTTCACAGTAACACTAAGTAACATGTCATGAGGAATTTTGGGGCTTGTATTGAAAATTGCAGGTAATGGGGCTTACAGGAGAAACAAATCCCTGCTTGTAATAACTGCTAGTCCAGCCCAGTGCAATATCTCATCAGAAATTGCATGTGCTCTTCCACTGGGAGCAGAATCCTCTCAGGTTCCCCATTTAGCACTGTAAAGTAAAGGGAGCGGAGATGGCATCTGCTGCATTAGAAACGCTCAGCAAAAAGAAATGGGCCAAATAGCCAGATTTTTTACATTCCTAAGGGATTATGCCATCCAGCGTTGAAGAAAACTAAATAAAAATAATTAAAACGTAGCATTGACAGCGGCCTTTGGAAACTAGTTTCTAACCTGGATTCTTATCCGACCTCCACAATCCCCGTGCTGTAGGAAAAGAGACTGCACCTGAATAACGATATGGCTGCATGTTTTCTGAGCTCCTCAGCTATGTAGATGTGGTCCTGGCAGCATTTTCATTCCTGAGTTCTCCCTTGCAGCTAAGTGTCCTGTTCAGCCATTTTACCGTTTCACTCTCCAGTCAGGGAGTGTCAATGAAAGAATATTGCAAAGGTTTCTGTCCGTTGCCAATAAAACATTACTACCGATTCCTCGGCCACCTTCTATAAGAGGAACAAATGGTTAGTTATGAGAGAGGTGAGCTGTGCAGATCTTCACCCTCCTCCCGGTCAGCTTGAAACTTACGCGATGAAAGCTCTAGGAACGGTTTAGCAGATTTCTAATGTATGTTAAACCAGCTTTTAGAAGGGCTCTGCAGCCCCACCAAGATCAGATTCCTTCCCCCACTCTCCTTAATTTGAATAACTAGTTTCTCCGGCATATGGTACTCCACTGTGCACGCTGCTGGAAACATCACCCAGTGAAGAGGAGAAACATTAATTCCCTGTATTTCCCCATCATTTCATTTTAATAAGCTTGTTCAACACCATGTAGGATAAGAACTATATTTTAGGGCTGTTTTTACCCAGTAGGCAGGCTCTAGTGTTCTTGGGGGATGGGATGCCATTTCCAGCTGAGTGCATGTTGGGGAGTCTCACCAAGGGAACATGGCAAAGCTGGATCTACAACAAAGGCAATGAAAAACCTGGTAATGTATAGCTGGGCCCAACACTCAGGTTCAAACCTTCCCAAGGACTGAATTTGGGAAATGAGCGTGCCCAGCTGCAAAGAAGTGGTTAATGGCGAAGTTAAGATCTATAGTCAAAACCAAATTCCTCCAAAACTCTGGGATGTTTGTAACTTGCCTTTTGATATGAGCCTATCCTTATTTGAAGGTGTACTGAAGTCTCTCCTGACCTTGTGTATATTCACCATCTACGTTTAGAATTAAGATTGTTTTAAAATATTTGCAAATCATTTTTAAAGCATCCGGAGTGCTTCATACAGAGCACATTAGCTAGTAATCTGGTTCAGCACTCTGACAGATGCCATAGTATGTTGCCCTCAACCCATAGAGTGATAGATAGTCTGAGGCCCTGTTCTGGATGGAAAAATATCAAATGGTGGGTGGTGGTTTGTTTGAACTTAGTCGTCTCTAAGGGCGCGTCTACACTTACAAATCAAGTCGACTTTAAGGAGGCTTAAGTTGACTTAATTTACTCCGCGTCTACACTCAGCTTTTCTTAAATCGACTTAAGCTGCTCCTTAAGTCGAATTAAGGAAGAGTAAGTTTGAATTAATAACACCTGGTTTTAATTCGAACTATCGATTAAGTCAACTTGATTAAGTCGACTTAAGCCAATGGAGACGTGGAGTAGTGCCTAGATGGACCTTTTTAAGTTGACTTAAAACGTTAAGTCGACTTAAGGCCAAAAAGGGGCCATGTCTCCACTTGAAAACTTAAGTCGAATTTTGTTAAGTAGACTTAATAAGGTCGACTTAAAGTTAGCCTTATTAAGTTGACTTCATAAAGTCGACCTAACTTTTCAAGTGTAGACATAGCCTAAGTTTCTTTTTTCCAGTCTCATGAGAAATACAGACATTAGCAGTTGTCACTTGACAGTGACAGCGTGAGAAGCAGAGTTTGGGCAGGTCTGATGGATCACGTCCCAGGAAGGGTTGATTTTGCAGGAAGCGTTGCTCATCACCTCGAGTTTGGCCTGAGCTGTTGTCCCAGAATAAAGAGTGAAAACTCCTCGCTTCGCTTTTCTTTGCTGGAGGTGCCATCTTTAGAAAGTGAGATGAGAGATTCTGACCACTCATTACAAATCTCTTTTCCACAAGAGGAGAATGTTAAGTCCAGCGACCTGATCAAATTCTGGCAACTTCAACTGGATATAACACACGTTTTTTACATTCTTAATTAGATGTACTCTTCTCCTAAATTACTGTTTGGTGTTGCAGTGCTTTAATAAGCAGATACCGTTCTTCACTCTTCTTTTGGCTGTTAGGAAGGGAGCTGGTGAATAGTCAGCAGATGTTTGTAAAACACTGTGGAATCCTTTTGCGATTAAAGGCCTTTTATAAATGTAAGATAATATTGTTTTCCACATATTAATTGCAAGCATTGCCCATCAAAGCAGTTGGCAGCACCCCAGGCGCTATGGAAATAGAGCTTCATATGTTGTTTGAAATGACCATGACCCGCTTCCCGTTTTCACCATTGATTGAAATGCCCTGTATAGTTTGGGTCAATTTGAATAAACTTTTTAAAATCTAACTTTCTTATGGAACAAAACAAGGTGGGTGAGGTGATATCTTTTATTGGACCAACTTCTCTTGGTGAGAGGGACAAACTTGCAAGCCACACGGAGCTCTGCTGGCCTTATTTAATAACAGGCTGATATAATCTGGAACACCACTGGCCAGCTTTTTAAATTGCTTATATAAAACATTTCAAAGGTATTTATTAAGCCACTGCATTATTGCATTGATGAAGTTGGTCTGTAAGTGCTGTTGTCTCACTGCGAGGAAAAGACCTCTTCAGCGGTGCTCTTGTGCAACACTAACTGGTGTGGCATGATCCTACCTCCCTTCACACAGCCAAATCTCTTTCCTCACTGAACTTAGCAGGATGGCTCACTCCCCTGTGGGAGGAAGGACCCTAACGGAGTTGCTCAGACTGACTGAGCACACAGGCGGAGCTCTCATCAAATTGTATTGTAAAAGAGTCTTGCTAAAAGGAAGAGGGCTACAGGCTGGTTTTCCTTTTTATAACCAGTCTCCAGGATACGCATCTAGGACAAGATCTGTCGGAAAAAGCAACAAACCTCTGAACCCTTCTTTAGGACTGAGGCAGCATAGTCGGGATTCCCCAGGCTCCAAGCACCATCTTGTGTTGGAACATGGTTGTGCTTTCAGCTGTTATCAACTACTGTAATGTAAATGTAATCCAGTGGAAAGCTTTACACACCAAGAAATAGAGAATGTTTCAGTTGAAGCACAGTGAAACTGTCCAGATGGAATGCATGTGTGGAAACGTCATACTCAGAAAACATTCAGACTGTTGTTGAGTAACATGAGAACTGTGTGCTGCATTTAATCTCGTACATCTATTATTTGTCTCACGTATTCGCCAGGGGGGTGGAGGACCTTGAAAGGCTTATAGTCAGTCTGTCCTCTCTTCCCTGCCATCTTTGCCTTCTCTTGCAGTCTTTCGTACCCATACCAGAATTCATTTCCTGCTCTGCCTTTCCCAGCTCCCGGTCTGTGATCTTGGCATTTATTCTGTGGTTCTTGTATTTGGTGACTTTATGGTTGCACTGGTTATGTGCTGATCAGATGTATTTTTCTTTTAGCCTATATGAAAAGACGGCACAGCTCAGTTAGTGACAGTCAACCTTGTGAGCCCTCTTCAGCTGGAATAGACTATAGCCAGGGAGCCAGCCCACAGCCTCAGCATCAGCTAAAGAAACCGCGCGTAGTGCTGGCACCAGAAGAGAAAGAAGCTCTAAAACGAGCCTATCAGCAAAAGCCATACCCATCGCCAAAAACCATTGAGGAACTTGCTACACAGCTCAACTTGAAAACCAGCACAGTCATCAACTGGTTCCACAATTACAGGTACAGTACATATCCCACGCAGGATCTCCAGTAGATACCCAAGTCTTCTCTTTGCCTTAACCTGTGCTAACAGTGCTACAGGAGGGTCTATCTCAACAGCAAACTCTTTAGAGCAATAACAATAGTGCTAACAGGAAGCGCCCGTTTCAAATCATTCCTGGGGAATAAAAATACCTACGTATTGGCTTACATTGAAAACTCTGCCTTTTGATTTGATATGTTGGAATGGGACTTTAATATGAACTAAAAGGGGGCCTCTGTCATGTGGGATATTTATAATTCCTGTTGTAATCTACCAAAGAGAGCGAGCGCTACTTCCCTCTCCTGGATGGAATCAGCGCTGTTCTGTTTGTCAGAGGGCCCACACTGCTGAAAACTAAAGGAGATTTTTTTAGCTCAAGGTGTGGGATATATGCTTTGAGAGGAGAAGGTGTTTTGTCTCCATGTAGTTCTAAACGGCCCTGGTAAGCAGCCAAGGGACAACTATGATGTCTGAGGTGGCCGCAAATTTACTATGTTGTTATAATAAATCCTTGATGCTGAGTCATCTTGAAGAGAAATGAGATTTGAGTCTGTTTAAATTGGTTCTTCCCATTAAAAAGAAGCACTTCACAAGTTTCTTCCTACTGAAGGCTCAGTGCTTGGCCATCATATGATAATTAGAAGGATTTGGATAAACAGCTTTTTCCTTCCTCATCAGCCTACACTTTTCCCCCAGAAATTGCTACTGGATCAATATGAGTTATTTGAGGGGTAGAAAAAAAACATACAAGCCTCAGTCCCTTCCTTTCTGAGCCATGAGTCCCTGATTTGTTATAGGATAGTTTAAAAAACCTTAACAAACAATTCACATTTTAAAAGACTTCTCCCTCTAAACTCATCTCTGCCACGTACAAGGCCACTCTGGGAACAAAAAAGACTCCTTGTCAATGACAGGGCTAAGAAATAGAACATGCAGTAGAAGGCAAAAGAAAATTACAAATATAGTCACCCCATAGGTGGTAACGTTTATACTCTCTCACACTGACTTGTACTTAAATGTAGTCAGATTTGATTTGTGTGTACTGCAAATGCAGCATCTTGGTTCAAAGTTCTCCAAATACAGACAGCTATTCCATTTCTCACTTATAGCAATTATACACAAGTTGGAGTAATGCCTATGTAAATATGTTCCCTTCAGCCTGACAGCAAAATGTGCTGTTCTCACTGTACAGATGAATTGAGACTATACTGGTGACATGTGTTATCTTCCTCATTATCATGAGATCTTCTGTTGGGCGCCGTGTGAGAAAACTCGACAAGTCATGATCAATCTTCCCATTTAGCCACACCAAGCTAGACATTAATTCAGACTGCTCCCACAGTTGTATACAAAGGAATGTATGGATAAGGGAGGAAGCAACACAGTCTAATGGCTGGAACACAGGCCCTGAAATCGGGTAGGTGGGTTCTATTCCCAGCACCAGCAATCTGCTTTGTGACCTTGCAAGTCATTTTATGACCTGATTTGAGTGCTCAGCACCTCTGAAAATCAAAACCCTAGGGTAAGATTCTTATTCCTGCCTCAGTTTCACCATCTGAAAAGTAAGAATCTTAACATAGGGTTTTGTGAACCTCAAGTAATGTCTGCAAAGTATTTTAGAGCCTCAGCAGAAAGGTGCTCTACAAATATTGCATATCATTTTTATTGTTATTAAAATATACAGGGTGGTATGAGACAATGAATTAGTCGACCTGAACAGGGTTCCCATTGTAACTACAAGGAATCTTGAAAGAAAAGAATGTGTAGTTCGTAATATTTTAGAGGAGTCAAGAGCCCATTTTCCGATTTAGCTCGCATTCTGGTACAACTGCTATCTGTACCTTTACATGCCTTAGTGTACTCTTTCTCTTGAATTTGATACCTTTTTCTTAATGTTTTGCTGTCATGCATTCTGTCTCTCAGGAATCTTGTTACTGCAACGCTTATCCTTTGGTTATATGGCGGAGGCCGCACATTTCCCCCAACTGTTGCTGCAGTAGAATGTGTCCTCACATCCATCCTTGTCTTGGCATGTGCATGTCAAGCAGAGGCATTGTGGAAAAACCTGAGAGCGAGAACTTCACTTTGCAATATGAATATCTACAAACATGTCTAAACCTTTCCACTTGTTCCCAGAGCTCAAGACTCAGCACCTACATAAGAATAATAGATATCTAAGTGTATTTATTGGCAGTGTGGAACTACCCAGCGGCCCTATCTGAAATTGGGGCCCCATTCTGCTGGAGGCTGAAATCAATACATGTTCAAAATGATTCTTGCCTCAATTGACTTACATCCCAAATAGTCGGACAGACAGAGTGTGAAAGAAAGGAAGTATATTAGTCCCATTCCACACATGGGAGACTGACACAGAAATTAATTGATTTGTCCATGGTCACCTGGAGAGCCTGTGCTAGAGGTAGGAATTGAACCCAGTTCGCTTGAACCCCAGTCCAGTGTCATTAAACTATTAAACTCCATTCAACTTTCTTTATAAAAGCTGCAATAAAACACAACCGTTTTCAGTGTTCCTAGTTTACAGAAAAGCGTAACAAGACTTGTATGTACAGTGAACTCCAACCATCCTCAGGATACCCTGCTATTTTGAGTAACACTGATGAATGACTTCAGGGCGTGGTCTCCATCTTGCACTGACAGGCACTCTCTATCCAGAATTTCCTGACTACTGTGTCCAGTTCCTGTTTGCTGTATGGACTTTGTCTCCTAACTAATATAATGCTTGTCTTCCAGACCTAGTATGTTGGTGATCAGTTCCAGGAATTTGCACATCCATCAAACAAACCCATATTCAGTAGAGCCGTGACTAAGTATTCAGTGAGCATGCTCTGATTCACTTTCCTAAGTGGAACTGTGATATTTTAACTGGCATATTTCTTAGATAGGCAGACACAAAGTTACATGCTTCCTTTTCCTGGCTCGACGAGCACTCCAAGCGTAGTGTGCTTTGGGTCATGGCCTGTAAAGGGAGATTATAAGAAGTAAATAAAGCCTAGTAATAAACACAGAATGCATGGAAGTAATGTTAATAGCAAATTCCTGTTAGAACCTATGGTCCCTGGGTTGGTGAAGAATAATCTCCAAGGAGAAATTACAGAGCCAGAATCCCTGAAAAAGGAGTGTCAGCAATTATGCTGAAGTACTCTACTGCTCTAAAGCAAGTCAGTTGTGTCATTAGCTTCAGACACCAAGCAGTCATTCCAGCGGTGCTCTTTTGCTAGCCTGTGTTTTTCCCAGTGTACATTGGTTCCAGCAAGAAGTTTAAAGGTTTATTGAAAACTTGTCACAAACATTAAGAGGGTTTTTCATCAGTGACTTGAAAGACTCGGTAGTGCTTTTTCATTAAAACCAGAGGTGGTATTTTTCTTTTTGACTAAGTTCTCTCCTCACTGTTTCCACATAGAAGCATGCTGAAGTTCCTTCTTTTTGCTGTCTAGGAACATGGGGCATATCCTGCAGTATAATGTACAAAGATCATCAACAGTTGTATTCTATGGGCCAATTACAATTATATAATTGACCTAGACACCAAGTCTAAGTAAAACCCCAACCCACCCATCATCTTGTTTGCCTTTGAGATCCTGGACAATGGGAAACTTGTTGGGAGAGTCTCAAATACAATTACGTAGGCAGTTCATTGCTTGGCCATTTTTACACCCTTCACGTTGCTGGAAGCACAAAGTTGACCAATGGGTGATTTTTACCCCTACGTGGAGAGCATTCATTCTCTAGAAGTGCACTGCCTGCCATGTGGCTATTAATGTTGTGAAACAGAATGTAAAATTAAAAAATAAAGGTAGAAGTCAGATGGGGCTCAGAGGCTGGCAACCAATCAGAAAGCTGCACTGCCCTAAAGTCGATTAAGAATTACATTATTTTGCTCAGGTTTCCTATCTATAATAATTTTTTTCTGCTTTTTGTTTAATTTTAGGCACATCATGGCTCATTTGTAGGCGTAGAAAACAGAATGTTACTGGTGTTTATGAATTGTTTCCTCTCTAATTATATTTTTTAAAATTCCCTTCTGAAGTTTTGTGCCCTCAGAGCAGAGAGGAATCTTCAGGTTCGTTTAGGCACCCTCTAAAACATCATGCTCCCTGAAAGTAGCTTCCAGTGAGAGTGGGAGATCTTTAGGACCTTGTTTCTCGATCCCCTTTACAATCCATGTGCAACCCTGCAAAAATTATAAACATCAGTATGGACTGCCTTTGTCCTAAAGCAAAAATTATTCTTGTTTTTAACTAAACTGAAAAGTCTATTTACAATTTAACACTCGAGAACAATTCTGTTACCTGCACAAACGTTAAGTTTACACTGTTTGCATAAAGTGTGAGGTAATTATTTAACGGATCAATTAAAAGGAATCAGGTTTACAATAATTATATAGGCAGTGCTGTAGCCATGTTGGTTCAAGAATATTTTTTTTTTTTAAAGGTGAGTCGGTATCTTTTATTGGTCCAACTTCTCTTAAATTTTGGCATGCTGTGAGTATTACACAAAGTAAAAATGGGGTCCAAATCAAAACCCAGATCCAGACATCTCCTTTCTTCTCCTGTTGCACTTTGGGAAAGTTTCTGTATGGCTATGGATTTCATAGGTTGGGCCAGTCCCTAGCGCAAAGTGCAGTTTAAAAGCATGCACATGACATATCACACTAAATATTAAAGAAGAACCTTGACTGCATTTTACATTGTTTTAGATGTTTCTTCAGCTAATCCTTTCAATTTGAATTTATTAATACATCTAAAGATTCATATTTGGCACTTCTGTCCACAGGTGAAGGAAAAGGCTCATTGTGAAAATGTCTTCATTTTTTTGTACGTTCCTCAAGAATGCACAAGTTTTATATCACTATGGTCCACGATTATGAATGGCCAGCATCAAACTTACTATTCTATTATCATGTCTTCTAGGTCTCGCATCCGTCGAGAGCTGTTCATTGAAGAAATCCAAGCAGGAAGCCAGAGCCAGGCTGGATCAAGTGATTCTCCTTCAGCCAGAAGCAGCAGAGCAGTTCACAGCTCTGAAGGAGACAGTTGTGATGGTGTGGACACAGAAGGCCCACCTGAAGAGAAGCAAAGTGGTCTGGAGGCAGACGAGTACAGCAATGCAACCACAAAGTCTCAGGGAGGGCAAGCAGAGTCAGTTTTTGAAGCAGGGGAAGCGGCATCACAAGATGCCAGATCGTCAGAGAAAACAGAGTCATTCCATTTGGGAATGGAGAACCTGGAGGATACTGATGATGAGGGTAGGCTTAAAGCACCACGTCAGAGTTCTCCACCGGGGTCTCAAAGTTCAGGAGAAATTCTGGAGACAATGCCAAACTCTGCTACAAAAGAGGATGCCTCTACCTCAGCTGCCTCCACCTCAGTCCTTACAGGGGAGAGCTCCTTCAAGTCAAAAGAAAGTTCAGAGAAAATGTTGAGTGTGCCAAGTACAAGTTCCACATTGGCTGGAGGCTCACAGAAAGCCAACTCTATTCAGAGTTTATTCAGCTTTTCCGAGGCAGCAAGCTCCAAGAACACACGGGACAACACCTTGAGAAAAAAGAAAGCAGCAAACTTGAACAACATAATACACCGTTTAGAGAAGGCCGCTAGTCGAGAAGAGCCCGTCGAATGGGAGTTTTGAGATTAAACTCACCCAACTCTAGAGAGCTGGGGAAGTTAAACTGGACCTCTACTGGTTTTATTGTGTTGTGCACTTACCGCCCTGCAGGCCACAGGGCAAAAACGCCATAGGCCAAGGTGCATATAGAAAACAAAAGGAGCGTTAAGCCCAGTTTATGTTTGTGTTTTCAAGGAAGAAAACTGAAATGTGTGGTCAAGCTTTTTTGTACCCTGAAGTGTTTTTATTAATGCCCTAAGTGATTTCCACAGTTTCTGGAATAACTCATACAGCTTTGCCTTGTGCCCTCCTCTTTGGTGTGGGCTTTAAAAAAACAAAAACACACAAAAAAAATCAAACCCACATATTTAAAGGGGGCTTTTTATCTGCCATCTAATGGCTACAGAGCGATAATACACTATTATCTTCTTAAACCAGGAAAAAAGGGGAGATTTTTCAAAAAGAAAAAAAAAATTTTTTGTAGCTGTTCAGTTGCCACTAAGAGATTGCACAGTCAACCGACTCTAAACACACTAGTTTGGATTCCTAAATATTTTCAAGAAAAGAAAAGAATCGTGTTGTTTGAAACTTTGAATTGAAAAAAAAAAAATAAAACACATGTACTCCACATATTTTTTAACAAAACAAAAAAGTCACATCAGGAAAATATCTTAATTTGTGGTAGCTGACTTAGTGTTTTCTTGTAAGTGAAATAGAATATTGACACGTAGTGCACATTGTTTCATAGCTTTAACTGATTCTGGGCTTTTGCAGACCAGGATTTGTTTAATACACTCCATTTTAGGCCAAATCAGGACAAAAAAAATCTGAATCTAGGTATTTTATAATCTGCTTTTTAACCTCTAACCACAGAGCACGCTGATCAGACCTCATATCCAGGAGGCTTACGAGACAATTGAGAATAGCATGTACTTGATCATTTCATTTGCGTTGTGGTATATCTTTCTGTTAGAGAGAGTGGGGTGGGGGGGGAACAGTTGGCCAGTAACATTTCAGCCTGCAGCTCTTGGTACATAGGTTACAACCGAAGTGTTCACCTGATCTGAATTGAAAATTTCATTTACATACGTGATAGATATCACACACCACTAAGAAGGAATTGCGGGCTGCCTCAGATGAAGAGATTTTTTTCCTGCCGCGGGTAGCCGTTTACTGACTCTCTTCCCACCACAAGCACTGATTTAAATGTTTTAGTTGTGGGGAGCTTATTTTTGTGTAGAAAGAGAATACATTACAGGAATCAGATGGGCTGTGACCAAGATGTAAATCGCCCAAACTCCAAACCAAAATATTCATGCTCTGGAATCCCAGTCCAGACTATTCTGCCCTCCAGAACTTTAGTCTGTTCAGATTATTTTATGCACATCATAAGACTGATCAAAGTACAAAACCCCTTCTGACTTGTCTCTCATTCCTCCTGTTGTCTATATGTATATGCGTGAGCATAGAGGTGTGTGGAAGGATGTGTGAGCGTGTGCGTGCAATTTTATACGTCTGTGTATTTTCTTACGTACTTGTGCACACATAGAGTGCATTACTGCCACCTTTTTTCAATAAGCTGTTTTATCAGTTATGGCTTCTACAAGTTTGCTAATTTAGACTCCTTTATTGCCATATCTTTAAAACTAACAATAGATGATTTCGGTATATATATATATATTTTTTTTTTGCTTATTTATAGGTGCTGTATTTTATTATCTGATTGTTAGGAAGGGATGAACGGGGGCAAATATTCTTTAGAGGGATAGACTGCCGGCAGTATTGGGTATAATTTACAAGACGTAGTTGTCATACTGTATATTATTGATTGAAAACTTTTTGACCGTATTGTGTATCATTGAAACCTTTGTCTTAGGTCAGCATCTTTTGATGACACTTTAATGGTGCATTCATTACTTCTTAAGTTTAATTAATATTACTTCTTTGATTTGGGGGGTGGGGAGAGACGTTCCGATTTTAAAGGTATGCTCCTAATATTACACCTCAGTGTGCTTGTATTAATTAACTAGTAGGACTTTGACTGTAAGATGTGAACCCACATTTCTTGCATGATGTTTTAGCAGTTATGTATTTCATTTACAGTCTCTTAACATGCAACAGCAGCACTTAGTTCAAGTTTTCACAAATTAAGAGTCAGTACTCTTTAAAAAGAAAAGAAGAAAAAAAGCTTTTTCACGAACAAGAAAAGAGGGCTCTAGGAGGCTGAAAAGCAGAGATTTATTTAACTATTTTTACTGCTACAGTTGTTTCAAAGTACCTGCTTGGGTAGCCAGACACTTAGCTCGTGCTGCAGAGCTCAAATTTGAAAAACAAAGATAGCAACTGGCCCTTTCTGTGCTGAGCGGATGAGAATATTTTCAGTATGCGATACCACAACCTAGAAGTACTGTAACTTCTACTTGTAGGAACGTACAGTTTGGCTGAGAAAACTTCCAGAAAACGAAACGTTAATCAAAATATTATCATTAGAAATCTAGTCACCACAGTTTCTCCTTACAGGCTAATGTTTTGAATTGGTTTATAAAACACAACTCCGTTTTAAAATATATGTACCTGAATATGAGTGAGAACAAAATACAAACATCTTCAGTTCATCCAAGAGACGGGCAGACCCAGATATTTTCTTACATTCTAACTTAATCAGTTTTCTCTGTTTACTTTAGAACAATATATTTGCCATGTGTTGCCACTCTTTATTTCTACCAGGTTGAGATCTGGGTGCTTGATACAATCAAGTGGTTACATTTTGCTTGCTTGATTTTTTTTCCCTCCTATTTATTATTTTGCTTAATTAAGGCCCCAGACCTGTTGTTATATATGTGTGTGTTTATTGCATTCAGTAATGCTTACTGAGAGCTGTCACTGCATAATTTTTTTTTTTTTTAAAAAGTTTACAGGATGAACCCAAATCAGCATTTAGAGTTAATCTCTCTTCTTGATAAGCAATACTTAAGTGCCTTCAAAAGTGTTCTTTTTATAGTTTTCATGTTTCTGCTAATTACATTAGAGGAGCCACACACTCAAAAGTGTCTGCTTATTATTGTTAAGCTATGTTAGTTTCTAAAAAGTGTATCTGTAGCTCTCCTGTAGAGGCTATTTCCTTTATAACACTAAGAGTTAATTTTAAACTCCATCATACCATTTCCAATGCATAGAATTTTGTTGAATGACATCAGCCGTCATAATTCAGAAGTCACCCCAATCTGCCAAGGGTTGTCACTGGTATTTATTATAATGTTAGTCAAATAAAATGCTCTTGGTATTCCCTTTACGTTGGCACTTTATTAACACTTTACTTCCTTTTGAGATTTCAGGCTTACTATCAAAGGTAGGAAGTGCATAAAACTGTTAGAATGCCATTGGGGTGACCCCAGTCTTTCAGTTAGGAATTATGTTACAGTTCTTTGATAGATTTCTTACCTTGCTCTCCTATTTGGAGATTTGCTCCTTACTAGTTTTCCAAATTGGCATGACTGCTGTGGTTTAAAAAAAAAAAAAGGTAAAATTGCATCTGTGTGGAATGATTTTAGCTAGATTTCTTTGTGCTAATGAAAAGTGTTGTTTGAAATTAATGTTATTAGGAAAATTGGCATTACAGCCCTGATCTCCATTATTTGATAAACAGCTACTGGAGAAATAATGCGAAAGGAGTTGGAGTGTGTGACTCTTCAGTGCTTTTCGGTCATTGAGAATAAGAAAGGAGAAAAGCTATATAAGGTCTATATGTTCAACCTGTAGAGTTGTTCTCTATGCACTGTTTTATAGGGTTAGGAAGACTGAAAATAGAGCACTTGCTGAAGGCATGCTATTCAGTACCTGTCAGGTTTTCTGCAGACTGTTTGCATTTAAATGTTCTTTAAAAACATTTTTTTAAAACTCATGTTTCTCTTTACAGTTTGTACTAAATCAATGATGCAATAACCGCCAGGTTATTTTAATACAACTATTTCTATACTGCAGGTAAAATTCTGTCCCTTTTCTCTCTGGATGGGTAGGGCAGCAGGGGAGGACAATGCTGGGATATAACTAAATGGAATGATCTTGTCTGTTGTTGTGTTAATGGAAAGCAAATGAAGCATGCCTATTGATAATAATTGTTTCATTTTTATAAATACTTTTTTTTATCAGTGGAATCACAATTTGTTTAAGTGACCATTGAATGCCATAGAACTCTATAGATTTAGTTTAACTTGCACTTCTCAAAAATGTATAAATAGACTTTGTGTGTAGAGCCACTCCTTCAGGAGCCCTACATTGGTGGGTTCTATCCACGTCATCTGTCAATGAGCTCTTTACTAGAATAAGAGCTGTAAAAATCACATGTCTTTCTCATTAGGTAAGAGGTTTTGCATTAATTTTTAACCTAACCTTCTACAGAGGAGGAGTTAATGAACACTACAAAATTCTCTGCAATATTCTACTGTCCTCTGTAGTTCAAAATATCACCTTTTGCACTCTTTTAAAAATGAAAATAGCAAGCTAAGAAAAAGTGCGTCATCCCAGCATTTGCTCAAAGTGAAATGTATAATGCTGAATAATTTAAATAAATTAGCATTCAGGGAAGATCTGACAGAGTGATGTGATAAAGATGATAAAAGATTGCAGTCCCCACTAGTACTGCTGCAGTCCAGGATCTGTCAGACTTTCCATCTTAAAATCCCCAATTTCAGTGGGTTTAGGACTCTGCTCTTGGCAAGAACTTGGTAGTTCAAAAATGGAAAGACATTTTGACCATATTTAAATTCATAAAAAGTAATTGGTTTCAGATGCCTTTTTGCACTTAAATCCAAAACAGCTTCCTTATTTAACTGAAATGTCATGGCAGTGTGGACTGGTGGCTAAGAAATCAACAGTGTTATGTAAGCAAAGTGATCCACTGCAGATACAATAAATACATTCCTAAAGGTTTGTGATAAGCAGAAGGGAGGGTCCATTTGTTCCTTCACTTCTCTATCTTAGCTTTCCTTTTAAGCGAGTGAGTTATTTAAATCATCTCTCTTGCTTACGTTAAGGTTCTTGTATATCTCCATATGTGTCGGGTCTGAAAATCACTCCCTATACTTGAGTTCCATAGGTGCTGAGTGCAGGGATTTCATGGAAATGGTAAGAAAGATGGAGAGAGAGGAAGAAAAGGTGTTACTTGGTCTAAAGCCCGACCTAATGTCCATTGACGTCAATGAAAGTCTTCGCTTTGACTTCAGCAGATGTTTGTTCAGCCCCTAACAAGATAGTCTGCTAAACCTGATCTTCCACAGCTATAACAGGTATCAAACACAGCTTTCAGTTTCCTCTTAAGCTAGGCCTTCCAGTTGTCCCTCAAGCCAAACACTAACACGTGTCCCTTCATGATGCATACCGTCAAAGAGCTTTAAATTAAAACGCCTGTAAAAATTCTGTACAAATTCAGCATTTTCAAAAAGTACTGAATAATTTAAAATATAACTCGGTATTACTTTAAATAATGAAAATAAATATTAGCCTGGGACTCAGAAGAGCTGGGTTCCATTCTTGGCTCTGTCATTGGCCTGCCCGTCTTAGTGCCTCAGGCTCCACATCAGTAAAATGGGAATGATAGTGCTTTGAGATCTATGGATGAAAAATGCTATATAAGAGTTTGGGGCATATTAGTTAATCAAAAATCATTTTATTTTCCTCTCTTGTTCGTTTATATAGTTTTAAAATAGTTGATAATGAATACACCATCTGTTTAATAGACTTTAAGAAAACTAAGTCCACTGTTACCATTTGTATCCAGATACTTTTATAGCCTTTATCACCCTGCTGCTAAATTGTCGGTGTTATGTAATATGCCATATCCTATTAATGTACAATGATTAAAACACCCTCTTTTGATGAGGGTCAGTAACAGGCCTCTGGAGTATTGAAAGACCCAGTTAAGCTGTGAAAATGGAGCTTATGTAGTGCTTCAGTTTTGTGATGAATTTCACCCTGGGAGAGTTGTTCTGTGGCATATGTGAAATGAATTATTTGGTCTCAGGTCAGGTCCTCATAGAAAAGTGTTCATGTCACATAAATGACCCACATGACTTTTTACTAATTGGCACCCTTATTAGCATCCTCTGGAAAGGCCAGGAATTGAGGGGTCATGGAGACTAAACCTTCTTTGCCCAAGGGCATGCGGACAGAGTGGGGAAGCTTGCATTACTGTACCACTTGTGCAGATAAAAAATGGACTTGAATCTCCAACATAGTAAATTCAGCACCGTTCATGAGCGTGTACAGGCACAGAAATGTTTAGAAGGAAGACTGTCTGCTTAAAAGTCATACTGTGATTATTTAATCTTTACTTTTCGACAGCTGTGTGCTAAAGGGCAGGCTCTGCCATCATGTAAGTGACACTGAAATCATGCATGTCCAGGAGCTGGATCAGGAGCGGGCTCTAGATTTTTTCTTGTACAAAATCTGTTGACTTGGCATTATCACTTCAGTTTCTCTGTTAAACTGAAACAGGCAAGTGAGCCCTGACTGGCCAGATAAAAGTTAAATGACAAACCATCATAGAAAACAGTACATCCATCCATTATGGCTGTGAGCTATTTGTACTACTGAGTTAAGGATTCACCCAAAGATCCATGGAAAATGGAGATGAATCCCAGGAATTTCCTGAAGTAATGGTGACAGGAATTCTTTGCATAGTTACTGTGTAATTTTGTGGTAATGTTTGTAACAGCACAATCTTTCTATTGGTAACAATAATAACATGTTAACTTGTGTGATCACCATCTGTGCAGGTCAGGAATATGCATATTTTAAACTGTTGTCTGTATAGTACACTATTCCTGTTGGGAAAAGTTCCTAAATATGTAGCAGATTTACAGTTTAGGCCTCAGTGGCTAAGTAATGAATTGCTACAGTAGACTCTATCAGGTACATTATATGCTTTGGGGAATGGGTGGATGGCAAGTTTAAAAATGTTACTGATGTGCTAATGTGTATATTAATGCGTAGAGTGCCATTTTCCAGGCAAAATCCACGTTGTTAGAACAAGACTGCAGGCTTGTGAGAGATCAGATTATTGGAATGTGCGGGTTTAATTAACATGAAGACAAAAAAGTTCATATTCAGAATACAGAAAAATAATTTCAAGGGTCTGGCTGAAATGCACAAAAGCCCTAGATCATTTAGAATTAAGAAAGAAATTGCATCCTAAATGGCTATCAGTAACCTCATGCACTAAGTTCCAAAGGGGGAGCCGTGTTAGTCTAGGTCAGCCAAACAACCAAGGAGTCCTGTGGCACTTTTAAAGACTAACACTTTTGTTTATCACATGAGCTTTTGTGGGAGAAAAATCCCACTTCATCAGACACTTCAATTTCCTCCTATTCTGTAATTCCCCCTCTTCAAAGTGTCTGATGAAGTGGAATTTTCTCCCGTGAAAGCTCATGCGATAAACAAATTCATTAAGTCTTGAAAAGTGCCACGGGACACCTTGTTTGTTTCTCTTACACTAAGCATTCTTTCTTGTACAGTATGAGCTGCTGTGCCTATGAACAATAAGAACAGTTAAAGGAAGATCCATTCTCTCATTTTTTTAAAAAAAAATTATTTTGCAAACTCTGTCTATTGTAGGCTTTTAAAAAGGAAGAATTTTTCAGTAAATTAAACCAAGTGCAGATAACAGCAATTCATCTCTAATGAATGAAAATTCAGGCTGAAAATTCTCCTGCTCTAAGGTTTATGACTGAAATTCTATATTGAGTTTCTCTCACAGGACTTTGTTTACTTTTGAAGGAGAAATATATTTTTTAAAACCCTGTGAGTCTTTAATTGGGTTTATAAATCCAATCCCATCTCTTTGGAACTGAAAATGTACATGTTTTAAAAGATTGGTACTCAGTCAGGGTTCACTCTGCAGTTTCTGGCTTTTGTTAGTTTCCATTAGACTCTTAATACTATTTTAATGCATCATTTGTGTGTAAGTGAATTAGCTTTAAGAAGTGTTTCCAAAGCACCTACTTACCTCTGAATGCTAGTGTAGTATATACAGTAAGTGTTCCGCTTAACTAGCTTAAAGGAGCACAGGTGAAAAATAAGCAACAAAACTGTATTGCGCTGTTGAATGGGTTTTGTTCCCCCTTTCCCCACCATCAGAAACTTCTATTCCTTTTCCATCCTCCTCAGGAATGACGAAGTTCGTGGACTTCCTGACTTTTTCCAGGGAGGGATGTTTTTAGATTCTTTTTAAAAAAAATTTAGTTTAATTTGTTTAACATGTAAGGCAAAAGCCTGTATATTCCTAGAAGTGTTTAGCCTTCTTTCATAAATGTACTATTTATCAAACTTTCTGTAAGCAGAAAGATAAGGTGCCTTATGAGCTCATCTCTTCATTGAGAATAATCTAAAGCACAGTGATCTAGATCTCAGCATACGTCAGAGCCTACTTTTTATTTGGAAAAGAAAAACCAATCGTGATGCATTTCAATAGCCCAGGGTTAGTAATCCATTTGATAAAAAGCACTTAATACTACTGTGCATTTAAAACTTTGTGCAATAGAAAGTCTAGTTTTATGTTTAGGAGCTATCACACTGTACATCCACTGAAGGCTAATGTAAATTTTAATCTAGGAGGATTCAGGTTACTGAAGAGTACATCACTCTGGTTCTGTTTGCATGATGAAAATCTTGGAATAAATTGCGTAACAATCTCTCTTATACTCATAACAGTCTCTCAAAAATCATACTAGTGGGTCTCTCAGTGGGCATTTAAAACCCTTGATTGGTCAAGCACCCATTTGATCTTCAGCTATGGCTAACTTTAACTGTGTTCTTAAATGACTTTAATAAACACTTACATGTTCATTTCTGCTTCCAGAGCCGTGTCATCTTCACATGGTGATACACTGTAAGGTTATTCCAGTCTACCTGGACCTTGTTAAGAATAGGATTTTTTTTCTCTATCTCACACCCCTGTCTCCTCAGTCCTTTCTAGCACTTGTCTGTTATTTCGAAAACTTGCTCTTCACAAAGCATCATACATCAAATTATATAAAAGGGTTTCATCATTAAAGCAAAAGCAATTCTGGTCTTTCCTATTTATGATGAGATCACTTTAAAATGCCTTTCAAAGAGATTTTTATATAGACACAACAGAAATATACATATCATTTCTTATTGCTTAAGTGGACAAAGATGGTCCAGTGCACCAAATTCACTCTGTTTTGTTTAGCAAAATTGATTTGCTCTGGGAATTGGATGAGTTGGCGTGTACTTGACTGATTAATACCCATATCAATATGTTGTGTTTTCTGGAGCAATCCACTTAAAAAGACTCTATGTAAATGTCTATTAAATATTTGTATTTAAATATTAAAAACCACTTAGTATTGAGATTAAAAAGACTCGGTTGTGAGGAAAGAGACTTTGATACAAAGAGAGACAGAAAATATCCTAAGCCTCCTAGAGCCTCTGTTAAGTTTTCCTGAAGATTCAATATAAGTACATTGCAATCTGTTCAAGAGTATTACTTTAAAACAAGAGAGACTGGTTTCCTATGATGTTCATTTTTGTTGACATATGTTTTAATTTCTGAATTCATAACTGTTTTTCTTATATATGAAGTTGGTCAAAACAATCATATGCAGCAGCAACTTTTCCTGGTATGAAATACGAAATACTAGTTGTAAATTAATATCTGTGCTGGAGGAGTGTTTTGGTTTCCTGGCGATATAGAAATACATTAAGACAAGCATTCTGTTGGTAGGTAACAGTTCGAGAGAGAGAGCGACCTGCTTAAAGAAGAACTGAAATGTTGCTTTAGAAATATCCCTGTTTATACGAGGGAGCTATGTCTGCTTGGGAGACAATGCAAAGGGCCTTCAGTAAGCACTGAACCAGTAAAGGCCCTGCAAAAAGAGCCTTACAGAGGCAAAGATGTAAGGAGCTGAGATTGTTGCAGGGCACATCAACTCTTCTGTGGAAGGGATTGGAAGCAAACTTGCACTTTGCCTTTTGAGGACATCCCCCTAAGAACATCCAATTAATTTTTCAGAAATCACATTTTTCCCAGTGCTGTGACTTTCTCCCTCTGGCATAGTTAGAAACAGGGGAGAAAAAAGGTCCTATGTTAAACTGTTAGCTAATTTCTGAAAAAGGTTTTCATTTCTATCAGAATAGTCTATGCATTTCTGTGTCAAAGCCGTTTTCTGCTGTTCCTTTTAAGAAAACAGGCACTGTATATCCCACTCTCTGTAAATGCTCCAAGAATGTCAAGTGTGTGAATTTGGACATTAAATCCAAAGTAAATTGAGACTAACTTGTTGGGTGGGAAAGAGGTGTTTTGGGTTTTTATAAATTGTTTGCCTCATGTCCCTTTTCATTTTTATTAAGAAATTAACTCTTTGCATTTGTGCAATAACTACTTGCCATGAAAATGGGCAGACTTTTGAAATGAATGCCCTGACTACTAACACAGCACAAGATGAACTCAAACAGAAAGTGGTGTACTTTTTCCTGAGAACATTTTTGGTTTTAAATAATAAGCTGAGTTTTACCCCCGTGTATTGTGGTGTCTTACATTTTTAGCAGTATTTTATATATTTTCTGTAACGCACTAAGTCTTAGACATTTTTAGAGCTTGTTTGTTATGTTCACAATCACAGATTTAAAAAAAAAATCCTCACAAAGACCCAATTGACCAAAAAAAGTCATTTTTTTTTTTTTTTTGTACAAGTAGCTTTGAGAAGCCCACATTGTGTTGCTGTGGCTCATCTTTTGTAACATTTTATTTCTTGGTATTTGTTTAAACAAAAGAGTAAAAGTTTATATGGCTGGCAGTAGCGGGGAAGTGCTCCCTCCGTCAGCGGAATCGCATTGTTTCTTCTGTCTTTGTTTGGTTAGCCATATAATGTTTGTTCTCAGCACTGTACAACGGTCCCTATATGATATGGAGAAGCAATATCACTGTATGAAACTCACATGATGTATTATTATTATTATTATTCACTAGCACCCTAGGTGTGATAATTGAAGTAAATATCTTTTATACAAACACAGTAATGTGTGGGTTGTCTTTATTAAAGTGAGAGTCAGGACCTGAGAGTCAAAGCAGCAAACATTTACATTGGTGGTTTTGATCATTTTGCTAATCAGTAGATGTTTTTTTGGTGGTAATTGACTTTCCTATCTTTTGTATCTTGATTTCACAGAAGAGTCTGTTTTAAGGATCTCAATACTTTATATGATTAACTTCAGAACCCAGTCCATTTCCCAATAAATTCAGTATAAAGATTTCCATTTCAGTGGACATTGGATTGGATATGTAAGCAGCAAAGAAATTGTATAATGAGCTTGAGAGATGAGGACCAAAATAGCATGTTATATATTTTTTAAAACCATTAATTGCTAAGGTTCCCAGTGACCTGTGATCAGAAGTGCTTAGCATTCAGGAATGTAGATGTGGTGCAACTTCGGCCAATATTTGGCTTGTATTTTGCCTATATTTTTAATAGATAGTCATAAAAAGATTATTTGATCTCGTAGTGCCTTAAAATGTTAGTGGGCTGTTTTTCCTGTGAATGTGTTGAGAACGTCCTACAACTTTAGAATTGGAAATGTGGTATTAAGGTATAGTTATTTAAATTATACAGTTCAATTCTTTTTTAAAAAACAATAGAAATCTGTAGCTTGAAATGTCTTCGGAATCAGTTGTAATGCATGTTTGTTTCATACTCTTTTACCAGTCCTGTCATCATCTCTGATTTTAAGGTCACTGAAATTATTTCAGGGTTGGGACCTAATCATACAGTATCTCCTCGTCTGTATCAGGAAGCCTGGTTCTTTAATGTTTTTCCTGGCCTGCAATAAGAGAGTGTATAATCTCTTTTTTAGGAGCTATTCATGACTATTTCAGGAAATGAACGACAGGAGGAATTCTAAAGGGACAAGACTATAGATTTTGCACAATATTGTCCCTTCTTGTTTAGCAATATTTAATGGCGTGAAGTTGTGTGTGTATTAACCAGCATTTTCTGTTCCTTCAAGTTATTCATCCTATTGGTTTATAGTATGATAATTTACATTAGCAAAGTAACCATCTATGTTCAAAATGAAAAGCTTGTTCATTCCATGTCTTTGCTCTCACTGGCTTTGCTTAAATATGGTATCTTGGGAGAAGATGCTTCTATAAATAAAACGTATTGAACATAATGTTAATATTTAACTTTCATTCCTCTTTAACTGTGTTTCTTTACCTATGAAATGTCTGTGACAGGTTGCTCAGTAAGATGTAAAAATTACAGTTTTAAAATAGAATTTTTATGCATATTTAATGGCTGATCAAATTGTTGGTTTCTATGAGCATAATAGGGTTGTCTTGAAATGTGACCTCCGTCAATTTAATGTTAAAGTGTCTATGCTTTAAAAGTGATCTCACTTTGCTAGTTAATTTTATGTATATATTTATAACTCCGAATGCTTTCAGGTACACTGGGATATATTAACACCTATATACTGGACATGTGCATGTAATTAAGCAAGAGGAAGTGTAACATTTTCAAAAATGGAAAACAGTTGCATCTGAGGAGTTGGGGTTTCTTTCAGTGGCTCAGAATCATTTGCCTGTTGTAAAATCAAATTGTGCTCTTCAGCCCATGTCTTCCTGAACTCTTCACAGCTGAAGAAAAACCACCAAAACACAGGTTCTCCATGAGGTAGGAGCAAGTCTTAGAGAGCTGAGATGTCTGCTACTTCTGTTTCATAGAGTTACAAGGAAAAAAAATGTGCATCCTCTCCACGTTCCAGATCTTAATCTGATATGCTATGGGAAGGGCCGAGACACCATTCTCCACAATATAGGTGTCTGGCATTAATGCCAACTGGCCGTTAGTACTTGTTACTGGAGATTCCTGTAAGTAATTATTCTTCTCATTTTTCCAGGGTCAGAGCCCTTGACGAGGCCCAGAGATCTTATTTGATAAATGGAAATAGAGTCAAGCAGATAGGCTTTAACCCTTTCTAGCAGGAGAAGGCTAGTTTATAGTATTTAACATTTTCTTCTTTCTCTTTTATTTCTTTCTATGTAATAAAGGTGATGAACAAACTGTTTACATTATAATATTATTTTACTCTATTAAACAGTTATTAAACAATCTGAAAGAGATGATGCTACAAAGGAATTATGATGGTTTTCTTGTACTCATTAATTACCCATGTATGGTCCTTTAAAAATCCTCCTTTCATGGGGAAATTTCCTGCCATTGCATTCCATTGACTAACGCTAAGTTTCTGGTGTCGGGGTGGGGCAACTAAACCTCCCATCCCCTTTTAAGGCCTCAAATTCCATAGTTACAGCAGTTGTCACTTTTATAAAAAGGTCAGGATTCTTTACCATGTAATGACTCTGATATCCTCTATAGTTGTTAAAGGAAACAAGCAGTTACTGGAATCTGTAGACAAGAACCAGAGGTGGCTGTGTCAGTCTAGGTCAGCCAGACAAACAAGGAGTCCTGTGCCGCTTTTCAAGACCAACACATTTATTTATCACATGAGCTGTCGTGGGAGAAAATCCCACTTCGTCTTCAAATTTTCAAAGCGTCTGATGAAGTGCGATTTTCTCTCACGAAAGCTCATGTGATAAAGAAGTCTGTTAGTCTTTAAACGTCCCACAGGACACCTTGTTTGTTTGGAAGCTGTAGGTAAATGTTGACCTTTTAATGACAATCAGTGACTTTGCAGGTGTGAGCCGTCTCAAATATTTATGAAATCTCCATCCTGTAATGTATTTATGATCAGGACTTTGATGCCCAGATATACCAGTGTGGTTTTTATTTTTAAATACTTTGGAATTCAACATACATTAGGCCAGATTTTCAGCTTGTATGAATAGGCTATCCTAATTGTGTAAATCTGACTCTTTGTCTTGTTGGTTCTTTCCCATTATATATGCTTTAGAGCGCTGTGCATGCGGCATGCACAATGTAATCTATTGTCATAGAGAATTTTGGTTGGTTACTTGAGTAATTAGCCCTATTGCTGCAGAGTGTGTTGGAAATATTTCGAAGTGCATTGACGAGAAACTGGCTCTGAGAGACTGTATAAAGCATGTTAATTTAGTGTAAGGAATGCATTCTTTAGCCAAGATAAAAAGATATTTTCTTCCTATCATCTTGCTAGCCTAGATGGCTGTGATGATCTGTTCTAGCTAGTCAGGCAGACAGAGGCTGTTAAATAGGGCTAGAATTTGCTGTCTTCAGATCAATGGCCATGATTCTTTTTTCTCTTACCTCCAGTTTATATTGTTTTTATTAACAGTGCAAGTGACCTCAATCTTCATTTCCAGTATTAAAAAAAAAATAAAAAAATAACTAACAATTGATCACAAGTTGGACAGAAAGGGCGGAATTTGTTCTATATGTTCCTTGAAACTCTGGCAAAAGGCACGGGGCATTTGTTCTCAAATGTAGCAAAGCAGTGTCGTGTTCCGATGGAGCAATGGTCATCAGCATTGTCATATTCCACCTTCCTGAGCAGGTATTGATGCGAGAGGCACACTTTGCAGGCAGAAAGGGAAGAGCATCTATGAGCTCTCTGCATTTCTTCGCATTTGCTCATAGACCTGATAATTGTCCTCATTAGGGGCATTCTCTGATTCTGAAACTCTAAAACTTGGAAATATCTGGTCCATTCTCCCACTCTGAAGTTCTAGAGGCATAGTAATGTACATAGGATAGCATTCTATCATAAAATAGTCATAGACCTCCTAGATGATTAAGAAAATTCACCCTCTTCTAGTAGCGCTACAAAATAAACAGGGAAATGGAGGCAGTAATTTACTCCTTCCAGATTGTTCCCCAAGAGTCAGAAGTCCGTAGTTTGAAGATGAGGTGGTCTTTCCTGGATGCGTAAATGTGTCAGCAAAATTTAACTGCAGATGTTACCATTGTCTGCCTGTGCCGCCTCTTCACCACCACCATACAATTTTTATGGATTCCAGGGAGAAGGGCATGAAGTGTGGGGAATGCAAGCAGATTTCAGGGTTTTTTTGAGTATTACCCTAATCATTTTATCTTTTGGCATGCCCTTGTACACTGTACCAATGCCCAGAACACATTGGAAAGTTTTTTCCTGTTTTCTGAATATCTCCTGAGGTATGAGTGCACTTCAGCCAGGAAATTCTTCCAGTGGTCACACCGGTGGCTGCAGATGTGCCTGAGCATTACAGGCAGCTTTTAGAGAATGCTTTACAACTTTCTGATGCTCAGCTGCTATCTTTTTTTTTTTCCTTCTTTTTAAACTCGTGAAGAAGGTGAGATACTCTAGATATAGTCTTTTCCCAGGTACAGAAATAAACAAACACAGCTTGATTGCTGCCTATCTGTAAAGAGACTGACCTGACTTCCAGCCTTGTTCTGTCTTCTGGGTATCTCTGTTGCCCGGAGTGTTCTTGTGAGATCTGATGAACCATTCCTCCTTCAGAGACTATTAAAAAAAGAAGAGTTTGGATGTTGGAAAAAAATAAACCATCCTTTGAAGAAAATATATCACTCTGCCTTCCATAAGGTTGGTGAGATGAATGCTGGAGTTACCCATAAAATACTTAACTGTACCTCACAGGCCTTCATTAACAAATACACCCACTCCTCCTGGGTGACTGTTCAAGGTCTCAGACAAACTGAGCCTTGTCTTGAGCTGTGGAAAAAGGTCAAATATATCTACCCTCCTGATCAGACTGTCTTGGAAGGATTTAAAATCTTGAGGGGGAGAGGGTTGTGATGACAGTGACCCTTCTGCTATGTCATCTTCTAGAGTATGGAAGAAGTCCTTTGGATTCTGACCTACTGCAGCTTCTTTCACAGGAATGTCCTTTACAGAGGACTAAATTGCTAATTAGTAAATGAGTGTACTAATTTAAAGTTCAGTGAGGTAGGTGTTTTGAGACTGGCCTCACTGGAGCTGATGCAGTGTGGGGGAAAAAGGGACTACAGCTTTATTGGCACTCCATTGATGTCTCTAAAACTGCTGACCTCCAACTCTGAAGTATTCAGGAATGTATGTTGGCCCACAGAGAAGAATCTGTGTAAGGGAATGGTGGAATGAATGGTCCCCATACAGAAAGCACATCAATGTGGTACTATGGGGAAGATTGTAACAATATACAAAGTGCTGAGGATGGAATTAAAAAAGGCATATTGAAGAGAAGACCTCAGTAAAGGGCCTTTCACTGCATCCCGGATAGCAAAGAGGCCAGATCTAGAGACTCACTGATCTGGGGTGTTCACTTTTGGAATCCTTGGTACTTGAGCACCATTCTGGACCAGGAAGTAATCTGAGTTGGGTTTCTGATCAGTTGAACAGAAGATGACATCAGAGATAAAGAAGAGTGGATAGTCTACCCCTTGCATCTCCTGTGGTATAAAGCATGGATCTGGCATCATTAAGCAACATTACCTTTTCCTCACAACCAGAGATGATGAATTTTCCCAATAAGACCTCAGGCATGAGAACTTTGTGCACTGAACAGTTGCCTCTCAGATGTGGGTGCAGCTGAGATTTTGGGATCTTTTAGAAGATGTTAGAAGCTTTTAGAAACTCTGGGAATGAAGGTGCCAGCTCTTTTCTTTTCTTCCATTTGGTGAATGCTGAGGAACTTTCCAGAACTTTCCAGCTCCTGGAACATGCTTTTACAGAGATTAACTATGACTTGCAATGCCTCCTTTTGAAAGGGCAGTACTATCCCAAGTTGAAGGATGGAGAAACTGAGACATGGAATTTGTGACTTACCCAAGGTCAAAGCTAGCCTGTGATAGAGACCGAAAATGGAGCCCAGGCACAGAAGCAGCAAGTCAGAACTCCTTCTTCTCCTTTAACTTTCCTATCTTATTTGAACATTTTTTCCTTCTTCTTTCCCCCCCTTTTTGTTGTGAATATTTATTTAGAAACAGTGATGTTGAAATGTATATTTTTCTGCAAAGGAAAATAAATTCTGATCTCTTTTGGAATATCTCTGTTCCTTCCAGCCAATAAGATACTCTTAGGACCCTTAAGACATCTATGTTTCAATACACGTCCATTCTGTTGGCCCACTTCTAAGAGGACAGGTGATCATTTTTCAATAAAAAGGGTCTTCTAGCTTGCCAAATCATTGTTGTGCTTGTTATCTATATCCAAGGTCTCAAGAACATTTAGAAAAAAAGCTATCAACTAGTGGAATCATAAAGATTGCCTCTCATTTATGTTAGGCCATGTAATCTCAAACTAAGTTGCTGTTAAAATTTAGTTTTCTTACCACGCTGAGACCTGCCAAGGCTTCTTTATTATGAACATGCTTCTGATGTAGGTACATCTGCTGAATTTGTAGCTTCAAGTGCCATCTTTGGGTCAGGCTGTCAATATTTCTTTTTCTTGCTATTCAAGACAAGAATTTTAAACACTGGTGTAAGGAGGAAAACTGTTTGGTTCTAAAACTGATGGTTCTCTCTCAAATGAAAAAGACAGGCAAATAATTCAATGCAAGATGCTCTCAAACTTAGCCAGAGCATTCGTGGTTGGTCTAACCCTATTATAGTTCACATTTTTGTTCATCTTTGTTCTCTTCCTATGCATATCGGTGTGGTTAGCCCCAACCACAAATGGACAGCAAAAACCTTTGAAGAACCATGGAGCTGCAGGTGCCTTAACCGATGGTCAGGTCATGCACTGAAGATCACTCAATGCTAACATTGTTCTTTTTGGTACAATCTGGTCAGGAGATATCTTCCATCACTCTGGTCTGCCAGCTCAGCTCTTCTAGGTGTTAAATGATCCTTTTCAATAATCCCTGTGATAAGAATATTCTTCCTAAATGATCCAGTCCTTACAACGAGCTTGCTTCAACTCCCAAGGTTGTTAATAGCAGTTGAATCAGTATATAAGCTGAGTAACTCAGAAATAGTTCTAAGATCTCCTACCAAAGAAATCAAGGGGACATAGACTTTTGTTCATTATGATTTGACACCTTTCCTTTCCTAAATCAGGAAAATTCTTTGTGCCTTCAGTTTCCAGGAGGTGCATTTCCACATGGTCACTTGACCATTACTATTTTTTTATTTTATTTTTTTTAATGTTGTGTTCCAGTTTTCAATTGTGTGTTTCAGGAAGGTGTTTTTCAGTCTTTTGTGTTTTCACTAAGCTCCTAACAGTAACAGCTTCTGACCTTTTATGCTCATGTAAGCCATTTGATTATTTACGAGGGGCTTTCTGTCACTACCTTCTGTGACCCAGTTCTCCAACTGGACCATCTCTTCCAGAACCTGAAACATGTTCACCCATCTTCAGCATTTCCCACTAGCTCCTTTCAAGTCAAAGGGGTTTGCATGCCGAGGAAATTTGACACACATGCCGGCTCTCATCTGAGTCAAGTGTGTCACTTAAATTGCTCTGTGACCTCCAGGAACTCTTGTAAACAGCACCCCATAGACAATTACCCAATAAAAGAATTCCATTTACTAGATGGAGCCCCAGTTCAACTCTTATTCCTGCAATAGTGGTGGTTTTACTAAAACCAGGTGACAAGATCCAAATTTACTAGAATTAAACACATACATGGAAGTTAGCCTAGTGAATCAACAGTAGTAATATAGCTCAGCTACAATTAGGATTACCTTAAACTAGTTATTGTGAAGGGATTTGGGGCTCCATTTTAATCTCTCTCACCTGAGCATGCATCACTAAGCAGTCTGGGATGTCATGTTTGTGCCAGCTTTTACAGAATCCCCTATTTCAGAAAACACCCATATGCCTGAGATGAGTTGTCTTTTTTCTAAACCAAAAGGATACCCATTGCCAGGCTCGTGTTTGGGTCCAGTCTTCTCAGGCAACAAAGAACATTAAAGATATTTTTTTCTTGACTGCAGTGGATCAGAATCCAGCATTGTACAAATGTCAGTCCCCAGTTCCTGGCATACTAGTTAGCTTGAAGAATCTCATCGTCACCCATGACAGCAAATCAGACAAATGATCCCTCACCACCTCAGTGCTGGCAGTAGAAGTGAGAGAAGCAAAGAGGATGTTGTGGCAGTGGTAATGTTGCGCTTCAGTTTCATGCCATTTACACAGCGGAATAACTTCAATCAAATGAGAAGAGATGCATGTGGCAAGATTATTCTATTGCAAGATGTATGTCTTTGAGAAATCAACAACGATTTCCAGCTCTTCTAGTAAAGTTTTGTGACAATGGCTTCAAACCTGCTTTGGTGAAATTACTGGATTAAAACAGAGGTTCAAATGTTACTTTTAGAGGTGGGCACAACCAGCAAAATGCTGAGCAGGTCTGCACACGCACCAAAGCTTATATCCTCTTAAAGCCGCAGAATTGTTTTGGCCAAGTCTTTTGTTAGTTTGTTCTGCAAAGGCATTGTGAAAATGCGTACATCCTTTTTTAAAGTGTTTGGTGCAGTCCACAGGTCCAAAGAAAATTAAAGGCTTTGCGCCAGATTCTTTCCTTAATACAACCTCTGAGAGCCGTTGTAGTGGTGCAAATAGATTATAAGGCTGGTAGATATGGGACACAAAGATAGACTTGCCCAATCGATCTAGAATCATAACATGGCTCCATTTCAAGCTAGCATCTCATAAACAATAATAACCATGCCAAATCTCTGTCAAATACTCCCAGGGAAGTACAAGGTTTTTCAATAATTATTCTGTTTCCAAATGTATCGTGTTTCATCCTTGTCGGGTTGAGCAGACAGATAAAAAGGACCATCCCACTCCAGCCAGCACTCAGACAGAATGAAAGCTTTCGGGGGGTGTTGCTATTTTGTTCATGTTGATGGTTGAGTGCCTTAGATTGTCCAGTTGGTTCAGTTTATCACCATACTTCACAAAACGCTGGCAGTGCTGAGAGCCCTCTTGATTGGGACTGTGTTGTGCCTGTCAAGCATGCTAGAGAAGTTTGAGAATGAGCTGAACGGTTGAGAACTCTAGTTTTCCCAGGATTTCAGCTTATTTGTGCCATTATCTTTTGCAGTACATTCACTTGGAGTTGAACAGTAAGGGAAAGCTCACTTACCTTAAACTGTTTCAGAGGGGTGGCCGTGTTAGAGGAGTCCTGGGGCCCTTTTAAAAACTAACAATGAGCTGTCCTGGGTAAAATCCCACTTCATCAGATGCATGAAATGGAAACTACTGTATGGCAGGGAATATCTAAATGCGGAGAAGGAGAAGTCACAAGGTCAGTTCAGATTTTTTTTCAGCAAACCAAGCGAGTTGTTTTGATTTAAACAGTGTGGAACAACAGATAAGAAGGTGGGATGTATTTGAGCGCTGAAAAGTTACAGTCAGTTCTGCTAAATGTAGAAACATACTAAGGATAAAATAGATATTTTGTTCTAGCTGAAAGTTTAAGACTTAGGCATTCTAATCTACTAAATGCAGCTTATTCTGTCTATTGTGTGAAGTTCAAGATTACCTACATAGAAACCCTTTTTGCTTCTTAATTATGATGTGCAAAGCTTGAAAAGAGGCATGTCAAGAAAAAGGGTGTGGATTGTTCTAAGAAGGGTGTGGATTGGTTGTCTTTTATATTAGAAATTCAAGCCGCATCTACTGTGTTTTCCTGGAAGACACTCTGGGGGTGACTGGAGAACTGGTAGAATTATGACGTAGATATGAGGGGAAAGTTGGCAGCGTGGTCTGTTGCAAGGATATGTTCCTGCTTTAATATTTCTGTTGTTTGATCTGTAGTTGCTGGTGAGTATCCGTTTAAGGTTGGGGGGCTGTCTGTAAGTGAGGAAAGGTCTGTCTCCCAAGGCTTGAGACCGTGAGGGATCATCTTGTAAAACAGGCTGTAGATCTTTGATGATGTGATGAAGAGATCTGGCTTGGGGGTTGTAGGTGGTGACCAGTGATGTTCTGTTGGATTTTTTTCTTGGGTTTCTCCAGTAGTAGTTGACTTCTGGGTACCCGTCTGGCTCTGTCAATCTGTTTCTTCACTTCTGCGGGTGGGTACTGTAGTTTTAAGAATGCCTGGCAGAGATCCTGAAAGTATCTGTCTCTGTCTGAGGGATCAGAGCAAATGCGGTTATATCTTAAGGCTTGACTGTAGACAATGGATCGTGTGGTGTGCCTTGGGTGAAAGTGAATTCAAGGGCTCTCCTTTTGAAGAGCGCAGAATAACCCTTTCTCCCATTTCTTAAGAAACAGCACCCTCTAGTGGTATTGTCATGTTATTACTGTTGTACACATAAGTCTTTAACATACACAAATTCTCCACCCCAATCCTCAGCTCAAAGCTGTGAAGTGTTGTGTAATGGATTTTGAACATGTACGCAGCAAACAGAAATTGGGGCTGCTGTATGGCATGCTCTGACCTTAGCAACTAGCTGCTCTGTAGGTCGTGTTTGAGACAGTCAGTAATAATAGCTGGGACTCGTAGAGCATCTTTTGTTAAATGAGCTCTCTGATTCAGTGCCTCCGGGAGGTAGGGAAGCACTCTTGCCATTTCACAAATGGGGAATGCTGCCACACGGAAAAGTACAGGGTCCCTAAGGCGAGAAAGTGAGTGTGTCAGAGCGTAGGCTAGAAGCCAGGACTTCTGAGTCACAGTCCTGAGTGCTAATCTTTTTCCTTCTCTGTCTGTGCTGATAAATGATCTTTGAATTGCAGATTTAAGAAAAACCCAGGCCATGTTGATCAGTAACCAGGAAATTCTGCAGTTTTGAGTCCCCGAGGCATGTGGGAATAGTGTTGCATCAGCGGGTTTGAACTTCCATAAACTGTAGATTCTAACAAGCTCAAAATCTCACAGCAAGACACAGTCAAACCTGCCAGGTTACACCTGGTTTTCTGTCAAAAGCACAAATCTTACCCAGTTTCCGTGGAGAAGCGAGACAGCAGCCCAGATTCAAGCTGAAGGGTCACAAACCATAACCAATCTTTCAGGGCTTAATGTCAGGTTTGTAGTAAAGCTCAGGTCTGTGTGTGATGAGGGCTTTTTCTGTAAACATGGCTCAAAATGACACTTTGATGACTTCAAAAATGAGCGTAAGGACCTGTAAGAATATGCTGTGGCTTTCTGAGCACAGTTTCTTCACGTGGAATCGAAGCATCTCTTCCTATCCAAATTTTGATAAATGAGAATTTTGCCTCCCAGCTGTTTGGAATTCAGGCAGCTAATTACTAGGTGCATCATCTGTTAACTGAGCTTTTACTCACCTGAAAATTCATACATGGTGGGCTTGATCCTATAGTCTTCACTAAGGCTAATGAGAATTTAGCCTCTGTGAAAACTGCCGGATTCAAAGCTATCAAGCAGAGGGAGGGAGGGATTTTCCTAATACCAAAAGATACAGATAGAGTCCATTACTGGCAGGTACATGATCATATTGAAAGTGGAATTCATTTGTAGTATAGTAAGCCCAAATTCTTTCTTAGACGTTCAAAACACATTGGTTTAATGATATTGTGTGGGTGCATAGAGATGTGTATAGCGGTGACATTAATAATGAACAGGGACTTTCATTTTAAGTTACTTGTTTTAGCCATCTAGAGATTATTTCTTGCATAGAAAAATGCTTGTCAGGTTTTAAGGTGTGGTTTTTACTCTGAAAAGTTATTCTAAAATTGGTACATTCTTACCTAATGAATTGGCTATTGGCTCTTACTGGCTTTATGTAGCAGTCAGATCTCCTAGTCACCTGACTTTAGGGACAAAAGATTTTACTGCTGCTTATTCCTATCAGCCTTGCAGAGCCAGCCCAGCTAAGAAAGAGGGAGCTGTATCCTATTGCTTCTTGTGCATCAACAGAATTGTTTGTCAAGTCTCAATCAGTGATACCCATGGAAACCCAGAGTAAACAGCATTCTTCTCCTGGCAGGAGAATGGGCAACCATTTAGCCTGCAGATCCTTTAAGTTAATAAGAAGGAAAGGGCCTGGTCTGACTTGCAGATCTCTGGCTAAGCAGGGCTGATGGCTAGAAAAAATGTTAGTCGTGAACTTAGTGCATGTGATCTGGAAACACTGAGAGATGAAAAACGTTGAAGCCCCACTCTGCCATTTTCACATCCTAATGGGACAAGACAAGAGGAATGCAACAGGGCTGTTAGTCGGTGCATCGTTTAGTGTTCTGGGTCTCATGATGTCAAAACCCTCCCTTTTCCCAGTGCATGTTCTGTTTGGTGTTTTGTTTTGTTTTTGAATGAGAGGTGATGGAGTGATTGTCGTCAGAGAGCTGTGCCATTCAGAAATAACCATGACAGAGAATCAATCACGCACCACATGGGGGTAGAGTAGAGGATCTGAAATCAGATCGATGAAATGAATGTACAGGGATGGTCGACTCAAAGGAACAGATGATTCCATCTGAAGCACATCTGTCAGATGCCTCAGCAGTAAGTCTGGCCCAAGGATGGAAACTGAGTACCTCGGGAGGCTCTTCCCACCACGGTAGGCAGCTGTATTTCTTCTAAAGCGGCAGATGCAGCACTTATCAGACCGAAGGAGAAGCTGGATGGGATGGAAAAGAAGGTAGGTCAAAGCCCTCCACGCTGACCAGATAGTTTGCTGGCTTTGTTTTCCAGCACGCTGCGCCGAGTTGCAGATCCAGTTCACTGAAGCCGTTTCTACTGTTGCTAACCAGAAAGAGCTGATCACCACCCTGGAGCACGACCTCAGCACTCTCCAGTCTATGTCTTCAGTGCATCGCCCCGATGCTGAGGTAGTTCCAAAAGTTGCCTCTCAGTTGCTGACTCCTTGATTACAAAAGCTTTATTTGCATTCTGTTCCTTTTCCTCTGCCGTTGAGAGCTACTCCTTCCCCTTCTACTACCCGGATACAGTTCGTTGCCATTCTGCTTCTCCACCATCCCGGCCCTGTGATCCTTTAAAACCTCTGTGCTATTCCAAGCTAGGCTCTCATTTCCTCGTTCTCTCTGCTGACTTTCCTGAGCTGAAAAAATAATGCCTGCTCTGGTTTCTCTAGGCTCCAAAATGTCTTTCTGCCTCCTTAATCCCAACTCTAGATTGTTCCCATTCCTCACAAGACTTGAGGGGCCACCCTTAGGACCGTACGGGCTGGCAGATCTGCTGAGACACTGGGATGGATTCAGGGAAACCAGCTGGGAAGCCAGAAGGGAGGAACTTAACCGGAATTTACCCTAGCAATAAGAAAAGGGTTGGGTTTGAGATGTAGACAGAGGTGTCTTTTTCCTTGTTTGCCCCTCCCTTGTTGGGCTAGATGAGTCACAGCTGTTACAACCTGACAAGCTCTCCTGATTTCCATTCTTCCATTTTCATTGTACGTCTCTCTTGGGAAAACCCCAAACTCCCATTCTCCTGGAGTTCTCACGAGGGCTTCTGTTGTTTGAGTCAGCCTGCACTCTACTTCTGTGCATATTCATCCTCAGGCCTTTTTGCTGGGTTGAAACTCAGTGCTGCTGGCTGGGCTGAAGCTTTGCACACAGTGACAGGTGTCAGTGCAATGAAAATGTCACTGTCGTATGAATTTGGAAGTTTGGTCCTCGTCCTTTGCATAGTTCAGCCATAAATCTCCCAGGAACTCTGATTTGTAGCCATTGTTCACAGAACCTGGGAAAGGGTTATCTTAAAGCCATCGCCAGGGAATGTGGGATGGCCACAGCTGGGACAAGAGAATGCATTGCTGCTCTGATAGGGTGTGGGTTTCCTGTTACCTTCAGCCTGTGTTACACACCTTCGTTATGAATTCCTATTCACCTCTGATTTCTTCACTCAGGGCGCTGCGGTTCACAGCCTAGAGAAGGTTCCTGACCCCATTAAGGAAGCTACAGCCCACTTTTATGGTAAGCCAGTTAACGTTTTGCTGTTAGGGAGCTGTGCAGTCACAGGCGTATAGCATGGACATTGGGGCTGTGGTAGATCACAGTCCACATGCTATCTCGGGTGTTCGTATGCCAGACATGGAACTTGCTGAGTTCTTAACCAGCTTACATTCATAAGTAGTGCCTACCTCTGGAAGGGAGGAACCCCAGTTCATGGGTGTGCCACGGTTTGCGGAGGCTCTCTACTGCGGACAGCGTGTGAGGATTTTCCTTTACCTTAGTGGCCGTGACCTGTGCTGTAAGAGCTGAAGAATCGGAGTTCTGTCCTGATGATCAGAGTGGCCATGGGGTGCAGCATAACGACACACATGAACTCCTACAAAGAAACAGACGTTTTGTTAAACTCTCCTTGGGCCTGCTTTTCAGGAGAGATGAATACCTTCATGTCCAGTTAACTTCAGGAATATTGTCCCTTATTAGCTTTTTTTTTTCTCAGCCATGTTCTCCGTCCTCTTGCTGCAGAAGAGAATCAACTGTTTGTGTCAGTGTCCTGACTGCCCCTTCCCAAATGACATCTGCATGCAGCAGTTCATTCCCGCCCTGTCACTAATCAGTTTGGTCTTCTGGAAGAGCAAACGCTGACAGCCTTGGGAATGGGTTTACCTGCATGGCCCAGCTATCTAGAACACTTGATTGGTTGTTTCTCACTGCACAGAGTAACTAAGTGTTGCATCTGCTGGTATTTTCTCCCTAAGTCCAGCCCTAGACAATACAGATGAGCCTGCAGCTGCCCCACTCTCGCTTTCATATCCATGCTGAAAGTCAAACACCCCCTGCTTCAACTTTTCAGCATTCCACACTGAATTCCCTCCAGAGCCAGAGAACTAAATGTTTCCTTTACATGTGCTGCTCGCTCCAGGGGCTGTAGGAGACAATGAATCAAATAAATGATGACTGTTGGCTCCTCTGGAAAAGAACTCATTTCCTTTCTTTTTTGTTTAGAAAGGCTTTAAGTAGGATGATAAACAATATCACAGCAACGGTCCCACCAAGCAAAAACAACTGAAGCCACCCATCCTGCTGCTATGAATAGCTCCACTGTATAGATGAGCTGAGTCACTGACTTCTAGGATGCATTTATCTTCTGCTGTCCCCTGTAAGCCCCTAGAGATGCCTCACCTCATTCACAAGGCCATTGTAGGAGATGTACTCACATCACTTCTAACCCCAGTCACAGCCAGGCATGTGACATGCAGTTTCAGCATGCAGTTCCCAGTCTCGGGAATAGGGAATAATAGTTTAAAAAGGAGATGCTTCCTTTATTTATTTTCTCTCAGCCTAACAAAGTGGATGGCACCATTTCGCAGAGTTTGGGAAGTGGTTGTAAGAGCCCTTGGCCAGTATCTCTGCTCCTGCAAAACCCCCCATGGTAGGGTCAATCAGTGCAGCCCAGAAAGTGGGGTGAGTGACCGGGCAGCCTGATCTGTCAACGTTGGGAGCAGCCTCTGTGGCGCCCACTGCTAACAGGGCCAGTGGCGTTTCCTTAGGAAAATTTTCCCTCAAAGGCACGTAGAGATTAGTTGAGCTGGGAAGATAATGATGATAAAACCTACCTCGAGAGGGAGTTGCGTGCTAATTAACCACTACAGCTGGGCAGTGAACAGTAACCCTTTCCCAGAGCGTCGGGAATTTTCAGCATTTGGTTTCATTCCAGTTTGCAATGAAACAATATTGTTCAGTGTTCCATCAATGGAACTACCATTCTCCACCCAGCTCTGCTGGAAGTCCTGGCCCAAGGGCTTTGTGCCTGAGGGGCTGCCCAGAAGCCGGGCACCTTGGGAGCCTGCGCTGACAAGGACCAGGACGCCTGAGAGTCACGCAGCTGCTGAGGACCTGGGGTGGTGAGCTGGCAGGAGACCAGGCAGGTTTTTATTGGAGCCCTGCCGGTTTCCACAGGAATTTTGTAGAAATTGAGCCATCTCTGCAAACCATTTACATTTCAATGAATTGGCACATTTTAAGGGGAAAAAATGTTTTGTCTAAAGTTTTCCAGCCAGCTCCATTAAATTAGCCATCTGTGAAGTCCTTTGAACCTTCATTGGAAGTTGCCATCATGTGTTATTTATGTCCCTTGAATGTCTGCTCAACGAGAATAGTCTCTCACAGCAAGTTCTGCTTCCTAGGTTATCCTCCATCTCCCAGCACTGCGCTACCTGAGGGGCAGATGGATTCCCTGCTGTCCATCATCTCCAGTCAGAGGGAACGCTTCCGTACAAGGAATCAAGAATTAGAAGCGGTATGTTAGGCAGCTTACAAGAAGCTGATGTGGGAATGCTGGACTCTGAAGACCTGGGTTCTAGCCCTGTCTCTGCCGTTGGTCTCCTGGGTGACCTTGGGCAAGTTACAGCCCTTCTCTGCCTCAGTTTCTCCATCTGCTAATGATCCTGACCTCCTTGGTAAAACCCTTGGAGAGCTATTGATGACAGATGCTATATAAAAGCTAGGAACTACTCTTATGGCAAAAGATACTCCTGGCCAGGCCAGGCCAGGCCATGCATTTCTGGGAAATTATTGCACTCCTTGGGGTTAAAGTCCTAAAGCACTAGGTTGAACCCAGGCTAGGTAGTTCTTGCTCCTTGATTTGGTTTACACTAACTCATTTGATCTGTGTTGGTAGGTACCTCCCTAGAGGTAAACCCTTTGCTGGTTGCACCTATTCTTTGTCTCTGCTGACTCAGCCCAGCAACTTGCACAGTCATTTGAGAGGGGGGGGGGGGATTTTATTTCTGCCCTAGGACAATTTCAATCACCATTCCCTATCCCAAAGAATCTGCAAACACTGGGCCCTCCCCTGACAGCGTTTGTTCTGTGTGTTGCAGGAGAATCGCATGATGCAGCACACGATGCAGGCTCTCCAAAGCGAGCTAGACAACCTGAGAGCTGACAACATCAAGCTGTATGAAAAGATCAAGTTCCTCCAGAGCTACCCTGGCCGGGTGAGTGCAGAACCTGCCGCCATCTCAGTTGTAGTCCCTTGGAGGCTAATGCTTCACTGCCCCGCGACATCCACTGCCTGGTACTGGGGAACTGGAAAATACATGTAACTGTCTTTGTTCATTTGCAGAAGACTAAGTAGGTTGACACTAGTGAATTTATTTATTGCACAAAAGCTCATGTGATGAATAAATTCATTAGTCTTTAAAAGGGCTGCAAGATTCCTTGTTTGTTTTGCTGAACTAGACTGATACAGCCACCCTTTTGGAACTTGTTGACACTGACTCTTTGTATTCCTGCTTGCTTAACCCATGCCTGAAACCACATTGTTCTAGAGGAATTGCCTCTCCTGCATGTCCAGTTCCTCGGTGTTAGGTTAGTCTCAACAGGCTATGGTTGGGGGCCATTATGCCCTAGCATACTCTGTGGGTCACTTTATCCTGTTTGTGTGGGGCAGCATGGTAGAAAGTTAGCCCTGTAAATCCTACATGGAAGTCTCAGAATCATAGAAATTGGAGATGGAAAATATCTACAGCATCAAGCCACTTAGTCCATCTCCCTGCTGCTTCAGGATTGTTCTCTACACTTGAAACAAATTACGTCTGAAATTATTCAGAGTCTGAGAAACAATTCAATCTGTGTCGAAAAGTGACTCATTCTTGCGTTCCAGCACATGTAAGAGTTTGTACCAAGGAATTTAATGGACACCTATGTGGCACGTGCTCCCTTCTGAGAACATACCACTCATTCAACTCACTGATCTCAGGAACTGTGGCGTGGGAACTTTTGAGATTACAGTTCGTGACAAAAAGCCTTGTTCCCAGTGCATTAGACAGCAGTTTCTGCACCTCACGTGATGCTAACTCAGAGCAGCAACTTATTTCCTGTTCTCCATGTGCAATTGCGAGTGATGATGGGTGACGACGTGAGAATCGCTTCTCTTCTCCTATACTGATGTAGCAATTCCGTCGTAACTCTTACTGGATGCCTTCTGGCCAGCAGGGAGAGCTCCTCTCCCTTACAAGGAGCTAGCCATTGACCTTTCCAACTGCAGCAAATAGCAGCAATCACAGGGGTCTGTCGTATGCAAAAGTGGACAGACTTAGCCCCATACCGAGAGGTAGAAAAAGCCTCACAATAGCACACCTGAAATAACACATTAGCTGCCCAGTACTCAGTCACACATCACTGCTCACAAATGATTTGAGTCATCTTCCCCTCTGTTGCTTCCTAGAATGGCTGATATATGAGGACCTTCTCCCTGGGGACATGGGATTTTCAATCACAGAAATCTCCCTGCCCATCCGTGGCCAAAGAGACCCTTTCATAACTGTTACGAAAACTGCTTGAGCTGACATTTGATGAGCTTTCAATTGTAGCTGCAAGCTGAAATCTCCACCCATTTTCTAATAGCTGTTAAATGAAGATAGATGCTCTGGAGGGAAAACTACCTTAAAATTCCACTTCTTGTCCTAACCTGCTATGTGGTGGTGCTCTCTGCTATGCAGCAGGTTACACAATATTACACCCTGCAGATTATTGCATTTCAGTAGTGGGGGAACTGAATCCATTTTATAGCTCAATGTGTTAAATTTCTTTGGGACCCTACTGGAGGGAAGATTCTATATAAAGACCTAATTCTGGGCAACCCTTATTACCCTCATAAGCCTTGAACTGGGTTGGGCTTTATGCTGTTCCATTTCTTTTTCCTATTGAAATGGAAGAGCATAGCTCTGTGTTTGCATCGATAGAACGCTGCACCAGAATATCATCCTCATTATTCAAAGAGCAATGACTCGTGTGGCATCCAAGAGAACCTAGTGAGGCACGTGACTGGTTAAAAACAGTAGTCAAAGACCATGTAATAAGGCATGCCTATAGATTAGTGATGGAGGGGATTTAGGATGTCAGCTAGTCTAGCTCAAAGCAGGATAACCCCAACTAAATCATCCCAGCCAGGGCTTTGTCAAGCCATGCCTTCAAAACATCTGAGGATGGAGATTCCACCACCTCCCCAGATAACCTACTCCAGTGCTTCACCACCCTCCTAATGACATTTTTTTCCTATTATCCAGCTTCGACCTCCCCCACTGCAACTTTAGACCATTTCTCCTTGTTCTGTCATCTGCTACCACTGAGAACAGCCTAGCTCAGTGGTCCCCAAACTTTATACAGTGCATCGCCTTTGTTCCTGTCTGTTCCTGGAGCTGCAACTGGGAGGAAGGGGCTGGGAGCAGGGTCGGAAGCGGAACCGTGTCTGGGTTGCAGGTGGGGGCGGAGGCCATGTCAGAGCAGCACTCGTTCCTTTCTCCTGTTGGCTGCTAATAATTGACGTGTTTAAATAGTGCTTTCCTCCCCTGAGCCCTTCTCCACTTCTTACCTGATCCAGCAAGGACATCACGCTAGATTCCAGACATTCTAAGCATTTCCATGGCAGGAACGTTCTCCCCTGAGCCCCTCTCCTCTTACCCGATCCAGCAGGGACATCACGCTAGATTCAGGACATTCTAAGAATTTCCATGGCAGGAACGTTCTCCCCTGAGCCCCTCTCCTCTTACCCGATCCAGCAGGGACATCACGCTAGATTCAGGACATTCTAAGCATTTCTATGGCAGGAACATTCTGTGGTGTTGCAAGATGTTGTGGATGGTGTAAAGATGAAACTGTTATTTACCTAAAGCAGCTGCAAAGAACACAGAAAATGGAGAGTAGACTAAAGGGTGTTATTGAAATGACCTGGTCTACTTGGCTCATCCCCTTTGGGTCACAGATCAACTCAGCCACCAGAATGAGTTTTTACTGTGCACAGAATTGCAGTGGCTGCCACCATATGTGCAATTGGGGAGGGATTGTCGGGGCGATGAGAGTGGGGCCTGGACAATCAGGAGACTTGGATTCTAGTCTGGATCCTCCCATGTTCTGGATTTGATTCCCCATTGCTCAGTCACTCAGACCTCTGCAAGTTGCTGCTGTCCTGGTTTGGAAACATTTTACCCCCACTTAACCGGGGAGAATGAGGCCACACTCTGCATGATCCTGAGCAAGTCGCTTGATGGCTCTGTGCCTCAGTTTCCCCAGTTGGAAAGTGGGGATAAGACCATCCAAGTTGGGAAAGCTCTTTGAGGTGTCAGCATCCCAGTACAACTACTGTTAAACTCCCAACAAATGCAGAATCAAATGTGCGATGGCTCAGTGGTCCACTCCAGTATCCATTTCCAGTGCTTCTGCCTAAAGAAATGAACCTTAAATGTATGGGGTAGAAAGCTGAATCCACGCAAACAGTCTCTCGTGCTCAGAGTTTTAACCATCCCTCTTCAGCTCTCCAGTCTCATTGCAGGGCTGTGTGTGTGCATGTGCGTAAGGGGCAGAAACTTGGCTGGAGGCCCTTAATTAATTAAGATGCCCCTTTTAATGACAAAAATTAATTGGGGTGAGCAAAGAATGTTGCCCGGCTAAGTCTTCTGCTTCCCCATTACTTGGGAATGAATGCAGGGTCCACGGGCCACCCCAGAAATGCAGCTCTCTAGTGGGGGAATGGTGCTCCAGGGACCCATCAGCTCCCAGGAAAGGACTGTGTAGAGGAACTCTTGTGCCTCCCTGCCCAGCCGAGAAGGAAGCTAACTGTCCTGTTTGACTCCTGTAGGGTGGCAGCCGCGATGACACGGAGCTGCGCTACTCCACCCAGTACGAAGAGCGCCTGGATCCCTTCTCCTCTTTCAGCAAGAAGGTACAGAAAGCCAGATGGGCCTCTCAGCCCCCTGAAGACCACGAGGGTTGAGGAGCACTGAGCACCTCATGTGACTGGGTCCTAAATGATTAGCACACTGTGATATTTTGACATTTCGTATCTTAGTTCAGGGCATGTGAGTGTTTGTGTCTCTCACTCCCTTCATTTTCCCTCCAAACTCCACTTCTCCTGGCCTCCCCTACAAGAGCTCCCGGTGGGTACTTCAGTGCTGTGCGCCTGACATGCACAGGAGCTGCTGTCCCCCCCACACCCTGGGCCTACGTGTCTTATTGCACGAGGCTGTTTTGAAGATGGTAGCTAAAGAGCAATGCATGGGCATTGAAAGCTTGGTTCTAATTCATAACCATAGACCTGCCTTAGCCCCAGAATGGCTTTGGTGTGCGTTGTGCTCCCCAGTATGCTCCTTGAGGCTGGGTCAAAGCGTCGTCTCCCATTCGGTAGTGACACAGAGCCAGAACATTGCAAAGGGGCTCTGCTGTATGTAACAGTCTCCCCAGCCCAGGAGGTTCTGCAGCACGTGCTGGTGGAAGAGGCTTCTTGGTGCGTAGGAAGAGAACAGGTTTGTGGCTAACCACAGCAACATGGAGCAGTTTGCTTTAGCCAGTCCTGTCTGTGTTCCCAGCTGGCTCATCTGGGCATGCCAGTGAGGGAATGGACAAGTAAAAATGCCTTCCAGTGCTGAGCAAGGCGGTTAGAAAACAAGCTGTTACTCTCCTGGGTCCACCATGGAGAGACATTGAAATGGCAGCTTTCCATTCAAGCCCAAACGTTCACGCACACAACAGGCACCTCCCCTAGATGGAAGGGGTTCTTTGGTTTGCAGTTGGGGGGCACATGTACCTCCTGTGGGGGTTCCCAAGCCAGCTTCAGCACTGGTGCAGCAGGGTGGGTGTTGGATGCTGTGCGTTAACTTGGACCAATGTGTGACCTACCGACAAGGTGGCTAGCTAGAACAGCAGCTAACAGGAGGGTGTAAAATGAACCCAGCCCACCTCAGGCCCTTCACTTGCCAAGGCTCCTGGGAGCCAGTTCTGCTCTGCTGTAGAAAGGCAGTGACTCCTGTCGGAGTTGGGCCTGCTCACTCCAGGGCCGAGTACGCTGCCGGTTACATCTGCTTGGCGCACACTCTGAAAGCCAGATCCGCAGGAGTTACGGGACTTAGCCACAATGTAACACACGGAACTACTGACTTCGGCATTTACATGCTGCCGGATGCGACCACAGCCACTTCTGTTGTCAAGCTGGATGGAGCACTCTACCCACTGGGATCCTTGGGAGCAAACTGGGGGAATGGGATCCCATGACCAAAGCATTGCAGATGCTGAATGTCTTGGAAACGGGCTGGGGAAGAAATCGCCAGGAGCTCATTCAGTCTCTCTGGGCAACCAACCTCAGTTTGTGTTGCTCCTGCTATTTTAATCTTAAAAAGTACTTGCCCACACACCTCCCTCCCAGCACCTGCCAAAGCAGAGAGATGGTGTCTTGGGCCAGACCATTGAAGGAGACAGAGCTATTGCCCAGGAGCTCCAGGCTCACAGATGTATGCTCCGACTGCTGCTCTGCTCTACAGGCTGGATGGCGCAAATGCCATGAATATTGGTTGGGAAAAGCAAGAAATGAATAATCCCAGCAGCTAGGTGGAAAGAAACCCTTGGAGCCAGCTGGCCCTGTGTGAAGGGGCGGATAGTAGCTGACGCCTGGACACTCTAATAAAAGAAATAGAGAGGGTAGATTGGTTGGCAGAGGGTATTTAATCTAGGCGTACCGCTTACATCCGTAGGAGTTAGGAAGTGCAGCTTAGCTTGTTGGTTTGCAGTAACCCTCCCCATAGTCCCCCAATCCTAAAACAAGCACACCCAGTCCCAAATGAAACCTCTTGTGCTGTTTACTTTCAGGAACGCCAGAGGAAATATCTGAGCCTCAGTCCATGGGATAAGGCCACCCTCAGTATGGTAAGTGACAGCAGTTACCTACGACCCGGGCCTGTTTGGTAATGGTACTCAGGGGTGCTGAGTATCGTAACTTCTTTTTCACAGTGATGCTGCTCCAGCCCCAGGTTCTTGGCCGAGTACTGGCACAATTTTTTTTTAAACAAAAAAGCACCGTCTACAATGCTTAACTTTCAGCCTCCATTTGTTGCTCTCATCATCAAGGAATTTGTTGGTCTTTTTGCTTTAAGCAAGGATCTCCCTTCCTTGGGAAAACTGTCAAACATCACATTCTCCTGTGTAAAGACCCTTTCCTGGGTTTGCTTTTTGCCATTCAAACCAGCAATATCCCCATCTGGTACTGTGGCAAAGCTACAAATTCCGCTGTGCTTGTGACATCTCAGTTTCAGTGATGGACTGACGTCCCAAACGCAGAACAAGGACTTCTCTGCAGCCACATCTTCTAGGGGGCAGGAAAGTGGGGCTGGGAAGGAACCTATTTTTTTAAGCACAATTATTTTTACTTTTAGCAAAGGGAGCTCTGGAAAGTAGCAGTCAAATACATTTTCTCCCAGTTATAAATACATTCTCTCTCACGTCAAGTTATGCTTCATCCATCTCTTTTTTTCTGAGCCCTTCAGTGCTGGGTCCCAGCAAGGGACGGGTCTGGTACTCTGAGACCCAGGACCAGGGGAGCGTAAAAGGAGGCTTTAAAGCCAGCTTTCCCAAGGCATGCTGTGTGCAAGCAGAGTTCAAACAATTGTAGCAAACTGGACATCCTCCAGTGACTCACCACTCTGTCTAGCTTATGGATGCAAAAATATCTTTGCTCTGAAATAAAATTCAGGATCTGTGCACCTGTATTGTGACACCACTCAGAAACCTGGCTCCTCTTATAGGCAGACTTGGAGTGGCTAGAGGCGGTTTATGTGCTGTCAGTGGCCGATTTTGAAAACTAAGTGGTTTGACTTTGTATGAAATGCCACACTCTCTCGGAGATCTGGCCTTCCTTCATTTGCTCATTACGTTCAGCGGTGACTTTGTATGTCCTTTGGCCATATTGCCGAGATGCCCGCACACTGTGCTCCCAAACTCTCCATTAATGTGCGAACGGATGCATGCCCTGACCTCTCCTGGAGCCACGCATGGGACAGCCCTAGTAATTCATGGATTTGCAGGATTGAGCCAGATCTGGGAAACAGTACACAATGCTGGTGTGATGTCATCCGTGAAACCTGGAGAGTCTGGCTGGTGCAGTGACCCTCAGCTGACTCTACATGTTTGATGATGCTTATGCTACCGGCCCTCCTTCCTCCTTTGGATTCATGCTTTGGACCATGAGTGGATTCACAGAAGAGAAGGACCTGGAGAGGCGTTGGGTACGCACTGCCCTTATCCCCTCAGCACGGAGCGCGAGCAGAGCAAGGGACCAATGGGAATAGCGTTCCAGAATTCTCCGGTCTCAGGAGAAATGGGGTGCAGATGGAGACCACACGCCTCCAAGCACTCCAGTTACAAGGCAAGTAACTTCCCTATCTAGAGGAAATGCATAAAAAGTGCAATTGGACTCCAGTAAACACATTAATCATGGTTAGAAACAAATCCGTGACTGGAAAAGAGAAAACTGACACCACATAAAGCCACATTAAGAATTTTATTAAAAGCATAAAATAGACACATAGTTGGCTTATGCTGTAAGTTGAAAGCAAAAAGGCAAACGTAAGGACAATATCACTACGGGAGAGGAGCCAGGACTGGGATCCTAAATCTCAGCACCCACACTTTATGGGATTTCAAAATCCAAACTCACGTTTCTTAGCCTGGGCCAGACGCTTAAACCTCTGAGCTCCGGGCAAGTTTCAGATCCATACCAGGTCTCAGGCTTACCTGACAGAATCTCTGCTATCCCACAGACCTGGGACTTTGGGTGGCTGGAGTCTGAAATCCAGAACTGAGCCCACTTCTGAATTAGGTGCCATGGTATTAGTAGGGACTAAGATGGTTGTTGCATCGTCCAGGGATGTCTGAGCCCCCCACAAATCCCTTTCGAAAGAAGAAGTTATAGTATCTGAGTGCTGTTGAAATACTGTCTCTGAGGACCACCTATGGAACTGCTTCCTTGGGCAAAATTCCCATGGACTTCAAGTGCAATTTGTCTGAAAAACATCTCATGATTTCCCACTAGCTGATTCAGCTAGACTGTCCGTGGGTCCGTCTGTATCTCTAAGAAAGTAAGAGAGACTACCAACCCTGTACAGTGTCATAAATCCCCAGGGCTCTGGCTTGATTGCTGTCTTGTAGAACATGGTCAAAGAGCCATTGACACCTCTCCTTTCTAAATGATTCAGGGTGATCCTGACCCCGAGTTGTATTGTACAGTGCTGTACTTCTCGCCTCTAACTCCATTGAAGCGCCCGATAATTCAGTTTAATTTACTTTTTAATCTAACGGCCTTCATAAAAAGCGCCTCAAAATGCTTTACAATGAGAGATTAAATAATGAGCAAATGCTTGGAATAAATGAGTATGCAGAGTGCGAGAGAAAACCAGCAGGTAAAGGAAGCTCTAATTTCAAAGGGATAATAATGGAGATGAGTTCTTGTAAACTAATTACAGGGAAAGGAGGGGAATGTGAATCAGCCTTTGCCAGAGGATGAATCCAAGGGTGGGGGCAGGAGGATGTTTAAAGGTGAGGTATGAGAAGGGCGAGGAACCAAGAACAATAAGGAGAGGGAAATGAATTTCAGCCCGTGGTGCTTCTAAAATGCAGATAGCAGAATCTGTCCAGTGTGATCCCTTGTAGCTCAGTTCTCCTCTTTGTGTATATAATCCCCACTAACAATCAAGCTTGGTAAAATAGCTTTGATTTTACAGGCTCCCTGCTAAATAACTGCCTTCACCAAAGAAAGAAAAGTGGTGGCTCTGCAAGGTGGTGTATGTCCGTAGGTGCTCTGTCCTCCTGGCAGCACATGGAGTCAAGGAAAAATGAATTCTTTATGACCTTCCTCTGTCTCTACTAGGGAACTTTACAACTGAATTCTTACTGGTTAGGGAGCACTAGTGTAGAGAAAAGCATCAGCAACTGGACTACATCTTGTACTAATTAAACTAAGACCTTAGGTAAAGGCGGCCCTAGGTTAGCTGCAGCGGTAACCTGGCACAGGAACCAATTGCTGTTGAGACCCAGAGGATTGTGGCTGGAGTGAATTTTGAGCAACATTAGCCAAATTAAGATTATTTTGAATTTCCAACGTTAATAGCCCAGGCCTTGGGGATCCCTTAGCGTTTTGCCCAGAAGTTGCCCATTTGCTGCCCTAACTCTGCTTTCTGACACCACACAGCATGTTGTTGATTTGCACAGAGATGGATTCATATGGCTGCCATCAGACTTTTCAGCTGCTAACACTGGCCATCTGGTGGCCTGTTAGCAATTCAAGCTGCCTTGTAAAACTAAATCAGCTGGTTGCTAATCCTCTCTCCCCATCCAGAATGAATGGGTCTGGAACAGAAACATCTCTTGTGCAATGGAAGGAGGGGTGGAGCAGGCAAAATGGGTTAGAAGGTGCTTCACAACTAAATGCAAGGTGTGTATTTCTGTGTTAGTGACTGAAACACCTGAGAGCACAGCCTGCACTTCTTTCGTTTCAGTAATCAGGGAATTACCTGCCAAGAATGCTTTGAACTTTCAGACATTTTGCCAGTTGGGCAGTTATGTCAATGAGAGCAGAGCTATTTCATTTGACTTGTAGGACATAGAGAGCGTGGAGAGGGGATGGGCTCCCATTCAATGAGAATGTGCATACAGATCTTATTAACATCAGCTAGAGTTAGTGGGAAGAACATTAGGGCAGTTGCAAATCCAAGGGATCTGAGGTGGAACCTGAATGAGGAAAAGGAGGACAGAGAGGTGGTAGCCCAGTGCAACATGAACAGCTCATGGGTGACACCTCTTGCCATCCCTATCAGCCTTGCTCTCAGAGCTTGATCTGGCTACCTTAAAAATCAAAACTCCCTGAACAAATGTGTTGTCCATGTTCAAATTTAAATCTTGCTTTTCCCAAAAGTTGACTTAAATTTGAGTGTGTGACAGCAGCAGCCTCAGGCACTGGGTTGAATGCTCTAATGTCTTGATATTCCATCAGGAAAGGGGTTAAGCATCTGAGATTGGTGGCTTGCCACAGCCATCCAAACAAAAATCTACTGTATTAAAAGCAAAATTGTCTTTGGACCATTCACACAGAATCCAAGCAAACACCAACATGAATATGGATCAAGCAGAATGCTAGTGCCGTAGTGAATTGAGGCAACTCGCTTACAAAAACACTTACTTAAGGGATTTAGTCCTCTGGACTATTTAAGAATGTAATCTTGTTTGTGTCAGTTGTGTTTTCCATTACCTTGAGTAGCTGAAAGCACATCAGCAAAGAATGGGTTTGGTTGTAGATTCTGTTGCTTTATTTCCATTTTGTGAAATCCCTCAGGAGAATTTTGGGGGCTTAAATGGCCATTTACTTTTGTCCAGAATTTATCTCTGCTGTTAAAGCAGAGATAAAATCCAACCCCATGTTTGACAAACAGCTCCATCCTGTATATTGTTAAGGGTTATAGGTTTTCCCTGGCGTCCTGAATATCCCAAAGGAAAGGCTAGGGAGATTTCCCCATTTTCGTTGCCAGCTCAGATTCGACCGCCGATCAGTTATACTCTGGCCACTGCTGGTGCTGTGTGTATTGTACCAAGTTATTGCCAGTCTAGTAGCTCAATCTGCAGCACGGGTGTCACGGTGGAATAAAGAGGGCCAGGAGGAAACCTTCCCTGAGGACACCTTGTCTCCTAACAGTCTATTGCATGGTTTCTTGTGGTTTCCTTTGAAATACTTCATGTACTGGTCTGTCGGAGAAAGAACACCAATCTAGATGGACCTCAGCTTCCATCCAGTCTCCATTTGCTATGTAAAGTGCACATATAAGCCAAGAACAATTATTTTGCCTATAATTTTTTGTTGTTGTGGCTGCTAATTAACAACATAGAATAAATTCATCTCCCTGAACCCAGGAGGAGGAAGAGCGAAGGGGCTGGGAGTTTTGTGGAAATGCAAATACTATATCTAGTCTGAATTATGACAGCCTCCTTACTGATGTGTCAGGAGTGCTAGATCCAGGTGCAGACTTCCCTGGAGTGTTTGGATCTGCGCTTTGCTATTGCAGATGCTTGTGTCTGGAAACTCCTGAGATCATCCACTCCACTAACTCTACCATAGCCGCGGAGTGTGTGTGTAGAGCTTAAACTTCCAGACTTATCTCGCCTTACACAGCAGTAAAAAATCCTGCAGCAGCAAGTCTGAACCCAGGCCAGATCACTGGGGCTTGCAAAGCTAAAAAATAGAAGTCTTGATGATGGGACTCATGGTGGAACCTGGGCTCTGAGTCCATGTCCCTTGCAGGGTTTCAAACACCAAGCCCAAACATCTACACTGCGATCTTTAGCCATGCAGCCTGAGCCCCACATGTGTGGATCAGCTGACCTGGCCTCTGAGACTTGGTGCCATGGATCTTTTATTGCTGGGCAGACCTACCCATTGCTGCCAAAGCCCTGAGCAGTCTGGGGTCAGAGAGATCAGCACCTTGAAAGACTTTAATGATACTTTCAGCACTCTTTTTGTTTGTCTGGGCAGTATGGGTGGCTTGCTGCCTGTCGTATAAAGCCATGGAATGAATGAGACCTTCTTTACTGTAGTCAGAGCCCACAGGTTTAACGTGCTGTTCACTGGTTTGGATTTACACAGAGAGAGGAATGAAGCAGGCCAGAGTGAGAGACAAATCCGAATAACAATGAGATAATCAGGAGAATGATCCTCCGTCTCCAGATGCAAACAGCTGGTTACCTCTGAATCTTGCAAGAAATATTTTAAAAGTAAACTGAACCTGTTTTTCCCTTTGATTTTGCTGTAGGGGCGACTGATCCTGTCCAACAAGACAGCTCGCACTATTGCATTTTTCTACACTCTGTTGCTACATTGCCTGGTCTTCCTGGTAAGTGTTTAGGGCTAAAAGGGGAACTAATGACTACTTACTAAAAGGGGAAAATAGCCCAGCAAGTGGTCAGCTTTTCATGTAAATCAGGGTAAGTACTCTTGCCTATGCCCAGGAGTGCTGGGATAGGCTGTTTAGCAGTGCACCAAAAGACATGAGAGCCAGGGGACACGCATGGTACAATGCATCTCAACCACTGTGTTGTGACACAAAAATGTGTCACAGCACAGCGACTGAAATCAGCCTGCACTGAAAGTGATTCCCACCACTGAAAGGCTGTTGCGGCTTTAAAAGCCCTGAAATTTGCTGGAGTTGCTCCTCTCTCTAGTGGCAGAAACTGCTTTTTCAGCCTTCTGCTGCCGATTCTGCCTCTGGGGGGCTGCAGAGGAGGGGGTCCCTGTATTGTGCACAGTTGGAAGCCCTCCCAACTGTGTCCTTACACTCTGCAGGATACAGTGCTGCTAGAGTGTCCTACTGTTCCCTGGCGTCTACGTTTTTATATTGGTATCCCTTAGTTTTCGAACATTTACCAGTGTAAATCTGTGCCCTTCCAAAACACACACCCGCTCTCATTCATAATGTTAAAAGCCTCTCTTAGGTCTCTGCAATGTCTCCTTTTCCGGTGAGCATAATCTCCAAGTCTATTAGGGGGAAAGATCTGTGGAACGTAATCGTGTTAAAACCAACCCCAGTCTACAGAAACTCTTCTAAAATTCTACAAGCCCTATATGGGTGAACGGGCAATGATCTCCTTTCTAAAATGTCTCCAGAGAGAGGATATAGAGAATTTTTACTGGCTATAGGCTTTCATAGCTTGGTTTGAAAATTCTATAGAAAAGTAACCAGTGGCCAGAAATAGCCCATAAAGGTTCCCCTATCTAGTAATTGTGTTGCGTTAGCCCATTGAAACTGCCCCCACCACACTCCCCAGTGTTACCAAACACTACAGTGTCATCAATGCAGCTCTTATGTTTTGGATCAAGGCAATGCTTGGCTGCTTCTGCAGCTGGGATCAGCCAGTGCACAGGACCCGAGTTGTGGCCCTTTGGAATTACAGCCCTCGCTGTACACTCGCTGTGTGACTGCATACCTGGAAGGAAGTGATGCTGATGTCTTTTAGACCTTGGAGCTCATTTGCCCTTTTGTGGCAGCTGTGCATAAATCATTGATTCCTCCAGCTCCCCCCACCCAATAACTCGCTAATGTCCCTGGCTGGTTTGTGTGAGGATGAGGACGTATGGTCCCAGTATGATCCAGTGGAGTTGGATGGCTGCCCACTCATACCAGAAAGATAAAGGAGGCTTCAATCTGGAAGTTCCCTTGTGCTGTGTTCACAGCTGGGTTTTTTACTCCTAATTTGGAGGCCTGCTGAATTGTATTTCTGGAATTACAGTTTTCTCCAGTGATGGGATAATGCTTTTATGCACAGGAGGTATTAGCAACAGATGCCCAGGTCTCCAGCTTCTGTTTGTAGTGGCATTGTGTTTTTCAGTCTATCCTGTTGTAACATTTTATTTATAGAATTTCCCTTCTCCGCTATCATGCAGAATTTCTGGGTGTTTATCTGTCATGGCAGGAAAAACTCATCAATAATGAAATAATGAGACAAGATGAAAGACGGAGTAGCACAAATATTTCTATCCAGATCTTGTCAGGATAAAACCAACCTGCAGTCATCTTGTGGGGAAGAGAGCTAAGAAAATAAAAGCTTAAGCATCATTAAAAGTGAAAAATGAACCTAAGAATATTAGGCATAACTAAGGCCAAGTATTTTTAGTAAAAGTTATGGGCAGATCCCAGGCAATAATCAGAAATTCACAGCCCATGACTTTTACTAACAATACCTCTGACTAAATCTTAGTTGCTCCCTGGGGCCCTGACAGCTTGCTCCTGCTCCAGCAATGGGGGCTAACTGCTCCTGGCTGCCAGCTGGTCCAAGGCCCCCAGGGTCCACTGCTCAGGCGGTCTTGGGGCCGGCTGCCCTGGCCACAGGGCTGGCCCTGGGCCCACTCTAGCAGCAGATGGTGCGGCTTGGCCCTGAGGTCAGCCACGGCGGCCGCTGCAGCTGCGGAAGTCACGGAGGTCACAGAAAGTCACAGAATCCGTGACTCCTGTGACCTCCACGACAGATTTGCGGCCTGAGGCATAAACTGGAATAATCTCGTTCTCGCTAAACATTACAAGGTCAGAGATGCAAAACCCATTCACACCAATTAACTGCATACACTTAATAATGGGCTGGATGATTCGCTCTGATCCGTTTCCATCTTTGAGAAATGTCTTCCCCCTTAATGTAGGGAAAACAAAAAAGCCTTCGCCTCCCTCCATCTGGCTTTCTTGCCACAAATCTTCTCTTGCTTCTCCTTTTTGTGAACTTCAGTGAACCCTAATTTGGAGCCCTGTTGAATGGGATTTTGGAATGAGCGTATTTCCCCAGTGACAGGATAATACCTTCTTACAAGTCACAAAGCTATGGCCCATCAGCTTCGACAGCAGACTAGGAGGTCTTCAGCCTGCATTTGTGTTTGTCAGTGAAGTGGGTTGTAAAATCATTTTCCTTGCTCCACCCCTAATCTGCAGAATTTTAATATTTAAATACATGATATGTGCAATACCTAAAATGGACAACAGACCAGTCAGACGTGCAATGGAGGCCACCACATTACCGCCCTGCCTTTCATTAGTGAAAGCAAATTGCTTCTAGGGCTAGATGCATCCTCTCCATTTCAGGAGGTGCTGAAGGAGAGCTGAGACCTGATGATCAAAGGTAATGAGTAACCGAAGCTGCTATTGACTTCAGTTAAATTTGTGGGTGCACAGCACTTCTGAAACCAAGTCACTGGAGAGGCCTGCCATTCACATGTTACTTCTGCTGAAGGGTTTAAAGAAGAGCAACAATATAAAAAAGGAATAGAGCCCTTCTCAATGATCCAAGAGGCATCATTGTTTTTGCTTGAAAACTGCTCTCCAGCAGCTTACCTGTTGGCTCAATGAAAGGCGCTGTATATGATTCTCCTCAAAGTTTCTGTGACTGTGCGAGTTGTATAGTGAAAATCGCTATTCCTTGATGGATTTCAGAATACTTTTCGAAGATGGGCAAGGTATGTTGTTTGTTTTATAGATGAGGGGAAATAAGGCGCAGTCAAGGTAAGTGGCTAGCCCACAGTCTCAGAGCAAGTCGGTGGCAGAGCCTGAGTTAGCGTCTACAACTCCTGACTCCCAGTCCTGTCCCCACCCTGCTGGACCATGCTGTCTCCCTGGAGTTAATTTCAAACTGCACCAATGGACCTGGATGGCCCCATTGCCCCTTCTCCTGCTAACTCTCCAGTTTCCCCATGTTAAGAAACAATTTTAAACATCTTTGGACACTAGATTTCTCACAAATCATGAGGACAGCTTCAAAGGATCAAGGAAGCATCAGAATGCAAAACTAACCCAATCTGTTGGGCGAACAAAACAATAACCAAAAATGTCCTAAAACTCAAGGGAGGGGAAATAGAAGCTTCTGGTTCAATTCTATTTTCCAAAAATTAACACCACTTTTATATATTATTTGGTATATTTAAATCTTTCAGGAGTGGTAATTGTTCACAACTGTGTCACTACTACACAGCTCTTCCTTGTGCTCGTTAATCATGTATTGAAAAAGTCCATATTCTTCCCTATGTTGAAATCAACCCATTTGAACATACATAACTTACGGCTATGAAAAAACAAGACATCTGTGCAGCCCTGCAATAGACTTGCTATTCTACCTACCCCATTACTGTGTACATTTGATTCACTAGGGCAGGCTGTTAATTCTTTAAGGCTACAGCAAACATTCTCTAATAAAAACGGAAGAACCAGACTCCATGGTTTTGTAAAGCAGTAGAGCATCACAGAGGAGATTTAAGGTGAGGCTGGTGGAAATGCTAAGAGAAGTGAGTCACAGCAGCACTAATGTACTGAGCGGAAAGGACGTATGGGGTGAGCCTACCATAGTAACGGGAAACAGTTAACAGCATTTCTTATTTCCCAGGTACTCTACAAAACTGCTTGGAGTGAGAGCATGGGAAGAGACTGTGCAGCTTACTGTGCTAAGAAGTATGTATGGAAACAGGAGATGCAGTACAATTTGCATTTCAAAACAATTACTGTGTTGTTGTGTTGGGAAAAGCAACAACTTTGATTTATCAAGCGGAACATTGCAGTCACTTTTTAGACACCTGGTCTCATGGAAGTGAACTGCTCCAAAAAGTGACTGACTGTATAAAAAGAGCATCTGCTTTCAACAAATCTGTTGCCTGTGACTACTTATCGGACCTACTGTCTTTAATGCCATTTGATTGCTTTTGATGCTTGATAGGCCTGCAAAGGCGCAAACCGTTTGAACAGATCGAGCTGAATTTTGTTCTTTCTTGTGCATCAACAGAATTGTTCATTAGATGCGTCATGAGACTTTTGTCAACGATAGCTAACTGAGTTTTAGAGATGTGACCTAAGCCTTAATTTGGTGAAGAGGACATTTTACTTTTGGTGATGCACAAGAATAAAACAACCCAGCTGGGCTTGCAGAGCTCAGGTTGAGTTTGCTAAAGTAACCGTTTTACTCTTTGGAAGTGAAAACCTTGAAGACAACAAACATGGAGACTCACTGTGTCATTTTTACACATCCTTTATAGAGCAAAACAACATTTTAAGTCAGTTTTGAAATTAGCTGCAAAATGACAAATGCAAAAGAGATCAATGAATTTGGAAATGACAGGTTTTAGTAGCTATGGGCCCAGTCCTGCAACACTTATGTGTACATGTAATTTTTTGCACAGTAAGAAAGGAGGTGATCAAGCTGGGTGAAGATTTTCAGCCAAAACTTTTTTCACTGAAAAATGTAGATGCTGATTAACTGAAACGTTGAGAAATTGTGTCTAATTCACTGAATGGTTTTGGTTAAAAATCCCTTCCTCCACCCCCCCAATAAAAATGTGCCATTTTGAAATTTCTTTGTTTCATAATTTACTTCCATTTTTTAAATATTTTTTAAAAAATTAAATGAAACGAAACATTTTGATCTGCCTTTTTTTAATGCCAAGCAAAACAAACAAAAACCCAATTATTTGCACAGTTCCAGATGGGTCAAGTCCTATGGTTTGTTTTCAGCTTCTCTGACGAACTCACAGGGATTTCCTTGTGTTTTAAAAGGTGCCTAGTCCTGATTATGGCAGCTGGTGTTTGAAGGCCAGCCTGGATTCAGACTGATTTCAGTGTGTATTAGGTCTTGCCAGAGATTTTGTGCTGATTCCTTATTTAACTTGTTCTTTTCAGGTATGCTGATCATTTGCACAAGTTCCATGAGAATGGAGAAAATGGTGACATGTGGCAGTGAAGGCTGGAATTGAGGCCCTTCACCATCCCCAGGGGACTGCTAATTCCACCAGGCTGTCTCATTTGACCACACTTGCTTCCACCGTTTCTGTCCCTGCTGTGACCGCTGTGCATAGACAGCTGCTTGATTTGAAACTTGTAAAAGATTAGCTTTGCTAGATAGAGAAGCAGTGATCCCTTCCCCGCTCTGACACTCTTTTAATTAGATGCAGCAATAATGGAGTGTCATTTTGCAAAGCATAGTTTTAAGGAAGCAGATTCCATTTGGAATCCTAGAACTTCTGTGCGCTCCCTTTGGGTGATGGGGTTTGAGGCTTTAGAAATCTCCAGAGTAACTGGTTTGGGGGTGGGAGAGTTCATTCTCTTTTCATTTAGGTTTGCTTTACAAAACTGTAGCAGAAGAGACCTGTTCTGTTGAAAACTAATGTCTTCCTGTAGCTTTTGAGGGCTGTGCAGTAGAATGGAATCCTACTTCAATGTAGCCATCACATTGTAACTTTTTCAGAGTACCACACACTAGCCTGGCTGGCCTTCCTGTGAAATAGGGAAAATGACCTCTTGAAGTGAAACAAACCTCTTGAAGTTAGAGATCTTTACAACTATTTAAATGGCCTCGTACTTAATAAATGGCCTTAGATTCTTTTCAGAAACAAAACGTTCATGCTCCATCACGTTCTTGAGTGAGCAAAGACTACAGATTTTTCTAGACTTTGAAATGCTTTGTTGCAAGATCCTACAATAAATTGCCTTACCCTTTGTGAGGTCAGCCAGCCAGAGACAGGAAGTTTCTGTTGTAGTTCTGCTGTCCGGCTGTATTTCTTATTGAATTAAGATCTCATTCAGCTCTGTATTTAATCTAATGTGCATTTCTTGAGGCCTTTGAGAGTGCTGTCAAGTAAAAGCAGTTAGGCTTTTTTATTGGCGTTATTGAACTGGAGACTTGCACACGGCTGAAATGGACTGGATCTTTAGGGTTTAATTGGCACGTGGGAAGTGTTGCTAATAAGCAGGAAGTTTATTGGAAGTACAGCAGGTTCTCTTGGTAATAGAAACGTGTCTGCTGTACGCTGGTTGCCAACAATGTATTAGCATAATGCTAGATGTCTGATGGACAGGCTTGTTCACATTGCAGACTGGCTAGAAAGTGTCTGACCCTTCATCCTGACTACCTGGTGGGAATAGTACTGCAGTGCTCAAAAAGGCATTGATTTTGTTCAGGAGAAGAAAATACACGAGAAGCAGATTTATACAGAGCTTGTACACTTCTAATAGCGTTCCACGTTGCGGCAAAGTACTGAGCACCCTCAGATTCCACTGAATGGTAGTGATTGTTGAAGGTGCTCAGTACCATGCCAGCACAGGCCCTTAGCTCCAGAGTTAATTAGTGTGATTCATTCTTGCTCAGTTAAAATCTCGATCAGGAGAATGTTGCCCCATGATTAACATTGCATGGCAGATACGTATCTATCCGAACATAAGTGTTGGTAAGCATGTTTCTATAAATAGAATATGTAGTCCACAATAAGATTTTCCACATGCCATGAGCAATGAAGGTCTATTTAGGGTTGTCCAGTCTATAGAAAACTGTAAAGATAATACACAAGGACCAAGCGGCACCTGTCTACCCAGAGAGGTACGAGAAGTCTGGGGACTCGTCGAGAAGAGAGAAATCTGCCATGAATGTGATTTCACTGGTACAAATCCCTCACCTAGACACATTGTTCTGGTGGAAAATGGGATGTGCATCAGTAAATTGCTAGCATAAACACCATTTTACATATCAGCGAATCTACTGGGGCTTTACACCCTTTGCAGCTCTGCTGTGAGTTACGAAAGCCCAAAAAGAAGATAAAAAAAGAATGACCCGAAGCATTGGTGGCTTCTTCAAATGTATGGGATTCTCTAAAGTAAACAGGCAGTTATTGCTTATGAAGTTGCAGCGCTAGCTGAGCTCCATCATTTTGTTTCCTCTGTTTGAATAACTTAGTGATGAGTATTTCTTCTCACAGATTGCTATCAAAACACAGCCCAGTTTCCATAGATTTGTATCCAGCTCAGGTCTCTGCTGCTTCTTCAAAGCAATGTTTATCAGCATTTTTAAGAGGAAGGCAATGTTATCTGTGAGGACTCAACATTTCTAGAGATTACGCACGCTATCTCTCGGGATCTGATTACGTGCGGTGCTTTGCACCCTCCAACTTCCTAACTTCTGGGACAGCTCTAGGGCTCAGCATTTGCAAGACTGGGCCTGTAAAGCATGAGCTATAAAGGCCCAGAGAAAGCTTGCGCTGCTTTTCACATCCATAGGGTGATGATCTTTATACACAGAATAAATAGGTATTTTGCTGTAGAGCGGCTAAGAGGGTGGCCTTGGTAAGACAGAGAGGTTTGCTATGTTGGGCTAGTTTTTAGGTTTCATAGGAAAATTCACACTTAAATGATTTAGAACCTATATTGAGTGCATTAAAATTGCAAAACATGCTTAGATAATGGCACATGTAATCGTCCACAAATGATTTAAAATAGCTGTGCAAGATGTGATCCAATAAACCTAGACATGCATCAAGATGGATTTGTCCCTGTCGTTCTGTTTTTTACAGCCAGGAAGAAACTGGTTCCATTGCCAGCTACGGGAGGACAAAGTCTGCAGCTAGTTTTAAAATCTAGGCCAACAGCTAAAGTAACTGGTCGAGGTCTTGCGCAGTCAGAAGGAGCAGCATGTCTGACCCCAGTCCTGTAAGGCAGCCTTGATACCTGCCCTGTGAAGACCTGGGCCACCTGCAGTCCGTAGACAGGAGGGAGAAAACATTACTACAGAGCGGATATGAGACGTTGAATAACCTCAGCCCCCAAGGATGTACATAGGCTCTGCCCCTCACAAGAGCCTGAATGCTATTCTGGTTCCTCCAATTATGCAGATAGTCAGGCTGAATTCAAACAAGTAGTCTATGTTGGCTTAATTCCCTGGCCATTGCTAACTGTGCTTCCTGAGAGGAATGGGAAAACTATGGTTTATATTTCAAAACAAAACCTTTATACAGTTTTGACGAGCCAAAGGTTATTTTTTAATTTTTTTAAAAAACAAACCTACCAACCTCAAGCCAGTTCTATTTGCTTTGCTTAATTTTGGTGGCGATTTTGCCTCCCGTCTAATTTTCCTTTCATCCATGACCAAGCACAGATTTTGCACTTTAGCCATTTTCATGCATGTCTCCTTCGTTATGTGTATTAAATGGATATGGACAGCCTCCAGCTCTCTGGAGATGGCAGGAACCACTCACTTCTTGTTGTGTGGCTGTAGACAGTGTTATCTGGTTGGTCGGCTGGTTTTGGAACGTTGGGATTAAAAAAGGAACAAGGAAGGAGAGACATTGCCTTTCTGCAAGATCCATAGGTGGGCAGGCTTTTTACAAATGAGTAGTTTTCTCCTTCTACATCCCAAGCACGAAAATCGCCAGTTTCAGATGGCTCCCACCTCTTATTGTGTCATGCAGCTTGATTTGCTAACTTCCCCATACAAATGCATCCCACAGCTCTTTTGTGCCGAATGAGTTGTTATGAGCAGAGTTGAAAAGGGAAGTGTTTGGTGGGATGACCATTTGATGACAGAAAGTAACTTGTGATCATCAGCTTTCAAAGCTGTTTTCTTCTCAGTGGCTGACTGGCTTAGTGATGACCCAGCACCTTAGCACTGCCAGGTAAGTCTCCCGACACCCACAAGGTCTCAAAAGGAAATGGGAGGAAAATGTGTGGCTAGAGAAAGTTGGAGGAGAACTAACTCCTGCAGGCCCCATGTCTGCTTCCTTCCCACCCCCTTTACATTTACCACTCTCCCCTAGACCTTTTAAGCTAAGCAACTGAATCAGGAGCTGTAACACAGCTCTAGCACAGCAGCACTTCACAACTGTGCTGGGAAAAGTCCTTTTTCTTTTGAGGTTCTAGAGGCAAAAGCAATTCTCTTATTCTGGTGTGTAAACTCAGTATCTCCGTATTCACACCAGTGTTAACAGAACAGAATCCAGCCCAACGTATTTATGCTCTCTTCCCCAATGTTTTCTCTTAGCCATCTAGTGGGAGCTACTTGTCATCACTGATAGAGTATATTACTTAAATCCCCAGTCCTCCATAAGAAAAGCAAGAGCCTGTTCTAATAAGCCAGAGAAAGGCTTCCATTTGTCAACTGTGGGTGACTTCTCTGCCATCGGACTGAAAACACACCTTAGGTGTGCCAACAGCTGAATTGCATCCCATTGTGGCTTCCCTGTTATGTTACAATGACCTCCGCCCCCATCTGCTCATCTTTCACATGCTCCACTGGCAGACTAAGGCCAAATCCCCAAGGGCTGAAGGACGGACGAGCATGCAGGTTTGTAAACACCTCTTTGGAAATCTGTTTCTACCGAAGTCTCCCTATTCACAGGCTAACCAGCTGCTTGCTCGCTGTATTCCGTGCAAACAGTAGACGTGATCATTTCAGCAGCTAGTTCTGAGATGGTGGATTGTAAAGAACCAAAAAGCACTTAATTCACATTGTAATGTCCTGTAACTCTTACTCCGGTCGCTTAAACACCCAGCATCACAGCCCAGCAGGCCTGTGAGGGGAGCCCTTCCTCGGGCCCATTTCAGTAGAAATGAGTGGCATTAGCAGAGAGTGGGCTGGAAGCAGTGCTTCTCTTTCTCACAGGCACGAGAATCTTGCAATAGACCTGATTCAAAATTTTTAAAAAAAAAAGTTACTGGAAGCAGCACCAGTCATTCTAATTTTGCTGCGGTTGAAGAACTTTGCTCTTTCTGAATGAGAGAGAGCACTGTCTGCTGCCTCCTCAAGCGCTAGATTTGTTAGCCAAAAATAGTTCTCAGCAGCAAGGATAGCCTGAATTCAGGAGGACTCTGAGATCCAGCCACAGACCCAGGCAAGGTTTCAGTGAGTGTCAGGTGCTTCAGCTTTCAAAGTTCCTCAATGGCTATTGCCATCTGGGAGCATGCTGGGAGTGCATTCCCTAAAATGACAGTTAGAGAATTATATTCTGCACATGCTCTCACGGCTAGAGGCCCCCCCTCCAAGGGAAAATAGAATTGTTCAAACCAAACAGAGCAGGGTTGACTTGATTAGCAAGACAGATGCAAATACATGGGAGGAAAGAGAGAAAAACTAGTTGTCTCACTGAATTATATTTCACTTGGCAAGAGTTGCCAGGCAGGGGGTGGCTGGTTCGGCTCCCTTCATGTCTATGGTCCCCCCCGGCCTCAGTGCAGCTTGTCTCCTCAAAAGGGCTGAGGAAAGCTGTAATGATTCCTCCAGCCAATCTATGGAATTTTAAATGGCTCTATCGTACCTTTTAGCATCTCCAAAGTTGTGATTTGCATCAGCAAAGTGGCAGGCCATGATAGCAGAGAACAACTGAAACTGTGACAAATTAATATTTATTTGTATTATTGTAACACCTAGGTGCCTCCAGCATGGGCCAGGACCCCATGGTGCCAGCAGGTGCTCTACAAACACAGAGCTAAGAGACACTCTAGTCCAAAGACTCACCCACAGTCAAACCAAGGATGTAAGTAAATTTGTTTACTGCTAGCCCAAAATTAATTCAAGCTCAGCCAAGGTGTTGCTGGGGTTTCTAAGCCTGGCCTGAGATTGGACTCAGGTTCAGGCTAGTCTTTCCCTCCCCACCACTTAAAGACATGTAAAGACGTGAAGGACTAGATGCTGACTCCTCTCTCCCCAGTAAAGGACAGCAAAAAGGAAATGGGGAAATTCCAGCTCAGGATACCCATTCCATTCATTTCTGGCTCGTGTACGGCACACACTGCCCTGATATCGGAGGACCAGCCCTCAGGACAAAAGTAGGTAAGGGGGAATTTGCAGGGTTTGGACTTGAGAGCAGGTGGTAATCCCTAACTCTTATCATCCATAGACTTCAGAGCATTTTCCAAAGGAAGTCAGGGTAGTTTTCACCATGTAACCGATGGGGGAAACCACACCACAGAGAGGGTAGGCCACGGTCCCCCAGCAGACTGCAGGAACCCACGTCTCATGAGTCCCAGGTTAGTGCACCATCCACGGTAAAACACAGTGGGCCTGCTTGTTGCTGTTATAGATGTATCCAGTGAGCAAGCTGAGAATGTGGGATACATGAAGCTTCCTAGCCAGTCCAGACTGGTCCATTAGCTGATCTGCCTTCCCCATTCTACCCATGACTCAGATTTTCTGGGAACATTCAAGTGAACAGAGTTTCAGTTCTCATTCCTAGTAAAACTGATGAGAGTCAAATCCTCTTCAGATTGCACAGGGCTGTCCACTCCTCTTAGGTGAAAGAGGCACGGGTCTAAAATGACATTACCCAGATGCAGAAGTATGAGGAGAAAAATGCGTCATGTGCCAGCACAGACTTTTAGGAGCAGCTCACGTATGGAGCTGGATCTAACTTAGTCAAAACACAGAAGTGGGGGTCAGAGCCCTGACCTCATCTGCTTTTCGGCCTCAAGGAGCATCGCCATTGCCAGACTGCACCCACCCTCCCACGCATTTCCAGCCTCCCTCCCAGCCATCCACTCCTAGACTTTAAGGTCAGAAGGGACCAGTACGATCATCTAGTCTGACCTCCTGCAAAATGCAGATCTCGAGACCTCACCCACCCACTCCAGCAATAGGCCACCAACCTTTGACTGAGTTATTTAGTCACTTGGTTTAGCTTTTCTCACTGATCTAGGAGCCAATGCGGCCAGGTTGGCCAATGCTTGTGGATTGAATAGCACACAGCAGGTAGACAAAATCATTGTTTAATTGCATACTTTATAGTGGAGAGTAAAGATTAACAACATCGCATGAGCTTCCCTAAGCTATAGAGGTTGGCAACTGCCAACTGGAGCAGTCGTCAGTGGCAGAGGATCCAATGTTGTTAAAGCAGCCAGCTAAAAGAGAGGGTGCAGTGGTGGTTTGGGATTAGCCCCATGGGAATTGCAGGTGTGTGATTCATTGTGGTGGAAATAAATATTTTAATGCAACATTAAAAAAAACCATGGTCCTCGGAAATTCTCCTGGACCATGGTGTATCTAATACTCCACGGTCTCCCAATGGCATGATGGCTTCCATTCCAGCCAGCACCCAAACATGGAATCGAGAGCCACATCACCGTGACACAATGATGCCCCCCCAATTACATCTTGCTCTCCCCCACCACCCCAGCAGAATAACAAAATCTACCATTGCAATTCATATAATGGCACGTTGCCCTTCTCCTGCAATCGCTCTCTGGAGAATCTGAGATTTATAAACCATAACCCTGTGCATCAGTATCCCTCCCCCTACCTAGCTGTGGGTTAACAGAGACTGAGCTGAAACAGTTCTGATGCTAAAGCCCTGTTCTTCCCCAAAGTAGTCACCAATTTTAGGTGCTCATCTGGAGATGCCTATGCCATAGTTTTCAGAAGGGCCAGGCATTCACAGCTCCCGTTGAAACCGACTTAAAGTAGTCAGTGCTCAACAACGCAGGGAAAAAATCTCTATTTCTCTGATCTGGATCTGCATGCTGCATCAACAGCACGTTGCAACCCCACAAGAAAACAGACTCGCTCAGCTTTAAACAGTCTTCAGCTGGGACTGGATTTTTGGTGGCTTTAACAGAATGACGCAAGAGTCCAGCTCAGACCCTTAGATATGTTCTTAGAAATGAGCAACTCTTCTCCCTTGCAGCTTATAAACAAAGCAGACAAGCTGTGCCTCAGGGAGTCATCACTGCCACAGCCTCATGCATTTCTCTGGCACGGGCAGCAACTGCCCCATTCGCCACGAACGAAGTTGTCCTGGTTTATTACAGGCCTCCCCTCTCACTGGAGTGCAATTGAAAAAAAAAACGTAGCTGGGGAATCATTCAGGAAAACACAGGCATCGATCTAATGTTTCCCTGCTGGGGTTGTTGTAAATTCTCTCTTACTACATGTGCATCTCACTGCCCACCTCCCTCCATTAGTGCTGCTGGGAGAGTGCAAATGTTACTTGTGAGCAATCTTTTAATTAGAGAAACATCAGGACTCGCACTTTTCAGGATCTCGGGGGGAGGTTGTGGGGGGGTGGTCTTTAACCTCTGTGTTGATTCTGCTGTAATGAGAGAAAAGGCTCTTTAGCTTCTGGAGGCTGGAGTGCAGAGGCTGGCTGGGTGGGGATTAGAGATGGGAGCCTGCTGCTATGACGCGTGAATGTCCCCCCAGTCCCTCCATTTCAGGCTAGTGATTTTGCTTGGTAAGTCCCTTTCCTAAGAGCAATGTGTTCTGCCATTTAAACAAAAGCTGTGCTGGCTCTAAGCAGAGGAAGAGGGTGCTGTCAAGGGGCAGCAACAAGACAGCGTGTGCGCTTTGGGGAGTGGCCTCAAGCGTAAACAGTATAGCATGATGACTTTGCTCAGCGGGAAACAACTATTCCCCTCAACCCTGTTCCCACGGCATATTTCCTGCTGGTGGCAGGAGTTGGGGCCACATTGCTGTGAAAAAAAGGTGCCGATACTCCATACCAGTGCGTACCATCACAGAAATAGCACTGATTAAAGATGAAGCCCAGCTGGAGACGGAAGTGCAGATCAAATAGAGGCTGTCATGAGAGAGGGGGAAATTGCTGCTGCTAGGCCAGTCAAGGGGTAAGCTTAGGGGAAAACTGGCCCTGGTTTCCTTTCCTAATAAGAGAAGGCTGACAGGGAAGACACAGAGCAGCCACTTGGGGTGGGGCAGTCCCTGATGGCATGGGACCCTGATGAAAGGCCCAGATCTGGATTTCCAAAGACCAGGAGGTATTCAATGGAGGAATTTTAGAGGCATGAAAGGCCAAGCTGGAGGAGAGCAGAATTTGGTTTAAAATTTATGGAGGGATTCCTGGGGAGATTACTGAGAGTCCTGACCCTGGAAGAAGGATGTACTTAGAGGCTGCATGTAGTAGTATGGGGGCACCGCTATGGCCTCTAAAGGGTTAAAAGGAGGCCTAGCTGCAGCAGCCAATCAGAAGGGAGGGTTGCTGAGCCAATCAGGGGCGAGCAGCCCAGTATAAGAGGGAGCTGCAGGGGCAGCTTAGTCAGTCTGGCCTGGGTAGACATGGAGAAGGTTCTTCGGCTGGCTGGCTGGCTGAGGGAGCCAGCATCCCGGAGAGCTCACAGTGCGGCCACTGTGAGTTGAAGAGTCCAGGAAAGCAGCCAGAAGGCAGAGGCACTGGAGCAGTGGTCCAGAGGCAAGGAGGCCTGAAGGGACAGCAGCTGGGACTCGAGAGTGGCAGGCCAGATCCAGAGGTAGCCGTGGCTGGAGCAGTGGTCCAGGCAAGAGGCCTGAGGGACAGTGGCTGGACTCTGGGTGGTAAGGAGTGACTGGGGGCTGTGGAGAAGTGGCCCAGGGAGTCAATGCCCAGCGTGTGGGGAGACTGGTGGGAGACGGAGCTTCAGTGGAGGTGTCTAGGGTCCCTGGGCTGGGGCCTGGAGGGCGGGCCCAGTCCCTTCCTGCTCCCCCAGCACGCCAGGTGTGACACAGGTGCCGAGAGAGACATGGGCTCAGTGGCCATTGACTGTTCTAATTAGTGGCCAAGACAGGATTGAGCTGGACTGTGCCCTGGAAGGGGTGGGCTATGGGCTTGGTCGAAGAGCTAAAGACCCCTAGGAGGACCCAGAGCAAGAGTCCAGTGTGGGAAGGACCAGAGCATGGACGCCAGCAGGGGGACCTAATTGGACTTGAGCCTAATTCCCCAGAAACACGGCCAGGAGGCGCCCTGCTGGCGAGTCGCGTGCGGACGCTGCTACACTGCAGTAGAGGCCAGCTGATGGGCTAAGGGAGGAAGAAGTCCAGGGAAGCAGCAGACGGAATCTAACAGAGCAGGTTTTGGCTATTGGTTATAGGTCTCTGGCTCTGAAACCCAGTGCAGTAGAAGGGCCAGCTACCAGGGAAGGCCCTGAGAGGATGGTGTGGGGATCAGAGTGGGGCCTGAAGATCCTTTTGGTAGGATACTGGACTCTGTTGGTCTTTCCAGGACTTCGGAAGGAATGGGACTAATATGACAAAGTCACAAGAAGATGCGGACTTCCGCACGGCAGGAGCAGCTGTCAGCAGGGAGGGTGTGCGATGAAAGCCTGCTACACCATGGACAGCCACGTAAGCACATACCAGCGGTGAGTCCACCCTCTATAGGGGCAAATAGATTTAACGCAGTCAGAGCTTGGTTGATTTTTAATTGCAACCCATGGTGTCACCACCACATTAATGTTGACGTGAACTTATTGCTCGTACGTGTGTCTTAATTTCCAGTGCCAGAAGACGAGGCTGATTTTGCATGTTGAAAGTTCCCCTAGTAATGTGTAGTTAATGAAGTAGAAGGTTGACCATGTGCATGGCTGTTGAGAAGTTTGGGCTCGAGATCCCAGAATGGAACCTAAAACCTGGCCCTAACTGAAGGCTGTGAAGTAACATCAACTGGTCTTCCCTCCACATGGGAATAGAATTACTCCCTGATGGTCTTCCCTCCACATGGGAATAGAATTACTCCCTGATGGTCTTCCCTCCACATGGGAATAGAATTACTCCCTGATGGTCTTCCCTCCACATGGGAATAGAATTACTCCCAGGTATGAGAGTTTGGACAAGGCTCAGACTGCTCTCCCACCCCACCCTATAATCTAACCTAATCTGTGCAGATGAGGTATTAATTGAAGTTTGAGGTGAAGTTTTGGCATCTGCCTTTATGAGGAGAGGAAAATGCAGCTATTCACCCATCATTCCAAGACCCACAGAAGAATGCACCTGCTATCGTTGAACAAGCCCTCCTAGATAATGCTGTGCTGTGCTATATTCTCCACTTTTACCTTCTCAATCAGACCCTTCCTATCAATAAAGAGTAGGTCAAGGGAAAGAGTGGACACCAAACTGGGAATGTGCAGAGATCATGAAGGAGTCAAGGGAGGTGAACAGCTATGGAATTGCTAGTTTTTCTATTTCACACCTAGGGCTGAAATTGCACCATTTCAAGAAAATTTATAGGTAACGTATTTTACTGAGAGGCAGTTACTGTAATTATTTTACTTTTTCCAGTCTTAGGAGCCACTGCAACATAGCAAAGATGAATGCACAAGAAATTATGGCAGCACTAAATGGCAAAATGATTCCCCCTTCACCCCATCCCCATCAACACCACACAGCCCAAGCAATTGCTCAGTGTAGGTGACAAACACAACGTTGGCAGGCAGTGGTGTTGCTTTTCTTGTGTGCATATTGAGCGTACGGAGCTTGCCATGTAGTGCAGGGGCAGATTAACGTCCATAAAAATACTGCTTCCCAGATTCCTCCCAGTTTTGCAGCAGCCAGCTGCCCAAATGTGAGCCAGCCCCTCAGCTCACTGCCATTGCTGGCCCTCTTGATTCATGTCACAAGACCGGGAGCGGAAATTGGGTTCACCATGACCTTGCCAAGTCCAGGAAGTCCCTCACCAGCTGTTCAGAGAATCCCTGCTTCAGGGCAACCCTGAAGCCTGGGTGCCAAGTGGCCTACCTTGAAGTCCTCCCCTGTGAGTCAGGAATGTTTAGAGCGGTGCATTTGAGACATATGGGGGCAAGGAGCCAACACAGCTCTAGAGCCTTCAAATCCCATCTGTCCTGGATGACGAGAAGATCATTGGAACCCGTTCAGCAGAGTTCGCTTGCAGGACAGAAAGCTCTGGGGTTGTGCCGGCATATAGGATTTCACGTCCCTACAATTAATGGCACCTAGGGCATGTCTACACAGCCTTGCACATGACTCAACGGAGTACGGCACTTGCTTGAGAGCGCTGCAGATAGCAAAGCTGGGAGTTCCTCTGCTTCTGTCCAGCTGTACTGGCTAGAAACGAGACTTGTGCAACCAGTCATGTCTGTTCTATTATAGCTACAGATGAATCACCTAAGATCTGAGGCCTTTCAGGTGGCTGTTGCTATGGAAACCACTCTAATAGTGTCAGCCCACATGTTGGCCATATTTATCTTTGTGCCTGGCTTTCTAGTGAGCAGCAGTAGGCAGCTGTCTAATGTCTGGGGAAAGGAGTCTTCCACTTTTCCAAACACAAAGCAAAACCTGGCCCGTTCGGTGTTTTTAGAGAATAAATACCTGAAAGCGGTATCTTGGATTAAAACAGCATCTTCAGGTTCCAGCTAGAATCCAACCAGATATGGGTCACTCCCCCACACCACAGAATTGAGAGATCAGAGGTAGAGAGAGATGCATCAGTCTGTCTCGCTCGCTCTCTCTCTCACACACACACACTTTTGTGCGTGCTCGTGTGGGACCAGATCCACTCCATTAGCACCATTACAAGTGTGTGCTCTCTCTACATGTGAAAAGAGCCGGAGGTGGTGCTCAGGAATGTGTAGCATTGTTTCTAGGTTTTGCAGAATCTGTTGAACTAGCTGTGCTCTGCAAAGGGCTTCCATCAGCTCCCTATCCCCACATCACTTTTCCCCAGGGAGGCAATGCTTAAAGCATGGGGGGTCACATCATCATCTGGGAGTTTTGATAAGACAATGCGTTCGTAATCCAGCTTTTTTTTAATTTATTTTTTGGCTGTCAGTGACCCTTTGCAATCCTCTTCCTTTCCTCCTCCCCCCACCCCTCCCAAAAAAAGCACTGCTGGGAGTGAGGTGGGCAAGAGGATACTGGAAATTCACCCGTGGGGGAAGGGCAGCTAACATTTCTGCCAGCTTTCCCCAAGGGCTCTGCCAAAGAAGCAAGCCTTTGTTTCTTCCAGGTTTTAATTGAGTCCCTGCTGGCAAAGGCTGCTTGGGAACCACAATGAATGAGTGCTGCTGGCTGGTCCAGCTCCTCCTGGCTCTGTATTACGCACTTTAGGGGCTGTGCTTCGTGGCCCCTCCAATACAGCAGAGGGCACGGGAAAGGAGATATGCTCAGCTGGCACAGCCCTCACTGAAGTCCTGACTTTTGGGGCTGCATCAGGTGACTCTGGTAGTCCTTCCCCCCAGGGTGCAGGCTGCAGCAGTGGTGTGCCTCCTTGTAGATGCAATCAGCGCACTGGGCCAGAATCGAGGTGCCCTTGGACTTTTTCAAAAGTGACGTTATGGAGCTCCCCACCACACTCTGAAGTCTTTGAAGTTGATGGAGTTCAGAAATTTCAGTTTGTGGTGTTAGTTGCCCAGCTTCATGTTAGGGGCGTTTTGCACAAAGGACTCCTGCTTCCAGCTACATTTTACTGCCCCAGGGCTTGGGGATCTTGAAGAAGCTTTCAAAACTAGGGGAGATTTGGGGTTTTGGAGTAGACGACGTTTCTAAAAGCTGTTGCCAGTGAAAGTAAATATGTTTTTGTTTCATATTAAATGTTTTTTTTTAATGAGAGAGAGAGAGAGAGAAAGCCCTGGTGCTACAAAGAGAACATTTAAAAATAAAGCCCTGTCACTAAGGGAATGCCATGGATGGGATTGAAACGGACAGGAGCCCAGCTATTTCACAGCTAAGGCATCCACAAAAGTGTTCTGGGGATCAGGGGAAGGAGCAGAATTGTGGGGCCCAGCTAAGGTCTCCACAGTGTGGGATTGCTGGAAGTGTGCACGATAATCGGGAGGGATCAAGTCCAGTCCTTTTGCATCAAAAAGCAGAGGTTTCCACCACTTGAGTGAAAGAGAGCTCTCCCTGTGCCCAAGTAGCAGGTTGCTACAGTTGCTGGGCCCAGCCACAAGAGGGGGACAATGAGCACATTAAGCCCTTGTGGTACAAGTGACCTTCACAAGTGGGCTCCTCTTCTTCGGGTGGTTTGTGGCTGTGTCTAACTAGAACAAGGAAACTAAGTAGAGAGACAAGAGGAGTTTATCAGAAACACCCATGGAAACATTCTGTGCTTCCATGGAAACTCTGCCTGCAGGATGCCCACAGCACCCTCCTGCAAGGGCCTGCAGGATAGGGCCCCATCTGTTCGCACAATCACATGCAACACAACTGAGAAGCATCGCATGATCAGCACAACAGCCTCGCTGGCCAGTGGTACCCCGAGGGCGCCCTGTGTCTCACGGCTGCTGTTTCCCCACTCGTGCTGTGACCTGGTCCTGTCAGGCAAGCTAAAGAGCTAACGTCTAGTTCTTGCAGGAAGTGCCCACGTCCCTGGTGATACGAAGGACCATCAAGGACTTGACAGTTGGGTTCATCTTAATACCTCTACTCTTGCAAATCTTGCCAGGTCCAATGTGTGGTGTTCAGGAAAAACTCTTAAAATTACAAGCTATCACTTTAATTGGTAAAGGATTTCTGGTCCTGCTTGCAGCCTGTAGAGCTCTGGAGGGAAGCATGCGTGATCCAGCTCAGTCGGCAGAGACTAGACTGGAGCAAAACAAGTTGAGTGGTGCATCTCTGTTTTAAGGAGCCAACTGCACTGTTTCTCTTTGGTTTTGGCTTCTTGTATTAGGATTCCAAATTCTATCAAATAAGAAGTGTTAGGAGACTCTTTGAACTTTTAATTTAACATAGGTGCGCTGTGGATGTAAATCAATTGTCAAAATTCCAACTCCTGCCGTTAGCCTGCGTCCCTAAGTTGGCCCTTCAACTGTTGTGTAGCGTTGCTGTCTTCCCAGATAAAAATGGCTGCAGTGCTGCGTGGTTTGGTTTAAGCGATCCCAGAATAGCCCACACATGGTGATTGTGGAGCTTAGCCTGCGTCCGGCTCTCACGGCCTCAGCTGTGAGGCTCTGCACAAGGGCAGAGTAGGGGCATCACATGCTGTTTGCTAGCATCTGTCACAGTGAAGTGAGCAAACACTCTTAAGTGACTGGAACAGGGATGGTCCATTAACCTGATGTGTAACGAAAAGCTTATGCCATCCCTGCTACTTCGCACTGAGCCCTCAGATCCCTTCACTAGCTTAGATCGCCTAACTGTCAGGACACTGCATGGTTCTGCCTCCACCTCTTTTCTTACTCTTCCTCACAGCTCCTTTTCTTTCCTCCTCTTCTCACTTGTATGCCTTCACAGCAGCCTCCCAGGCCAGCCATCTCCTACCGGCTGCCTTGTGGTATGGTTCTCTATCCCCTTAGCCTTCGTTATTTTGTCCAATTGTTAGGGTTGTTTGTCTGTACCCCTTTAAGCCGTCAATTAGGGCAGGGGCCTTATCTTAATGAAGAATACACTGCACTTCGGTTACTTGAACATTTCTGATCACCTCAAGGGTTAACAAATTGAGCCTCCTCACCCCTGTGTAATTAAATATCATTATTCCTAGTTTACAGATGGGGGAAACGGCCACAGAGAGATGAAGTCACTGGTCCAAGAACCACATGAAAGATCCGTGTTACTTCTGCAAGTTTATCCATCTCCCACTTATTTCTAAAGGACCACATGGACAGTGTCCCTCCTATATTTTGAGATAGGGTATCTGATGGGAAGGTGATCTGAGAATTTAAAAAAAGTCAAGCTTTGTACCATTTTTTCTCTCTGTGATCCATGAAGGTTTAATGGATTTCCCCTAGTGGTGAGATATGTAAAAGAGGCCATCACTAACTGTAGTCCAGGGAGATGAAGTCTCAGGTATTCCCTTAACCATGACCCTAACTGTAAAGAACAGTGCCAAGGAGATGAGTTTTTTGGGACAACAAATGAGATTACTTTTAACAGCCCACTAACGTGTCAGCACCCCTGAATAGCAGCCACCTCTGTATCGAAAGGCAGAAATCAACCTCTTTGACAGCATGTGTGCACGCATGCAGGAGGCTTTGTCTCTAACACCTGTGCAAAGCCTAATTCTCTGTACTTGAGGAGGGAGAAGAGATGATATTGACAATATTTTGCAGTTTTGCCTGTCAGAAATACAGACTCATCTACTTCTACTCCTGAAGTTCCCATTATGAACTCAGTGCAGTGGATGTGTAGGGCAGTTGAACTCCGTTCCACTGTGCTGAAAAGAGTGGGCAGTGTAGACCTGCCAAACTCTAGACCCGCCCATACTCAGAGCAGAAAATTAAATGAGGGTCTCTTACTTCCCTGCTAAGTGCCCTAACCACTGCACATCCTCTCTCTCTCTGTCATGACAAATGTCCCAGTGCTCAGGCTGACATTGGGCTCTCATGGAGCATAATAATGTCCTGCCTAACAGAGGGAGGTGGGAGCGTGTCTCCCTTGAAAGCACCAAGTTCACTCGCCAGCTTAAAATAAATGTGAGATGGAAACTTGTGAATCATTTACGATTGATCAGAAGAGTTTATTGATCCCCAGGTGAGAACTCCTCCGCTTCCTCCTCCATCTTTGCCCCCACTGCATCCAATTGAGCAGCATTCACTCTGGCACTAATAAAGAACCAGAGTGCCAAGATGGGCTGGGAACAAATCCTCACTGATTGGTGGAGAAACCAGTGCAGCCATGAAGGCTGAACTCGTTCCCTTCCAGTCAGTTAGAAATAACCATTTCTGCTTTCTTCCCAGCTGGATCCAACACTGTGAGGTCACACTGTACAATCCCTAGCAGATGTTAAAACATAGAGGATCTGGGACAGGGCAGGGGAATTGACCCCAGGCGTTTGCGGGGTGGGAGGGGATGTGGAAATATTTTTTTTATATAGCAACACTCTCTCTCTGTCTCTCCACGCAGCTTTAATGGCTCTCTTGCACACATGCAGGTAAAGTTCAGGCAATCACTGCCGCAGAGATAACATCACAAACTCAGCACAATGCAGCCTGCTAAGACCATTGTAGCTTGTGTGAGGCTGGAACTGAAGTCTGCAGGGCTGATTAAGAATTAAACTGCTTTTTATTCACAGTGATTACAGGAGCTGCCGCCAGCTCATCCTGTTCTCAAGACCTGCCCTCTTCAATTAATATTTGCTTCTTTAATGCTTCTCCCTCAGCCAGGGTGGTACTCTTGCTACGTTTTTCTCTGTAGGGATTGAGAAATAAGCGCTCAGGGTTATGGGAACGGATAATAATTAATCAATCACAATTTTGGAGCCTTATCCAAAACTTATTCAGGTTGATGGAAGGGTTTTGGTGGAGTTTAGATCAGGCTCTTCGTGTATGGCCCAATGTTATGTGGCCAGGCTGGTTGCCATCACAACCAGTTTCTCTGTTGGGATGTTTCCTTTCAGTCTTCCATCCTGCCCAAGTCCTTTGCTCCTATTGATTTCCCTTCATGGTTGATTTTTTTTTTAAGTACAGCTATGGCAAGTTTAGTTGGCAAATACATTTTCTGAAAAATGTGTTTTTCAGGGCACCAAAACTATTTGCTAATTCAGGTTGAATTCAACAAATGATTTTAGGCAAGAACACCTAAAACTTCAAAAATGTTGATTTTTTTTTTTTTTTTTTTTTTTTACTCACCGTTCAAAACATTTTGTTTCATTCAAATGATTTTTTTTTTTTTTTGCTCTTTTGTCTTGCTATCTCCTTCCGCCACAAAAACAATTCCAGTTTTGCTTTGAAATGCTTTGGGGGGGATGAGATGAGATGAGATGGCTGAAACAAGAAACTCACTGTGTCACTCAGCTCTAGTTGCGAGTCCTGTTGATTCTGTTCTCCTCCTGTCCCTGGTATCCTGAGACATTTTTTTGTCTACCAACAGCTTTGCATTGGCCTACAATTTACTCCCCACAGCTGTTTAGAAGCCCACTTATCTCAGAGGATTGGTGTGCTACATGAGCCTGGTTTGTCCTTAGTGTATCTTTTGATGGTTAAAAACTCTCCCTTCACCTCTTGTGCAGATACCTGACCCGTCACCCAGGATAGGTCACCAGTTAAATTCCCTACTTCCTCCCCAACTTAACTGCAAAAAATGTCTACCCTTCCTTGGGAGAAGAGAAGGATGCTTTGGAAAGGGACGTGGTCTGCACCTAGGGATCATAGAACACCATGCTGGAAATTCTGGTTACTTTTGTGTTATAAGAGAAAAGTCAGTTGAATTACCTTTCAATCACCTTCACGATTGATCTTTTCTTCAAAGTCTCCCTTCTAGTTAGCACCTGATGTTAGCCAGTGGTCTCACACATTGCTTTATGTATGGAACCTTCAGCACTTGAGAGGAGGGAGGTTCCTTAGAGATGCTGGCTAGCATCCATACCTAGACACTTTAATTCGGTGAAAACATAACTCATTTGTCTGCGATGCTCTATAAAAGTCAATTACTACTAAGTTTTATATCTAGTGAGTAAATTGCCATCACCTATTATCCCCCACTTGCGATTTTGCACAGAAGAATGTTTGAGATGCAGTCACTTGTGTTCTTTGAGAGGAGAAAAGAACACTTAGGACTATTTCTGGACAATTTGCTACTATCATCACCATTCTCATTACTCCAAGAGGAAGAACTGCATCTGTTTGCCTAGCTTGCTTTCCTGAAAGATCACGTATGAAATATTTCATACTGTGTCTAAATTATGAAATGATTCTGAAAACAAGATTACAACTGGAATTTCTGAGCTGCTAGTTTGCTGAAAAGTGACCTCCTTTATAATTGTATTGGTATGGGAGCCCATTGTTGCATTATTAAACCCATTTCCAACACTCATTTCTATTGGCTTAAAAAAAGCAGGATGAGACGTGTAGATTTTATTTCTTTATTCATGTTAAACAGTGTGTATATAATGGAGCCGGGAATCCAGTGTTTCATTTCCTCAGTCACTCGTGCTAGAAGACATGGGCAAGTTGCTTCACCTGGGATGGATGATATTGACCAGCCTCCCATGGGGTTTTAGGCTTAATTAACACTGTAAAAATGTTAAGCTTTTAAGGTCCCAGGTGCTTTAGTAGAATGGATTAAAGTTTTCCTCTTGTTTATACAGTCAGCCAGGCCCAAACTTTCAGTGTTTTGGATGTGGCTGTTTGTGGGCTTAGCACCAGTGGAAATCAGGCCGTAGGTATCTGAATAGGTAGCCAAAGTTGTGGGTCACTTTGTAGCTCATCCAGGGAGAAAAACAACAACAAAAGATGATCAAGGCATCCAGCAGGGTGGAGTTTGGGGAGTTTCTGGATGGTCCAGTCCTGGTGCTAGGATTGTACAGTGAGATAAAAACAGCATATATAGAATAAGCGTTCCCCCAAAAACTAGTCACTCGTGAACAGCAGTACTTTCAAGTTTGGAAATTTTTCCTGCTCTACACAAATTGAAATGGGAATGCATCTCCTTCAATATCCACTTAGCTTGTACCTGCCCCACTGCAGATCAGATATTTTTCTCCATGACGTATCCAAATAAATAAAATTAGACATCTACTGCTCTTAGGTTTTCCAGCGGTGCCCAAAGGCCCACAGCTGAAATCAGAGCCCCATTGTGCTGGTTGCTGCCTAACACATAGGAAAATATTTTGTGTTACAAACTGCTTACAATCAAAATAGACAAGACAACGGGTGGGATCATATTGCCTTTTTACAGGGCGGAAACATGGGTGGGGAGCGATTAAGGGCTTGTGCCCCCAAACCAAAACCACACAAGGTGTCTGTAGCAAGGCTGGGAATTAAACCCAGCTCTCCAGATTGGTCTTACCACTAAGACCATCCTTCTTCCTTGGTGGTTTAAATTCAAGAAGCTCCCGCTTGTAGCACTATGGTTAATTTCCCATTCATCTAGGCATGGCTACACTGCAGTCGGGAGATTGCAGCTCACGTAGCCAGAGCTGCGCTTGCTTTAATCTAGCTCGCTCAGGTATGAATAGGAGTGAAGACACAGAGGCACAGCTTCAGCATGGGTGGAAGCTGGGTATGTACTCTCATTGCTAGCCCATAGCAGGGTCCTGCTGCAGGCTCTTTGCTGCTACTTTTAACTAAAGTAGCATGGGTGTTCCTGCCTAACCTGCAGTCACACTTCTGCCCGAAACCAGTGATGTTACCATGTTTCTGAAGCCGTGTCTACACTTAAAAGCTTTTCTGGCTTAGCTGTGCCAGGTTAGTGGAGCAAAAAACCTGTACTGGTATAATTCTAGCTACACTATGGCTTTTATATATGTTTGTTTTAAAAAGTCAGTCCTAACAGGCATCAACATTTTTAAGTTTAGATAAGCTGAAGTCTCATTTCACTTCGCAGCTCCTTTTCCCATTTACATGGGGTCACACCCATGAATCTTCACCACTCCTTCTCGTCTGTGACATAACTTTGTCTATCTGGGAGTGTCAGTCCCTTTCTCTTCAAACGTCTCTTGATGTTCTTTCCATAGTATCCTCTGTCTTCCACGTCCTTTCTTGCTCTCCTTTTCCTCTAATGCCACCTTTGTTGGATGATCTCCTCTCATTCTTATCACGAGTCCAGCCCACCTCAAACAGGTTCTCTCAGGCTTATCTGTCACAGAGTCCCAACTTCATCATCTCCCAACATCTTCCGTGCATATTCTGTCTACCCTCTGCTTGCGTCATTCTCTCAGGATGTTATTTTTGCTATCTCCATAAGAACCGCTTTCAAAACCATATAGCAGACAGGGACAAACGTGCAGCTTACATTTCTCCTTTCAGTTTGTTACTTAATTGCTCATCATCCTTTTCAGTCCCACTCATGCACTGTGGGTTATTTTTTCCAGTTCTCCAGATCTCTTTTCAATAGCACTAAGGGTATGTCTTCTCTGCAATTAAACACCTGCAGTTAGCCCATGTCAGCTGACTCAGGCTCATGCAACTTGGCTTGAGGATCTAGCCCAATCTTCTGAGCTGGATTAGCTGTGGGTGTTTTACTGCGGTGTAGACGTACCCGAAATGTACTTCTCAAGGACACAGTCTTCCATTTGCCCCAGATTCTGTCCTGAAACTCCAGTCAACAGTTCTTCTTGCACCTTCCCTCCTTGCATAACTGTTTTCTCTTCAGTTTGGACCACATCTAAATCTTTTTCACAAAATGAGAAGGGGAAAGAAAAACACCTTCTGTGGTTTGGGGTTGGGGTGATATGAATAAGATAATACTACAACTTTGTGATGACTAGAGTGTCACCAAAGATGCAGCATGCACTTTATGTTGGGGTTGTCTGGGCCCACAGATGCCTTTAGGCAAAGAATTTCATGTGCATACCAGGCTAAAAGTGAAAGTCCACTTGCAGCTTCTTCCACAGACTTGATGTCCTAACTGTATTCTTTTTAGATTTTTTTTTTTAAATAAGATCATTAATAGCTCTAAGGAATCCCATTGTAATTAGACTTGGAAGAAGAAAGCATATATTAGCTTTATTCCACATCAGTTTTCATCATTTAAACAGAGGGCTGTGTTTCAATACATTATGCTTTGCCTTCTAACAAGTTTATTCCTCTAAAGGGTTTAGCTACAAATCTGGGATAGTGATGTGTTGCTGCTAGAGTGTGCTTTAGCAGGCTACAGTGTTTGCTTAGCTAGAGGAGGCATGGTACCCAGGTATGAAAGAGGGCCTGATTCTGATCTCGTACCTATGTCGGTCAGGAATATCCCCTCATTGCAATCAATGGAGTTCTAAAAATCATGCAAAAGGCAGATCAGGCCCCAAACACCTTCAGCATAAGAACCAAAGCCCACTGCAGACAATGGAGGATTCTAATGGGCTTCGGATTAGGCCCCCAAAACAGCTTATTGCTCTTCTAATGTAGCCCTTGGTATTTTACTTTTAAACAATTTGGAAGGAGAAGGACTCGTGAATTGTATCATTCCACTGTGAATACAGTTTCCTAATGAAATGATAAGATAAATCCTAGGGAAAACTGACCACTCCACATTACTATTTTGCACACATTCAGGGCTCAGACCAAATGTGGATGTCTAAAATTAGGCTCTTAAACCCATTTTTTGGCTCTAGGTAATGTGATGTTTCAAAGATGATTTTACAGCTATACTTGGAAAGGAGTTTTGTAAGCTTTAGTAGTTACTAGGTTTATGTTTGTATTTAAATACAGTACCAGAGGGATGTATGGTGCTTTAATAGTAAAAAATAAAGACAATTTGCCAGTCAGAGGTTACTATTAAAGTTAGCCAGTGACACCACAGGGGAAGAACCAGCAGTCCGTTGTTGCTTGCACATATTGTTAGTTGCTTTTTAAAAATCTTGCTCAAATTTGAGGAAGAAAAACTCAGGGTTTAAAAAAAAAACTCAACTACCACCCAAAAGTTTTGAAGCCAACCTAGGAAACCCAGTCAAGGGCAGCTTATAAAGCTGAGCCGGAAATGAGTTTTCCCCAACTCCACCCCTACAGCAAATTCCAAGCATGAGAAAAAATTGTCACACTGAATTTTCTGTATGTATTGACAAAAGCTGGATGTTTCCATTCAACAGAAAAAAACCCAAAACATTTTCTGTCAATAACACTTGCGTGGAAATGTTTTGACTACTTCTAGTCATGAATCCCTAGGGACTGATCTGAAAGAGTGAGGTTATGGTTTATACTTTACATTATACTTTATTTATTATACACTTTATAGTTATAGAAATAAATACATTTGTTAGTCTTTAAAAGTGACACAGGACTCCTTGTTTTCCTGAACCAGACTAACACAGCTCCCCGTCTGGAAGTTGTTATTTATATTACAGTAGCATCTAGACACTGCAGCCAAATTGGGGCTCTGTTGCAGCAGTCATATGTATAAGACGACCAACCCTGCCCTAAAGGGCTTACAGTCGAAATAGGCAAGACAGCGAAAGGGTGCAAGAAAGGAAATATTCTGATTTCCATTTGACAGAGGGGAACTGAGACAGGTGAAGAGAGAGAGAGACTGTGAAGAGAGCCTAGTGTAAGAGGTTCGTATGACTTTGGACTCTGGATTAGTCTCTCAGTGGGCAGGCCTAGAAGGGCGCAAAGATATTCCCTGTGATGAGAATTTCGGGTAGTCCACATTGGAACGTACATCTCAGGTGCTGTAAAGACGACACTTGTGAAAACTGGGATAGCCCAAAACACGTCCCTGACCTCGGTGCAATTATCCATCTGACAACGGGTGCCTTCCACAGCAGCATGCAAACAGGCAGGGCCCAATCCTGCGCTAGCCATCCCGGAAAGGCCCTTTCACATCTAACTGGCATGCCCCGACCTCCTTCCCACCTGGCAATATGAGATGAGCAGAGCGATGGCTGTTTCGTGTAGCCAGGGCTGAGGACTCCACATTTCTAACACTCAGCTGGCGCTAAGTAGCACTACAGCCAGCATTCCAGCCATGCATGCATGCCTCTTCCCTCCACCCAGCGTGTCACAGTCACACCCTCTGACAGTGGGCCGTGATGCCCCAGGCTGAGAACCCTTCAAACTGAGGGCAGGCAGTGCCCAACTGCAGGCCTGCTCTGTTTATCAGGATTGGGATCAATTTGGTACTGAAATCTTCCCCTGCTGGAGGGAACATGAGGCTAGCCACAGCAGGGATAACTTCTCAGACCTGAGTTTAGGACCCATCTCCTGTGCTAACAGTGGAGCTAAAACATCATTTCCTTGCAGCTCTCAGCACCATGCATTAGGAGTACGGGCTGCAGACTCCAGCACTCCCAGGGCAATAAATAGAAGTGCAATGAAACCCATAATGAAATCTCAGACTTAAAAGGCTATTGATTGTCTAATATTTTCTTTAAAAATGTATAGGAATGGGGGGAGATGACTTTTTGGGAGACACTTAAGTCAATGGCCCAGGCACATTCAAATATATTAATTATGACTAATATTTATTGGCAAAAGAGGGAATAGAAGGGCAGGTGAAAGGAAGATTCAAACACTAACATCCCACCCCCATGCTCCCAGTTTGCCACAGAATTAAAAAAAGAAGTCTTCTGTTTATACATGTTATAGGTGACTCAGGGTAGGACCAGGATCAGGATATAGGACCGTTGTGTCTTGGATTGTTTGAGGCAAGCAGTGTAGTTGGCAGAGAAAGTGTAGGTTAAAGGAATTCCTAGCTTCTAATTCCAGTCATTCACTGGGACCAGAGGTGAGTTACATGGGTCCTGAGTTTCCCCAGCTGTAGAATTGGGGATACTATTTCTTCACCTCCAAGGGCATTGTGAAGCTGAGAGTAAGTTTCTCTGTTGCTATAAAGCATAAGAGCTCTGGCTCTGATCCACACAGGTATTTATTTTGGCTCCATTGCCTTCAATGGAAAGTAGGAGTCTAAATACCTTTGCAGACCAGAGCCTAAGTGATGACAAACTTTTGGGCTATCACCATGCAGGAAAAGAAACTGCTGGAGTATGGTAGTCAGTGCTGTCTGGTGATGGAAGAGTGGGGAAACAATCGGGGGAAATTCTGAGTCAAGCTACTCCCAAGCACAAATAACTATTTCTCTTCAATCCAGTTGTCGTCATCCTTTACGTAAAGAATGATGTTTGACCGGAGCTGAAAGGCCCTATGCGGCTTATTCACCACTCTCGCCGTAAAACACCTCTGATGTAACTGGTGCGGTCGTCCTTTTGGTCCCCATGTATCAGAGGCACAAGGTGGGTGAGTATGGGAGCCCGGTGGAGCTCAGAAGCATCTCTTTCCCCAAGAGAAGCAGGTCCCATAATGCGGATCTGCCCACCTTGTAATTGGCCGGGTGCTTTATGCACTGTAGGAAGTGCCCCGTGAGCCCTAACTCCAGCGAGTAAACCTTCCTTTTGCAGGCAGCATCCTTGCCGGAGGCGACCGTGAGCGGTGCAGAAGGATGGCCAAGGGGACAGAGACCACTGGCAGACACGGGAACTGAACCTCCAGTGTCCTGTACTGTTCCTGCAGCGATGGAACCAGGTGGGAGCAGGGCCCGCCCAACCATATCTGCCACGTGGCACCCTCCCGCCAGCTAGTGCCAGGGCTCCCCATAATGCTGGCACCCCCCCGCCC